>OY740776.1:20014378-20573045 GCA_963513935.1 Aphrophora alni | reverse complement strand
AAACTATACTTATAGTTCATTTTCACTTTTTGATTGACAACTATCAAAATGAATTCTTGGTGACGATTAATTTTGCTTTCCTTTTATTTTGGTTTTGTGGAGTGTGAGTGGGAAAGCTTGTGAAATGTTTTTGCACCGGTTATTATTTGACTTAACGTGCAAGTAGAACAAATATAGAAGGAGTAATTAAAACCATAGATACAAACAAAAACAATGTCTCGTATATTGGCATTCCATAGAAACATAAATTTAATAAAATTATCATGTTTTGACATAAGTTTTAAATTACATTTTGTCACTTACAGTTCAATGACATGTGAATTATACAATGGTATTTAATTAATTTATAGTATATTTTATTTACTTTTTAAAAAGCTGAAAGAACAATGCTGATATGAAAGTCATGCATATTTAAATACATTGACAAATGATGTTATAGCCCCGTTACCCAGGCAACGGAATATTTGACACATTCACTAAATTAAGTAAAGTGAAATTTAATAATACTTAGTGATTATAACTTGGTTATATTTAATCATACAAATTTGTTCAGGGTTGATATTGATGCTCAAGACAAAGTTACGTCCCTTCACTTTCTTTGTAGAAAAAAATCCATAAACATCTTGGTTATGATTCCAATAATTTCATTTAAATAAAATATTTCATAAAATCAATAAAAATCGTAAAAATAATTAAATAATTAAGTGTTGAATAACTATATTTTTATGAAATGTAACATATTTTAACATAAATACAAAGTATACATCTTGCCATTATGTACAATAACATTACGTATGAAAAACTACATATGATCTCCATGACTTGTTATATATGTTGTAACTTCTTTTAATGCAGTAACTATTTTATGTATTCTTAACATTTAAAATCCAAAATTAATTTTAAACTTTTACAAAAATGAGTTTACTATGTTATCTTATTTACTAGAATGATTCATCTCTCCTGTGTGTACTTTCATGTCTAATAAGATGACCTCTTCGTGCAAACTTTGAATCACATAAAGTGCAGTTAAAAGGTTTCTCTCCTGTGTGTACTCTAATATGTGTAGTAAGATGACTTCTATAGGCAAACTTTGAATCACATAATTTGCAGTTATAAGGTTTCTCTCCTGTGTGTACTCTCATATGACCAGTAAGAGTATCTCTTCGTGCAAACTTTGAATCACATATTGTGCAGTTAAAAGGTTTCTCTCTTATGTCTACTCTCATATGACTAGTAAGTTGACTTCTATAGGCAAACTTTGAATCACATAATGTGCAGTTATAAGGTTTCTCTCCTGTGTGTACTCTCATATGTATAGTAAGTTGACTTCTATAGGCATACTTTGAATCACATAATGTGCAGTTATAAGGTTTCTCTCCTTTGTGTACTCTCATATGTGTAGTAAGATTACTTCTTAATGAAAACTTTGAATCACATAATGTGCAGTTATAAGGTATCTCGCCTGTGTGTACTCTCATATGTTTAGTAAGAGTACTTCTATGGGCAAACTTAGAATCACATAATGTGCAATTATAAGGTATCTCGCCTGTGTGTACTCTCATATGTTTAGTAAGAGTACTTCTATGGGCAAACTTAGAATCACATAATGTGCAATTATATGGTTTCTCTCCTGTGTGTACTCTCATATGTCTAGTAAGATTACCTCTTCGTGCAAACTTTGAATCACATAATGTGCAGTTATAACGTTTCTCTCCTGTGTGTACTCTCATATGACTAGTAAGAGTACCTCTTTGTGCAAACTTTGAATCACATATTGTGCAGTCATAAAGTTTCTCTCCTGTATGTACTCTCATATGTGTAGTAAAAGTACTTCTTCGTGCAAACTTTGAATCACATAATGTGCAGTTATAAGGGTTCTCTCCTGTGTGTACTCTCATATGTCTAATAACATTATGCTTTGTTGTAAACTTTAAACCACACAATGTGTAGTGCTGAACTTCCTCTCTTAAAATATCTATACTTTGTAATTTAAGAAAATTAGAACAAATTAATTTATCATAACTATAGTTAAAGTTATGTTGTTTCCGATTTATACAATTATTACTGTCAGTTTGACCTATAGATGTAAACAAGTCACTGTGTGGATTTAAATGTAGTTCAAGTTGAAACTTTGAGCTTGAACTGAAAATGCAGTAATTACAGAAGTACAAATTAAACATTTCATTCTCTGCTGACATTAGATTTGATGTTTCTTCATCTTTAAATTGGTTAGATGTTTTTAATGTATGGTCTGTTGTACATGGCCAAGATCCAGTGTCCTCGTCATTGACAAATTCTGTTTCTGTAAACATTAATAAATTAGGGTGTTTTTTCCCCATTGATATGAAATAAATTTCCAAAATTATGACATACATAACACTAAACATAAGGAATAGTCCTGTTAAATAATAAAATCTTAAAAGAAAGTGAAAAGCAAGCTCAAACTGTTAATTTTTCATGTAAATTGTAAATCAAAGTTTTTTTTCTTAAATTCGTAAAAATGACAAAAGAATAATTGATTTACTTTAAAGTTGTTATTAGCCTGATCTACTTGTATTCTTACAAAACTTAGCAATAACCCTTACAAGGAATACTCTCTGCACTAGGAACCAATTATTCATACCATTTCAACAATGCATGAGCAATAATCAACCAATCTTCTTGATTTCAATGATTTACTTTAATAGATTTGTTATTCGTCATTGTGATGACTCTGATTGCACAGATGCTACTGTGTTGCACATCATTTGCCACTTACAATATGGTAGTTACAGAAAGAATACTGTTCCATACAGTTTGATAAGTTTAAATCAGTCGTTACAGTAAATCATAATTTTTGGCTTACTGACAAGACAAGTATTCTTTAGTACAACTACTTTTAAAAAAAAGTGAAAAATGTGGACATCAAGAAATTCCCAACTCGACCATGCAAATCGGATAATCTGGAGTGTCTAAAATAGTTATAATTGTGTAGCCCTAAAAAGTCTAGTTCGAGGCAGTTCGGAACTAGGCATTCATAAAACAAAAGTTAAGAACATGCTTTATAAACATATAGATTGTATGCTTATAAAACCCAACTCAATATGAAATAAAACAATTAAATTGCCCTGAACTATTTTAATTTACTGTGACAATGAATACAATAAATAATAACAAAAATTACCTTAAACCAATTTTTTTTTCAGTAATAAATCAATAATATATTATCCTATTATGCCTTAATAAAGCCCTTGTTATTGAAATTAATAAAAAATTGCTTCAAAATACACCATGTCCATAAAGTCCTGTTGGCGTTTCCCTGAGGAAACATTGTAGGTTTATGGAACATCTGTTATTTATTGTATTCATAATTGTATAACTATTGTTGTGCAATTTAACCCTAGATTCATAAGCATTCGTCTCCCAGGCGACGCGACTTTTAGGATATTTTAGTTTTTCATAGTTGCCTACCCTGCCGGGCCTTCCCGCTCCGTCTAATCCTTTGTCCAATCGTCCTTTCAGTATTGCCAGGGCGTTTGGTCAGTGAATATAAGTGGTATCGGTAATAAAACGCATTAAGTTTGTGCCGTAGCCTGTGAGACGAAAGCTTATGAATAGTGACGGTGTATGATTTTATTGCGTCGTCCGGTAGACGAAAGCTTATGAATTGTGCCTATACCGAAAATCACTTTATTTAAAATTGATAAACACGTCAGTGACATAAAATGTTGTTTTAACTTTTATTATAAATGTTTTTATTGTTTTAGATTTATTATATAGTTTAGAATAAATATATAGATAGTTTAGTTAGATTAAATATAGTTTTAGATTTTACAAATTTCATTAGTAAAAACGTACTGTGCCTATACTGTAAATCACTTTATTTAAAATTGATAAACACTTCAGTGACATAAAATGTTGTTTTAACTTTTATTATAAATGTCTTTATTGTTTTAGGTTTATTATATAGTTTAAAATAAATATATAGATAGTATAGTTAGATTAAATATAGTTTTAGATTTTACAAATTTCATTAGTAAAAACGTACTGTGCCTATACTGTAAATCACTTTATTTATAATTAATTGATAAACACTTCAGTGACATAAAATGTTGTTTTAACTTTTATTATAAATGTTTTTATTGTTTTAGATTTATTATATAATTATACAAATGTTTAAACAACAACCAGTTCCAAGGTTTTGAGAAAAAAAAAGGCTATAGATTTCAGTTAGAGAATGCTTTGCAGCCAGATGATAACTTTAGAAGGTATGACTTTGCTGAATATATTTTTGATCAAATTGAAGCTGAAAAAAAATTGCCTGAACTGAGTTATACTTAGTGATAATACCAGTTTCCATACTTTAGGACACATACCATGTTTGAATTTGGGTAAACGTCATGCCTCATTGGTTTACATTGAGGCAATTAGGCGGATGTTCAAAAACTTCCCACTTAAACTGCTGAAACAAGTTCGTCATCAATGCAACAGCATAGGGACATGCATTGTCATGAAGAAGCACAATGTTGCTTGACAACAATCCACACCGTTTAATGTGTAGTCGGTGAAGGGTTTGACAGTAGGCTACTGACTGTATGGTCTACCATATAGGCATGTAATCAATGAGTACGACACCCTTTTGACCCCAAAACACAGTAGTCATAACCTTCTTGGTGCTCAGAATTTGTTTGGATTTTTTTTGTAATGATGGGGATCGAGAATGATGCCATTCCATTGTCTGGTGCTTTGCTTTTGAAGTTTTATGTGAAATCCAGGTCTCATCACCAGTAACAATGTGATTGAAAAACTCCTTGCCATCCTTGTTGTACCAATCAAAAGTTCTTTACTTTCCAAATGACCCGAGTATTTAGTTTAAACAACATCGACAGTGCTCCAATCACTCTATTAAGAGCACCTAAATCATGGAAACACATTTATGGAGATGGTGACTGTCGGTGTAGGTCAATATCCAACAGTTAGTCGGCACAGGGTAACGATTCCATATCATATTTAAGTAGATTTTGCTTTAAGTTGTGATATAAGAATGACATCTTGTAAAATAACTTCTTTTTTTAATAAATATTAACTTTTGAAAAACGAAAGGTGTACAGATGAAAAAAGTTCTATTTTTCTATAGTCAGCTTCGAGTTGTAACGATTCAACTTATTCAAATAGATTTGAGTTTTAGTTACGGTTTAGGGGCAAAAACTTATATTATTTTTGACAGAGACATAAACCTGTAAAATCAACTCTTTTTACAAAATGTTAACTTGGAAAAAACAAAAAGAAATACACAAGAAAAAAGTTACATTTCCTGTAGTCATCATAGGGTTATAACTATTCTATATCATACTCAAGCATAGTTCAGTTTCAGTTATAATATAAAAGGCAAAAACGTGGAAGTGTTTTTTTTTTTGTTTTTTTTTTTGAAAAATGTTAACTTAAGACAAGCAGCAAGGGGTACAAACAAAAATGTTGAAATTTTCTATAGTTGGCATATGGTTATAAATAGTTGAATACTTAACATACTTAAGTCAATTTTTGTATTATTTACGACAGAGACAAAAACTTTAATCAACTTTTGAACAATGTTAGCATTTGAAAAAAAGAAAATATATTTAAAAAAAGTTACATTAATCAATAGTAGGTATAGGTGTCATAACTATTCCATAACAGACTTAAGTTTGTTTCAGGTCTTATTTCAATATAGAAGTGAAAATTTGTAAAATCTTACCAGTAGAAATAGTAGGGGGTAAAAATTCCATGAGGGTAAATATTTCACAGTATACCACAACATATATGCTAAGATAAAAATAGTAAGAATTACTTGTAATGGAATTTAATAAGACTAAGTATAATGTGTGGTTATTTATTTACATATGCATATGCATTAAAAAAATGTTAAGTCAAAATGTACGGACAAACTTACCACTGGTAATGTCTTCATTGATATCCTAAAACAAAAACAAATAAATTGAGAGCTTAACCTGGTATTTTCTTATAAACATTAGAATATATTTAGCCTATGAGACTTATTCTAAGTAACATGTTTTATTCACAGATCAATAGAATTTCGTGTTCAATACTGTCAAATAACAAAAAATACCATAGAAGAGCAATACTCAGAGAAAACTTTTTAGATTATAACATAGATAGACAGTTTATTTACAGGTGGATAATTTTAGAGCTTGATCATGTTAATTTTTTTTAAATTGTTGTTCGATTAAAGACATGGGGAGGAGACGTCACACTTGTTTACAACACAAAGCCTTTTAGATGGTAAAATGTGATATAAATTTAGTAGCTGTGTAACGTGTCTAACAGATTGCTACTGATAACAAACATTTGGATTGGTTGAAGATGAGACATTAAAAATAAATGGTACAAGTATATTGGACAAACATTCTCACTCACCCATCCGCAAAACAAATAAAAAACAAACAAAATCACTTGTTACCAAAAATGTCAGTTCAGAATTTGTTTAATCAAAAACTGAAAATGAAACATGGGCAGATACTTTGAAAAAATATTCAGATATTTAAAGCTCTGCTCCACTTTAAAGCCATATTAGGTTTTGAAAATGGAACTAACATTTGTAAATCAGTCTCTCTACTTTTTTTGTAACACTGTAAATAATCTTAGCAAAAAATGGAAAACATTAAGTATTTTATTTTTTTAAATAAATAATGTTTCATTGCCTAACTTACAAAATAGAGCAGATAAAATAGATTAAATGAAGTAATGTAGCCATGCATACAAGGATACCCTCACATAGCACGAAAGATAATTTCTATACAAAATAAAGCTACTGTGCCCTTCCTCATGGCAATTAATAAATAACATTTTATAGTATTCATTGCTCATAGAAACTCCTACATCTGAGACTATGAAATGTCAACCGATAGTTCATTGCTCATAGAAACTCCTACATCTGAGACTATTAAATGTCAACCGATAGTATTCATTGCTCATAGAAACTCCTACATCTGAGACTATTAAATGTCAACCGATAGTATTCATTGTTCATAGAAACTCCTACATCTGAGACTATTAAATGTCAACCGATAGTTCATTGCTCATAGAAACTCCCACTTCTGAGACTATGAAATGTCAACCGATAGTATTCATTGCTCATAGAAACTCCTACATCTGAGACTATTAAATGCCAACCGATAGTTCATTGCTCATAGAAACTCCCACTTCTGAGACTATGAAATGTTAACCGATAGTATTCATTGCTCATAGAAACTCCTACATCTGAGACTATGAAATGTCAACCGATAGTTCATTGCTCATAAAAACTCCTACATTCGAGACTATGAAATGTCAACCGATAGTATTCATTGCTCATAGAAACTCCTACAACTGAGACTATGAAATGTCAACCGATAGTTCATTGCTCATAGAAACTCATACATCTGAGACTATTAAATGTCAACCGATAGTATTCATTGCTCATAGAAACTCCTACATCTGAGACTATTAAATGTCATCCGATAGTTCATTGCTCATAAAAACTCCTACATCTGAGACTATTAAATGTCAACCGATAGTTCATTGCTCATAGAAACTCCTACATCTGAGACTATTAAATGTCAACCGATAGTATTCATTGCTCATAGAAACTCCTACATCGGAGACTATTAAATGTCAACCGATAGTTCATAGCTCATAGAAACTCCCACTTCTGAGACTATGAAATGTCAACCGATAGTATTCATTGCTCATAGAAACTCTTACATCAGAGACAATGAAATGTCAACTGATAGTTGATTGCTCATAGAAACTCCTACATCCGAGACTATGAAATGTCAACCGATAGTTCATAGCTCATAGAAACTCCCACTTCTGAGACTATGAAATGTCAACCGATAGTATTCATTGCTCATAGAAACTCCTACATCAGAGACAATGAAATGTCAATTGATAGTATTCATTGTACATAGAAACTCCTACATCCGAGACTATGAAATGTCAACCGATAGTTTCATACTTTACTTTACTTTATCCAATGCCAGATCTTGGCATCTCTGCCATTGATCGCCTAGCCTCCCAGTAGAGACAATGCTGACCTCGCTCTTCCACGTCTTGCAGGGCTGTGCAGTTCTGAAGGTGTGGGCTATCCATCTTGTGACGGTTGCACAGAGGGCAAATTTCTGAGACTGCTAATCCTATTTTACATAAGTGGGCTTACGGGTAGTCATGGCCCGTAAGCATTCTGAATTTGGCAACAGCTTCCACTCTTGGTAGGCTATGTGGTATCAGCACTACGTGCGAGAAGCCTCCTCACATATTTCCGGCACTCGATTCTTTTTGGCTTTCCCTTGTTATTCCATTGATAAATGACTCAATCAGGCTTCTGGCTGTCAATAGGGGGATATGGGATTATCAAAATGTAGCAAGGTGTTACCTTTTTTCACTAGTTGGTCTGCATGTTCATTTTCCTCAATGCCGACATGGCTAGGTAGCCATTGTAGCACAATGTATACCACTCTTCTTCAATCATGCCTGCCAGGGTTTTTTGTCCGTTCATTGTTTGCAAACAGTTGGTGGGGATATTACTAGTCAGCGCTATTATGGCGGCTTGCAAATCCACGAAAAACACAACTCGCGCTGATTTGCCGAAGATGGAACAAAGTTTTTCGGCAGCTTGTACTATCGCCGCAATCTCACTATCGAAGTTGTTGTCATGAATACAGACAGGGCTGCAGCCCTAAAAGTGGTCGCTGTAGAAGCCAGCTCCAGAGGCATGTGTCATCACTGATCCATCAGTGTATACATGGATCCAGTTGTCTTTGCTATATAGTTCCAAAATTGTTTCCAAAGCAGCGGCCTTTAGGATGTGGGGATCACTAACAGCTTTCGAGTCTTTATGATTTAGAAGCGACAGTTTTCCCACAGGTAATGATAGGAAAACTGTGTGGCAGGTTGGGAATTTAGATGCTTGCCCCAGTTCCAGATTATATTTAACTCTCAGTTGTTCAGCATGAATGAGTGGTGATGTTTGTGTCTTGAGTCGCGATATCGCAGGTTTGTTTCATTGCTCGTAGAAACTCCTACATCCGAGATTATGAAATGTCAACCAATAGTATTCATTGCTCATAGAATATTCTACATCCAAGACTACGAAAGTCAACCGTTCCTACTCAGAGGTATAATTTGTACAATTTTATTCAGACAAGTCCGTTTACTCAAAAAAGTTAATTTTTTTAGAAAAGAATTCTAACTAAAAGAAAAAATTAATGCAATTATTTTTTTCCTACGCCCTCTTGATTTCCTATTCAAACAAATTATAAAATTAAAGTACGGTATTGATTTAGTTAATACACAAAATGTTTAGCATAGGGGGAGTATCAAGTTTATTATAGATGAATTTGCATTAATTTTTCGCACATAGCTTGACCGCCATCTCTTATTATAGTGTAGTTGGAAAGGGTAATAAAAGGGTTGGTGTAGTCTAGTGAGGATGTTTTGTTGGTGCCATATAGTGTGAGCATTTTATTCTGTTAAGAGTGATAGTATAAAGATTTAACATTCTACATAAAAGACAATAGTAAATTTGTAATTACTGTTCTACAAAACGCACAATAAATGCATCTTATAAACAAAAATATTGAAGTATAAATTATACTTAGAAATGTTTTAGAAAGCAGTGATTTTATAAATCAAGATCCTAAAACAAACAATAAATAAGTTTGATAAAATTATTGATGCATTTGTTTTTTAAGGGACCAGTAATAACGTCTAGTATTTGCAAACTTAAAACGAGTGTCACAATAAACATATAAAAAATCATTTTGATGAAAATTGTTTGAAAATTGAAAATGTTGAAATTATGGACATTATCTTGGTTTTTAAGGATAGGGTAATGCCAAAAAAATAGGCTAGTAAATTTTAAAATTAGCTCCAACAACATAGATAATATGTATAATAAACCCCCCCCCCCTCACTATAAAACCCGACTTTTATGGGTGGGTCTGCAATAGGAAGTCACACATATCTTGATGTACAGACACGTTTTGATGAGTCGGTGATGACTAGTAAGCTTTATGATAAATCAATACCATATTGAACATATAGTTGTATAAAATTGTTCAAAATACCGTAATCAGTAAATTACTATAGAAAATATTAATTATTGTAAGATCTAAGTAATATAACGGGAAAGCTTTGTATGTATTTTAATGTACTTTAAATATATTTTTTCCCTTTAAGTTACAAATAATCTATATAATTGTCATTTAACTTTATTTTTTATTTTTTTTATTTATTTATTTTATTTATTTATTTTTTTTGACCATGTTTCTGTAGACAAACTTTGAAAATTAGGTGACACATATTTAAGGATATTGTAAATATTAGAACCAATTACAACTTGATAAAGTGATGTTGGTAGGTTTTTTCCTGATGTCCTTTTGTATGTTATATAACTTAGAAATTTATGATTATGTTAGAATTTTTAGAAATAAACCTTGAATTCATTATTGGTAACTCAATGTCATACAAGTTTTACTGCAAAATATGAATAACAATATTTAGAGCTTATTACTGAGTTTATTTGTGTTCATAAATTTAATAATTACCATTCAATATTTTGCAATGAAAATGAAAACATAATTTTCCAAAGATTAATTTATTTAAGATAATTTAGCCTTGTCTCAAATATATTATATCGGAAATGATTCTAAATATTAAAAATTATTGAAAAGGTTCAAATGTGCTACAAAAACGATACAAAATATCTTTTAACACTTAAAATATTTTGATTATGAAGTCACTGTTAGTAGTTTCAAAGTGGATCATTAAATAAAGTGTAAGAAGAACTAAATAATTATTAAAAAGGTCATATATGAAGACCATTAAATATTTGTACAATTACAATATGGTATATAATACACGAGCGTCATCGCCGGGGGGGGGGGTCATCCCCTCTGTCAAGTCTTTTGACACATTTAACCGTGTCCCGCGTCTCAAACGAAACCAACACACGCTTCCAAGAAAACTGAAAAGAAATGTTATATTTTATAATGTAGACTATACTAAATTGATTCGTGGAAAAATAGCGGCCCATCAAACGTTTAGGTCTGTGTATGTTTGCTATACCGACGGGTGCCAATGCCGCGGTGTTTTTATGCCGCCGACAATGGGATACCGCTATCGACAAAGTCGTTTGACTCGCCGCCGCTTTGGTGTTTCAATTACAATTTATTTTCTGAAACTCTCATCCAACAAGTACACTACAATATAGGCCGGTTAACAGAGGTTCTACTGAATAGATAATGTACAAATATAATGTACATTAATGTAATACAACAGTTTCCTTTTAAGATGACCCATTTCTAAAATAAAAAAAAATTTAGATAAATAATTGCAACTGGGATTTATTTTTGTTTTCAGACCCAGTATCCTCATCAGAGAGCTGTAGTATTTTGGCTTGTGAGGGACTTTGTGACCAGAAAACACAGCCCCAACCATGCTCATCAAAAACTATTCACAGCAGGACTCCAGTCCCAGCAACAGATGAAGACAAAGATACAGATTCTAACATTGGCCTCTCTCCAAATCACCCCAGTATTTTACCAGACGGGTTCCAGGTTCAATTACTCTCAGGTCGAAAACTTACATTTCAGAAAAGTTGGTTCCAGTCATTTCCTTGGCTTCATGTTGAAGGCCCTGAAGGAGTAACCTGTTATTATTGTTTGAAGTACACCAAGTCATGTCCACAAAGAACCCTAGCAACCAAAGCTGACAAAGCCTTTAGTGGCCGAGGCTTTAAAAACTGGAAAAAAGCTTTAGAGAAATTCAAAGCACATGAAAAAAGTAGTGCACATTCTCAGGCGGTACTAAGCCATGCTCAGCTGCAAGCACCAATCGAAAGACAGTTGTCTAGCTTTAAAAGGGAACAACAAGAGTTAGCTCTTGATTCCCCTATGACAATTATCAGTAGCCTCAAATACCTTGTAAGACAAGGTTTGGCAATCAGGGGACACCATAACTGTTGCAACTTAGTTATGAAAGCCAGCTGTGAAGCATCAAGGACAGTGAAGAATGCTTAGGATTGGGCTCATCAGTTAGGAGTACTTTTATCTACTGTCAAAGCAAAGGACAATTATGTGCATATTATTGAAGCTGCTTTAGAGGGCCCTGCAGGTAACATAGCAAAAATAAAGCCATTATGTCCTACAAGATGGCTCTACAGGCGTTCACAAATAAATGAGATTTTAAACAAATATCCATTTATACTTAAAACTTTAAACGAATTAACCGATCTGGGCCACGAAGGAGCAAGTGGACTTTTGAGTGTGTTTGAAGATGGAAAAACTTACCTTGGCTTACTCATGGGGAAAGACATTGCTGAATTTCTAGAAATCTTAAACAGAAGTTTTCAAGCAGAGAAAAGGACCGCAGCTGGACTCTACAAATCAGTAGAACATATAATCGAAGGTTTGCAAGAGCTAAGGTCATCTGAGAAGTTTTCAGACCTGTACAACGAGTGCCAAAGCAAGATTGTCGAGCTTGAACTCAGACAAATTCTACCTCCAAGGAAAAAAAATGTCCCAAAGAGGCTTTCTGAGGGTGAGGGAACGGAGCCACACACATTTGAATCCCCTGAGAGCCTGCATAGACAAGAGTATTTTGCTGTGATTGATGTAGCTGTCCAAGGACTTCAGAACCGTATACTAGACCAACCAGGGATGAAGAAACAAGTGTTGTTGGAAAATGTATTGTTACAGAAAGAAGGCTTTGATTTTGATGCTCTGCAACCATACTCAGAAATTGACAGTGAATCACTAAAATTAGAACTGCCATTATTTAACATACGTCATAATGTAGAAAGCACTAAAGATGCAAAGGACGCATTAGTAGCAATGCCTGGTGAAGTGAGGGCTATGTTTAAAAACGTTGAGAACCTAATAAGACTTTTGCTTGTGTCACCAGCTTCAAGTTGTGAGGCAGAACAAAGTTTCAGTGCTCTTCGGAAGCTCAAAAACTATCTCCGTTCTACTATGACTCAGCAGAGACTGAACCATATAGCTGTGTCTTATGTCCACAAGTCCATTCTAGACAATTTAGATGATAAGAAAATTGCTAAAATATTTATACATAAAAATGACTCAAGAAAAGTAACATTTGGTACTATTTAGGTGACTTTAAAGTTATAATAATTAGATTTATTGTTTTAGTCTAGTCTACTTCATTTGCTGACAAAATATTAAAATAAATGTATAAAAACTATGTTTTGAGAAGTTTAATTTAAAAAATTTTCCATACCGCTAGACCCCTGGCATATGTCCCCCCCCAATAATGAACTGGTGATGACGCCCATGATATAATATACAGATAGATATACTAAACATAGTGTTGTACAATCCAGCAGTTCCAAGAAAGGGCGATACCAAGTTTTTGTTTTTACCAACTACATTTAAAATGTACCATATTTTTATTTACAATATTGCACCCATATTTGGGTCATTAATCTTCATATTTCACTAAAATTTACTTTAAGTCAAAATCTTGTGAGAGATTGCTGGGGTAGAGAAAGTTAGGTTAGACCTGTTTTAAATAAGAGTCCTTGAGAAACACAGATGCTGTGAAGCAACCAATCATTTTAATTTCATCATATCCCCGACTTTGTCAGAAACAATTATAAAAAACAAAATTATAGATACCAATAAAAATGTATCAAAATCTTTGTACAGAGCATTTCAAAACATTTTTTACAACTTTAAAAGAATTTATAAATACACTCAGATAACTTACATAATCAGTTGACATGTAAAAGCAACACACATCAAATTTTTCATTCAAAAATAATTTTGGTTTGATGTGACTAACATGACAAACATCTCACCTGAAGTCAATTTCTGACCAAACTTCATCGTGCGTCACTTTTGCAGGTATGGCGTAAATTTAATTTCTCAGCTTAGGGAAATTGGCTAGTAAAGCTGGAACATATACTCGATCTTTAATGGAATCCCATAAAAAAATCAAGAGGAGTCAAATCTGGTGTGCGAGGCAACCACGCAAATGGCTCTGCACGACCAATTCACTAACTTGGGAATCGCTTATTAAGGAATATTTCGGAGAAATGGCATACAGGGAAAGTTCTGTCTGAATTGTTTTACAGCAACATTGCAAACCCGATGATTTGTCATATCATACAGAATGTCTCGACACGTGTATGTTATATCATATTTCAATATAATTTTGGTGTCAAGAGGTGTAGGCCTACTTGGTGTATCCTTACTATACTGAGGACAAAAATTGTGTTGAATTGTAGTTGCAGAGTTAATTTTGTAAAATCAAAACATGCAGCAAGTACCAGTAAAAGTAGCCTTTTTAAACTACAACAATGGTGGCATTTCTGGTGATAGTATTTGGCACTGCGTAAGTCAAACTTGATGTGTTTTGCTTTAAATTGACACCTCAACTGATTTTGAAAGTTATCTGAATAAATTTCTACATGTTTTGAAAGTTGTAAAATCCTTTTTGAAGAGCCTGCATATACAGAAATCTGTATCTGATAATTCATTATTGGGAAATCGCAAGTTAATTTAAATATTGTATAGAAAATATAAAGAGACATAACAACAGTTTAACTGAAATTTATATACAAAAATAATCTGGTACCTCTATGTGGAGCTCCTCTTCTTTTTTCACTTGAAATATAGAAATCGCAGAAGGTGGAGTTGTATCTTTTTCTATTTTCATGTATGGTACTAAATCAACCGTAACTGGGAATTCCTTTAACAATCATTTACACAAGTCTTAACAGCCAATCACAATAAAGATATAATAGCAGCTTACCAAACTACATTTATATACACACTACTGTATTATTATTATTTTTCTTGTAGTTTTAAAGTGAAAAACCTCTAAGAATATAATAATATAAACTAAAGACTCTTAGCCTCCATATACTCTAATAGCGTCATAGTCGTAAGAGAACAAAAGTTGGGGTCATTAGAGACCTAATAGAGGATGAAAGAAAGGAATTTAATCCTAGACTAGGTAAAGAACTTCTCCTACATCAGTACAGCTCATCCATTTTAGAATAGCAATTGGATAATGGTCTACACAGTTATTGCAGGCACTAGCCCTCGATAATTCAGTGACATTATGACTGGGGATCATTGTAACTACTTTGATGGGAATGTACAAATTGAAATTGGTGATACATATTCAAATTAATTACATCAAGAGTGTATACAGAGAGGGGGGGACAAGCAGCTGCCCTCCCTTCCAAGATGGAAAAATAAAACAATTTTTAAATTAAACAATATTCTGAAAGAAATTAATTACATAATAGAGACACTAGTACTATCCGTGAGAGGATTTAAGAACTACTGTTACTCGCTGGCATCATCTTGCTTGCGGGAACAAGAGTATTCTAGAATAATATTGTCTCATTTAATGACACTATGGGAATATATTTAGAAGCTATACAAGAGCCCACACATTTTTGGTTAGAGTCAGTGGAGTTGTTATTTTCACAGAACTGCTTACTACCTGCCATCCACTTTACAATAACAAATGGATTTTAGAAAGTTTTTTTGACAACTAGTCTACTGTGATGTTTATTAAATGCTCCCAAATGATGTTGGCTAAACAGATGTTCTCAATAAATCTTACTTACACATGTTAATTTTGAAAGTACAATTTTTTATTAAAGATAGAAATCATTGACGTTATTTATTATTAAAACTTAAATCTAAATACAAAATCTTAATTCTAATATTTGTCCAAGTTTGGAAAGTCTTCTAATTGTTCATATTGCTTTTTAAGGAAAGTGTGGTTATTTTAATTGTTATATTTTACTTATTAACTTTCTCAGATCATTTTCATTCTCCACTACCATTATTCAAAAACATGTAGCAAGCAGTTCACTCGACATTCAACAAAAAAGTTTTATATTTTTAACAAGTCTGCCTCCTCTCACTCAATTCCAGAATATTCCATGATTCTAACTAATCGGAAAATCTCCTTTTATGGAGATAACAAGCCATATGCAAGACACATCTTTGTTCTAGAATGTTCCATTTGCAAAGTGCAATTGTCTGTTCCTTTGTTTAATTATAACACATTATGTAAATAATGTCATTTTCATTTTATAACAGCACTTTTTATTTAAAAGTTCACTTCTGTATTTATTATTTATTTTATCACTTATGATTTCCTTAAATTAACATGTTATTTACAATTACATATTATTATAACAAATTATTTACTATGATTTATATATTGGATGGAGATGATCCATGCTTACACTGTGTAGCAAGTCCAAATTTTCAGTCGTCAGTTATTAAATAATATCCATAGCCTAAAGCAATTAAAGATTGGAACTTTCAAGAATACTAGTTATAAAAACGAAAGTGATTATAATAATTAATTAGTTGAAGATTACCTCTTTCTTAACAGGTAAGAGCTCTAAAGGATCTCTGAGGCCACAGTCTTGTTGGATCCTGCAATTATTAAAAACGGTTCATTTAACAACACACATATCCCAGTATTGGTTTACTACTGGGTCCAGGAGAAATATTTTCGGACATCATATAAGTTAGAAAACATGTTATTTTATAATCTAAAAGGACAATGTTTAACATTTGCATAAATAATTCTCTGATATCTTGGCACTGCTATTAGAGCGCTAGTAGAGAGGTGTGGAGTTGATATGCCATTTGTAGAGAATACCCTTCCCATTCCAGTTACCATCATTGCATACACTGGTAAACATCATTCTTCCATTATTGACAGTTATTTTAAAAGTACTGATTCTGTTATTTTGTGCAGCAATTATTTCGTACTTAATTTAGGCTAGGTCCAACAAATTTCGGTAGAGCATATGGGTGTCAAATTTTAGAGCCACAGGATCAGTATTGAAGAAGAAATCACCTAATAGGCCTCATAGCATCCAAACACCTGAAAACATCTAAGCAATGAGACAAGTAGTTTATCCAACAAGCTGGTACTTTGGGATTGTCTGATCAGAGTATTTGTCTGAAAGAGAATTTTACATACGGACTTTAAGTTTCATCTGTACAAATTGATGGTCATACAACAGCTAAATGAACGTGATTGGGGAAACCATGTTCCTAGTTGCCAAGCAATGTTTAAGTGTACTCTTTTGAGATGTCAAGAGATGAAGCTAATTTTCATTTTATAGGGCTGCGTTAATGAAAAAAAATTTCATTAACAAGATAATCGCCGACAGCTCTATGATCATACTCTGCACTGTAAACATGTCAGCGAGCGCGCCGTTGGTGAATTTTTAGTCATAGGGCTGTACTTTTTGAGGAAGATTTGCGAAGATAACTTCAGATTGTTATGTCAACATGTTATGCAACTTTCTGGAACTTTAAATTAATGAATTCTGAGACCAGGTTTTGAGAAAGATGGTGCTACAACTCACACAGCAAGAAAATTGATGGATGTCCAAAGATAAATGTTTCCCGGGCATCTAATTTCACGAGGCGACAATCAATGGTCTGTATGTTCACCCTACTATTAGAAATTAGGGCCATAACTCAGTTAGGAAATTAGTCTAAGTTCTTTTAAAGAAGTCAGAATGATAACAACTATTATGACAGAGCTAGAAAACTGACAGCTTGCCTTGCAAGTGAGGTGGACTTCACAAGTTGAGAAGTGTATATAAACCTTTTGGTGGGAAGAAACGAGAGCAATAATTCAAGTTGGGATTTCAAATTGAGAAGTGTGTATAAACCCTTGGGTGGGAAGAAAAGAGGTCAATCATTCAAGTTGGGAAGTGTATATAAACCCTTGGGTGGGAAGAAACGGGTCTATCATTCAAGTTGGGAAGTGTATATAAAATTTTAGGTGGGAAGAAACGGGGTCAATCATTCAAGTTGGGAAGTGTACATATACCCTTGTTTGAGAAGAAATGAGGTCAATCATTCAAGTTGGGAAGTGTATATAAACCCTTTTAATGTAAGAAATGAGGTCAATCATTCTAGTTGAGAAGTGTATATAAACCCTCAGGTGGGGAGAAACGAGGTTAATCATTCAAGAGGGGACCGCCGGCAGATTTAAAAGATGGCCAGATAGACTTGGCGAGAGAGAGCTTCAGGGGGATATATACTAGACAGCGGAAAAATACACAAAGACATAGTAAAGGTGAGCAAGTATAATTAAAGGAACTTGTAATTATTCAAAAATACCGTAGTCGGGATTGTCTAGTCATAATAGTTGGAATTATTCTGGATTTAAAATTTAATAATAATAATAATAGTAAATATTTGATTGAAACACGTAAATCTAAATGTGAAATAAATAATTGTATTAAGAGTAATAAAAGGAGATTTAGTAATTATGAACTATTTTATTGGACAAGAGTTTATTGTAACTAAAGAACCCACGTGGGAATCAATGGCCAATTCCTACTACTACCTCTCAGCATATGACGACTTTTTACTCTGGGAGCATCTAAAGGTTGTAGTATTAAAACATAAGGCGAGAACAATTGATGATGATGAAAAGCTGTTATCTGGTAAGAAATTGCAGCGATACCGGTACCACAGGAAATGGCCATACAAGTGATGCAAAACTTCTGGGTGAGGTTGCATACTTGAATAGGTAATGGAGGTTGGAACATAGACAATATGATTTCCAAAACAACATAATTATAAAAAGTAAACATTGTTCTTTTAGATTATAACAATATTTTATTTAACTTCTATAAGGTCTGTTTTATTAACTATTCATAATAGGGAGATATTTCTGCTGGACCCTGTATACAAATATATAGTTAGTTTCCCTTTTACGAATTACATACAATATAATTACCTTAATTCTGTGGTAAAATCTTTACAATTATTGTCTTTTCTGTAATGCTACAACGTGATTTGCTGGACATCCTTAATAGAAGTTGCTCATGTGGCTACGTAATTTTAATGAGTCATACTCAAATTTACTTTTACAATATTATTATATGTATTTTAAATATACTCATAAGTGACTGTACAAATATTAAAGTTTGGTGTTATTATAAATTCAATAAATATATTTTCATGTATTAAGCACGAAAAAGGTACTAGTGAGAAGCGAAGCAGTGCTGTAGCATTACAGAATAAGAGATGCAAAAACATTATACAAACTCATTTACCCCCAAAACCAAATAAAAATAAAGCAAAATTAATTGTTACCAGAAATGCCAGATTGTTAGTTATTGGTAAAAAAAATATTAAAAATCGGCCTTGAGACTTATAAAATACTTATCTTCTTACAATTAGCTTTACCGATTTTGTTCAAATAGTGCAATGTTAAGATTAATGACACAAACCTCGTGTGCAAAATTGCAAGTAAAGAAAATAATGGTTCAGGAAAAATTGGCAAAAATGAACCTTGACTATGGTCATTAAAAGTTTAATTTTAATTCAATTCAACTTGATTAGTCCTTTTGAAAAATTTACATTTGTATAAGACGAGAAAAATTTCAAAAAATAATGTTTAATCAAATAAAAATTACGCTGTTACATGTTTAAAGCACAAGCAAACCAAGTTTAGGCTCTTGGTTCATTTTCACTTTTTGATCGTCAACTACCGAAATGACAATTTTGGTGCCAATCAGTTTTAGTTCATTTTTATTTGGTTTTGGGGAAGATTGGGTGGGAAAGTTTGAAAACGTTTTTCACCATTTATTTAAAATTATGTTTAGTTTATTTTAGTCCTGAATAGTACTGTTTTATAAATTGTGGATCAATATCATAATAGGGACAACATTGTTTATTTATTTCATTTTAATTGTATTTTTTGATAACCTCGTTTGAAAATGCATTAGAGTATTTGGATAATTCTTAAAATCTTGTTGGTTTACCTATTTACAATTACTTATTATTTTCAATTTCTTTATAAATATACTTTAAATAATATATAACATATGTAGGCCTATATATTTAAACAAGATAGACTACGGTACATGTTAAATGATTATAAAAAAAAAAAAAGCTTATAATACTATTGAAAATACCTGAATAGTTATAATAGTTGACACATTGTAATAAAAAATGTTTTCAATAAAAGTAAACATGCTGTGTTCCTCCTTAACCAATAAGCTAATCTAGAACCACTTTAGTCTATAATACTTACCATGCTGGTAAATCCATTAAACATTCTTCTTGTTCTTCAAGAGGCTCCTCCTTCACCAGAATAGATTCCATTCTGTATAATAAAACAAAAAACTTATTTAGTTTATTCAATATATAAAATCTGGATAGACAATCAACCCAATGTTTTAAAGTATTTATGTGTGCACTCTGAAGAAACTAGGGAGATGGAAACGGGCAGCTTTATGTTATCTCAGTTGATGCTACTACCTCCCTTGTTATCTTTAAATAAGAATTATCAACTTGTATACTCCTCTGTGTATCAAAATTATTTACAAAGCAACATGCTAATCAGTGGTAGTGGGTAATTACGAGGTGGAATTTAAAAACAAAGACTGATCGATTACAAAGAGCAAATGGTATTTGTTCATGCAGCATGCAGTCATTTCAACTTGTCCATTGGGCATATAGGATAATATGTTACCAGTCCATTGTCGTTTCCTATACATGACAGTGGGTTTATAGCCTGTATGAAATTTAAAATCTCACCAGTTGTGATATCAGATCACTGATTAAACTTCTAAACGCAAGAGGCATATTGCACAACCATTATCGTGAGAGAGAAACATTCCTGACCTCAACAATACCGGTGTCAATTTTGAATGGCATTGCATAGTTTAGATAGTAATTCACAATAGACTTGGATTGTGATGGTTGTTCAAGGCCCATCTCAATTCTGAACTATCGTGACTTTGAAAGTTATAGAAGTTCTATAAAAATATCACTAATCGTAAAGTGATAATTTCATTTCACTTTTGCATTCACACGCTCAGGGAAACAGTCAGTCCAGATGGTAGGCTTACCAATCCTCTCTTCAGAATAGAGCCATGAATTCTGCTAAGAAAAATTATGAAATCATTAACTATTTACCATATATGCAAATACATTAGTTCAGTAGAAAATAAGAAATATAAAAAATGAAATCCAGTTCAGGTTACGAATCCCTACTTTAATATTTATGACTACATTTGTCAAGTTAGTGAATGTGTGATCATTTGTTTTATTAGTTCCGGCAAGTTAACTATATATATGATGCATGCCTATTACAGTTGTATGATTATAGGCTTTCATTATAACCCAGACCTATATTTAACCTAACAACAGCTGGATTCCGTTGTTTTCAATATGGTATTTGATAGTGAAGACATGCATTTTGTGACTTGAAAAGTGTCTTCCGAAAAAAAAAATTTAAATCTGTTTGAATATAAGGTAAATAGTTAAGGATTTCATTATTTTTTTATTGTATAATTACCACTTTACATAGGATTACTGTTTTTGGATCGGAATTGAGAAAGTTATATATGATTTAACACTTCTATATTAGATAAATTATTGAAATGGTTCAATAATATCTTCAAATCAGTAAATATCACATGGCATTTACAACCAACACAATATTTGATTACTGGGACAAGTTAGGTTATCTACAATATATGTAGGTACTATGAACTGACTGAAGTGTATATAATGTTGTTCACAGTTTTGGCAACCTGACAATTAATTGTATCATGTAATTTGTAATTTTTTAGATAATTATTGATCAGCTGTGAACTATTTAAAAAAAGAAGATGTTTGATAACTGATTGATGTTAAAAAAGATAGTTTTTATGGGGAATAAAAGATAATTTGAATTAAATACTAAGAAGACAAAATCATTAATATTATAATTCTTAAGTTAATTATTTATGAATAGATATTTCAACTTAATCATACATTCTATTTCTGACTTCAAAGACCTTGAGGGACCATTTTAATATCCTACAAAGAACAGATAAATACTTTACTAATGAAGAGTGGTGTGAATAATATATGAATATTTGGATTGATTGATAAGACTCAAACCAACTTACGTTCTCGTGGATCAGGAAAATGATTAATTTACTATCTCCGGCCTTTACAATTATGCAGAGTTTTTCTGAATGTAAAAATTAAAAAATTTACTCTCTCCAGATACATCAAAAGTATCAGGGAACACCAATGACCAAATAACCAAATCTCGTTTTGGACGCTGGTCACATGGTAAAATTTGCGTCTTGAGACTTGAGTCTAGATTGTAAGAAACACAGTTACTGAGGGGGAGTACCTATTACCTATTCTAGGTACTGTTCAATGATTTAGTAAGGGGCCTAACAATTTGTATCATTTGGTTTTAGATAATTATTAATTAGCTAGTTTTATCTAAAATAAAAACACTTGGAACAAAAATTAAGATGATAAAAAGGTGGTTCAATGGAATCATACATTCATATATCTGGCTAACACATACAGTAATATTATTTTCATTTTCAATATATATGTAATATTTATCATAATGTGCTTTATACTATTTTGCAGAGATCTTGTAGAACAGTAATAAATAATAAATCGTTTTAGAAATAACCGAGACACTGTAAAATAGGTTTTAATTGATAAATCTTGGTTCTAATCAAACTTTATCGCTTTTGTATCGTTTTTGATAAAAATATCCTTATTCTCTTTGTCACAGATCATTAATATGTTAAAGATGATCAAATGGCAAAATTGACAACCACAGATTTTAAATGTAGAACTAGAAATTTGTCCTGTTGTTATTTTGTTTTGCTCTTTCAAAGGTTAATAAGACTTATAGCTTTGAGCTGTGGTGTTTATTTGAATACTTGTATTAGTATTCAATATTTATTCTACAACAAAAGGTGCGTTAATTAGCTATATTTATAAAATACGTCTAACAATAACAGTTCCTGCTTTAACAGTGATGGAAATCCTAACTCTAAACTGTTATCTGCAACTATTTTATACAGTAATAAATATATACCGGTACATTGTTTCTGTCCAAGCGATTTTAGTGCAAAATATCGGCAATTCGTCTTCCAAATGCCGTTTTCCTCATTATCCCGATACTCCTTTACACCGCAGGTCACTTTTTATCTTTTACAATTCATTATTTCCGTCTGAAAACAGCAATTCAAAATGACGATTTTTTGGCATTTTGAGTTTATTTCAACTATTTCATGAAATGTAAGTAAAAAAAACATAACTTCAATTTTTCTAGATTAAGGTCCATTAAGTGAACCTCATGTTAAAATAGGTTGGTAAGTGAATGGTTTTTACTTTACATGGCCAAGTAAGCTCTCTTACTCTCCACATAGCCTATCTCACACACCATGTTGTCTGTTCAATGATATGAACAACACTAATCCAATGCACATGTAGTAGAAAAACCATCACCCATCCAAGTAATAACCACTCTCAATGTTGCTTGACTTGGGTCATTAGTCCAAACATTGTCATGTAAATTTATATATTATTGAAATATGTCAATTTTGAAATGATAAACTTTTTTGTTTACCAAAAAATGTTACCATTCTTATAAAGAGAGGTTGGTAGTACAAAAAAAGGGGGGGAAATGGTGCGCCACAGTAAACAATTACCTTTCAGAAACCTAGTCATCATGAATCCTAAATCTTTGAAGCATAGTAATATGAACCTGTAAAACTTAAGTGCGGATGTGCCCCACGAGTGATTTTAATATGTTTATTATATTGAAAATGTTAAAAATTGCTCAATTTGGATGATTTTAAAGTGAAATAAGGTATTGTGAAAGATAAAAAGTGACCTGCATTTTAAAGGAGTATCGAAATGATGTAAAAACGGTATTTGGAAGACGAATTGGCGATATTTTGCACTAAAATAGCTTGGACAGTAACAATACATATTTACCTATTTTATAAGTCAATTTAAAAATTATTTTATAAAATATGTCTAATTATTTTACTTTATACCAATTTTGATATTATACTCTATAATAATATTTTAACGCTGAATTCTTTCTCATACTCTAACATATAGTAGCTGCTCTACTGTGCTGTTTGTTACTATATGCATCTCTCTTTCTCTCTCTTCAGTATGTACACTTTAATACTATAAAACATTGGGTCGACTTTCTATACAAGTTTCATACATTCAATAAACCAAATACTGTAGGTATCTTTTTTGTTTTATACAGAATG
The DNA here is from genome assembly GCA_963513935.1 of Aphrophora alni. NCBI lineage: Eukaryota > Metazoa > Arthropoda > Insecta > Hemiptera > Aphrophoridae > Aphrophora > Aphrophora alni. Next base: position 20,548,957 of record OY740776.1, on the reverse strand, counting down.
GAATCTATTCTTGTAAAGAAAGAGCCTCTTGAAGAACAAGAGGAATCTTTAATGGATTTTCCAGCATGGTAAGTGTTACAGGCTAATAGGTTTTAGTTTAGCTTATTGGCTAAGGAAGCATGTTTACCTTTATTGAAAACACTGTTTATTACAACTGGTCAACCATTGTAAATGGTACAGTATTATAAACTCTTTGCTTATTCAGTATACAAGATATAGGGTAAGTTTGGTTATTTTTTATTGAACTTTAAGTTTTATGGCCTCAAGAAAATGATAAAGGGATGATCGTTATCCTGTGCATCTGTCATCCTTATTGTTAAGTATGTAAGCATGATAGCGGCCACATAAATTAAGTATACATCTAATTTTAGCGGAACATCTAATTTAGTATAATGGACAATAGTGTGCTCCTATAAAAACATTGTTTAAATTAAGAAAAATCTATATGAAAATGTCAAAACAGTTTTTTGGGTCATATCTTGTGTTTTCAACTTATAACACACTAACTTAGATAAAAATTTACAGATTTAAATTACAAATTTAATTGTACCAACCTCACCTCTCCATGATGTCAAATAGCAAAGTTATTAATAAAAATATAATTTCGAACCTTGACTTCCCAAGAAAATGGGGTAGGCCTATTATATAGAGGTGAGATCCTATAGGATTGAATCACCAACATAAGCATAGTAATCGGAGGCTCCTTCAAATATGTACAGCTTCGAGGCCCGCCAGAGTTAAGATACTGACACGAACAAAGCGAGTGAAAACTTTTAAATGTATATACAGTCCGTCAGGGCCTAGCCAACATCAAGAAAACACTAATATATACAATTACAAGGTTCAGAAAACCTGTGTAACAACTGATTTATCCCAGTACCTATAGTACTGGCAGAATTTTTTTTCTGTAATGATGGGAATTTTTAGACAGTTTTGTAAGAATATTTTCAAAAGTTCCATAAAACATATTTGAATGCAAACCGTAAAATGTTCCATATCATTTTGTTCAAAAATCTCTGACCATTATAGCTAGTATAAACCACATACAATGTCCGCTATTGAGAAGTGTCCGCTATCTGGAGAGATGCAGTTAACTGATAACACATGGTAAACCACCAGAATAATGTCTTGTAACGATATTGAACACATTCAAAAAATTTAAATGGTGAACATAATCATATGTTCATTACCAAAATACCATTACTGTTGTTATGTTGTTACTTTTTGTCACTCAGAAATCACAATAACAGTTAACCTACTGTATAATAAAGCAGATTACTTTCATGCATATATGGTCGATAAAAGTAAAATAAATTAAACTTTGGTATTGTTTCATGACTGTCTACTGTATTATCAAAGTTTTTATAGTACAACAGGCATAATGGTTTAATCTCACAAAAATACTCAATAAAACACAAATTTGTAAATTAAATAATATTCTTTATTTTTAATCATTTCGTACTACCATACTGAATAAACAAATAGGCAAATTAGGAAAATGTAAATTTAAAAAGGGAAAAAATCAAACTGTGTAAGAAATATGCTTGTAAAGAACTAAATATTAGTAAAAAAATATTTAATTTAGTATACTGTATACTCTCACTAATTTAATCAATAGGTTTTTGGAAAAAATCTTCAATTTATATTTGCTTAATACGGTCTTTTGTGAGTCCTGATGTCGGTTGATTGGTTTTCGGTACAAAGTGAATCTTGAATCATTTTGTACTCTTCAAGGGATACTCCAAATTGTTGAATTAAATTATCCAACTCATTAACTTCAGTGTCACTATTGTTATCAGGTTTGTTTTGACCAAACCTGATTTAATGAAAACAGTTTTTATCTGTATTGGATTTGAGCTCTTTTAAAGCCGAGCATATCCACAAAATTGCATCTAAAAGAACAATATTTTAGCACAGTTCATCACACGATGTAATGTCCTTCATTTTCGTCAAAATATATCTGAGAATTCTTTGTCTATAATAAACTTTGAAATTGTTTATGATTCCTTGATCTAGAAGAAAGCAACAGGAAGTGGTATTCGAGGGAAGGAACACTAATTTTGTTAGTTAAAAAATGTGTTTTTCTTCATAACCCTCGCACATCATAGATAATTTTGATTCTAGAACTAGAATTTCCTCCACTGATCCTGCTTCCACACACACATTTCTGAAAAATATTGTGTCTAGGACGGAATTTATAAAGCCAGCCAACTAATGTTTTAAAATCAATAACTCTTAATTTTTGAGGTCATAACTCTTAAAGCTTTTTCCCGAATTAATGGGCCAGAGATTGGAATGTTATTAAATCGTGCTCTACAAAACCACTCATATATTAAGTTGTCTATCGCAAAGTCTTCTGTTTTTGGAAACTTAATAAATTTTTGTTTTCCGACCACGATTTGAGAATTTTTTCTTTCTTTTTTAAATATTGAGACTGATATGGGTATTTCCAACTTGAAATTTTGCAGCTAAATCACTCGCACTCTGTTTTGTATAACTATACATACAATACATAACTATACTACACACTGTTCACACAGCAACTTTATTCAAACTAAATTCTTAAAGGGCAGTGACGACTGCTGTATAAAGGACACAAAGGTAGTCAACTTCCTGGAAGTCAACTTTTGGGTAATTACTGTACAGACATTGCAGTGTATGTTTCGAGACATCTACAATTTCCTAGAAAAGGATGATATTTTATGCTCCACTGTTCTTAATTCGGAAGTTTCAACTGACCCATTGGCCATCAATTTGGTGTCTGTGTCCATTTTTGAAAAAGTACATTATTTAGAAACACTACTGTTATGTTCGGGTTTATAAATTATTTAAATAAATGTATACATTACATTTAGAAGTACCAGTTTTATTATTAAGCGATCTACTTCAGTCGCTGTTCATTGTAAGACTGCTGGCTGCGCATCGTAGCCAGGACATGTTGCTACAATGTTGACTTATAATGTTGACTAATAGTCTACAGATTACATAACAATTTCCTTCTTTTTTTTTTTTTTTTTTTTTTAACTAAGAATAGATCAAATAATAGTAAAATATTTTTATAACCTTATAATTTTTTTTTAAAGAAATTAAAATTATATTCTAATACAAAACAATATTTTTTTTTTTTTTAAAGAAATTCAAAACTAGACGTTACAAATAATACTCAAATTAATAAATATGTATTTTTTTTTTTTTTTTTTTTTTTCAAATTAAAACTATCTTCTAACCATTTACAAATCAAATTTTTTTTTTTATTTTTAATTTTAAGAACAACAACATTAATAACAATTACAATAATAATAACAATATTACTTTTTTTTTAAATTTAAAAAAATTTTTTTTTTTTTTAAATTTTTTTCTAGCCAACTTAAAATTTATCTTCTAATCGACAACTGCTTTTGACTACTCTACCATATCTGGTTTTGTAATTATCAAGATCTTTTAAAAAATCACTTTCTGGACTAACCTTTTGCCCTGAATTAACACTTTCACTTATTCTTCTATTAGATTGATTTAATGGGCTTATTTCATTCTTTTGACGAGACATGGAAGGACATTTTGGAGGCGACATTCTTTCAACCGCAGGACTAATATGTATTCTATTACGTCTATATGATTTACCGTTTTGATCTATGACTATATATGATCGAGGTTCTTCTGTTTCTCGAATTATGTTACCGCTAGACCAATTGGAATTAGGTTTTTTCTGAAAGAGAACATCTTGACCATTACATAAACTCTGCAGTGGTTTAGAATTGCGGTCAAAATGTCCCTTCATTCTCTGTTTGTTAACATACAGTTGATTTCTGGTTCTATTATAATTAAGTTTAGGTTTAAGACATTTGTAATGCGTTGGTACTAAGGTACGCAATTTCCTTGACATGAGAAGTTGAGCAGGTGATTCCACATTATTTTTATTAGTGTTTCTAAAACTTAAAAGTGCAAGATAAATATCTTCTCCTGCATCAGCTTTTTTTTTTAATAATGATTTCATCGTTTTTACAGCACTCTCAGCCATGCCATTTGATTGAGGAAAATGAGGGCTTGAAATTACATGCTCAATATCCCAATTTTTACAAAACATTCTAAATTCTTCACATTTAAAATAAGTCGCCCCATCAGAATAAACTTTTAGAGGTATCCCATGTCTTGAAAAAAAACTTTTTAATTTTGATATTATAGTTACACTTTTAGTATTTGAAATACTTGCTATTTCAATATAGTTTGAATAATAATCAACAGCAACAATATACAACATTTGTTCCCATTCAAACACGTCTATTCCCACTTCTGACCATGGTAATTTTGGTACTCTATGTGGCAATAGAGGCATTTTACTTTGATTTCTTTTAAATTTACTACAGGTTCGACAAGATTCAACATAATTCTTAATATCATTAGACATGTTAGGCCAATAAAGTGCTAACCTAGCCCTTGATTTACATCTATTTATTCCCATATGACCTTGATGAACAATTTCCATCATTTGTGTTCTTAGATTTTTTGGTACAATAATTGTGTCACCTTTAAATATTAAATTTTATATAATACTTAATTCATCTTTAAAATCAAAATAATATTTTAATTTATCATTTACATTACTTTTATATTTTGGTCAGCCATGATTAATATAGTCTTTTAATTTATTTAATTCTTCATCATTTTTAGATTCTTTCTCAAACAATAACCACTTAGCATGTGAAATTGGTAAATTATCAATTAATAAATTAACCTGTAATTCTATTTCGTCAAAAACCTCATCTTCAACCTTGTCATTTACATTAAAATGTCTTGACAAAGTGTCAGCAATAACTAACTCTTTACCCGGTTTGTACACTACATTAAGTTTATACTGTTGAAGGCGTAACAACATTCTTTGTAATCTACTTGAGATTCTTGATAAGGGTTTTTTAAATATTGCTATTAAAGGTTTATGATCAGTTTCAACAGTAACATTTTTTGAGAAAATATACTGATGGAACCTTGTACAACCAAAAACTATTCCTAAGAGCTCTTTTTCAATTTGAGCATAGTTAATTTGAGTTTCTGTTAAGGCTTTAGAAGCATAACATACAGGTTTATTATCTTGCAATAAACAAGCACCTAGCCCCGTCGAACTTGCATCGACAGACAACAATATTGGCTTAGATTGATCAAAATAGCTTAATACTGGGGCTTGTGTTATTATTTTTTTCAATTTGTTAAACACCTCATTAAGATATTTATTCCAAGTAAACTCTACATCTTTTTTTAGCAAAGCTCTAAGAGGTTGTGATATTTCCGAAAAATTTTCTATGAATTTTGAGACATAATTAAACATTCCTAAAATTCTTGCAAGTTCTTTTTTATCCTTAGGTATTGGTAAGTCAATTATAGCTTTTATTTTGTTTTCATCTACCGAAATACCATCAGAACTAATTTTGTGCCCAAGAAAATTTATTTCTTTAACATTAAATTTACATTTGTTAATATTGAATTTAAATCCATTAGTTTGAGCTTTTTCTAACACTGCATTAACTCTTTCAGTTAATTGTTTTTCTGTTTCACCCCAAATTAATATATCATCTTGAAATGACTGAACCCCATCGATTTTTTCAAAAATTTGAGACACTACTCTATGAAATATTTCTGGAGCACAACTCAATCCAAATGGTAATCTTTTAAAATAAAATCTGCCAAAAGGCGTTTGAAAAGTAGTTGTTTTGGCACATTCCTCATCTAATGGAAGCATCCAAAACCCTGATTTTGCATCTAACACTGTGAATAACTTTGCACCTTTAATTTTATGAATAATTTCCTCAAAAGTAGGAAATTGATAGTGCGATCTCTTAATACATTCATTTAAAGGTTTTGGATCTAAACATAACCTTATATTACCATCTTTCTTTTGAACAATTACTAGCGAATTAACCCAATCAGTAGGCTCATTAATAGTTTCAATGATACCTAGCTTTAACATTCTATCCAATTCAGCTTTCAATTTATTTTCTAGTGCAAAAGGAATTTTTCTAGGAGCACTAATTACAGGACATGAATTTTCATTTAACTCTATCCTAACTTTAACTGGTACACACCCTATTTCATTATTAAACAAACCTTTGTACTTTTTATCTATTAGGTCTAACTTTAAGGTATTGATATGCTTAATAATTCCTAAATTAAGACATGTATCAAGTCCTATCAAATTTTCACAGTTTGATTTAACAATATAAAAAGTCAATGCATAGTTTGAGCCTTTAAACTTGCTTTGTAATGTACAAGTCCCTACAACAGGTAATCTGTTGTTTGTAAATGAAGTAATTTTAGCATTTGTTTTATTAATTAAATTAACATTAATTCCTAATTTAAGAAAGGAATTATACGATAAAATGTTTACTTGGGCTCCCGTGTCTACTTTAAAAGATTGGTGCACTTTATTTATTATAATTGTCTCATACCATTGAGTTACGTTTACCTTATAATTTTGCAGGTTAGGTTTAGCTAAAGTGTTTATCACAAAGTTTTTATTTTCATTATCACATAATAAACTTTCATTACCTGTTTCTGTCAGTTGGTTAACTGAAAACCTACACATGTTTCTAAAATGGTTCAATTTACCACACTGTGAACATACTTGATTCCATGCTGGACACTTTCCAAAAAGATGAAATCGGCCACATCTACCGCACGGACTATTATGCATGTTTGCCTTTGCTTTGTGTGCCTGGAAGGATGATCTTGACCTTGTAGTTGACCCTTGATGCATAGCATTTGACATTGTATTTGATGTATTGAGCTTAACTTGGTTTCCTGTTGAATTCTGTCCACGATTGCCGGTTCCAGCTTGAAACTTGTTTAAATTAAAGTTTAAAGTTTTGTTTCTTGTTTACTATTTTTAAAAACTCTATCTACCGTAGAATCTAATAACTCTTTTTTTACATTTAGTTTATGAGCCCTATCATAAGCTAATTCTTTAGATTTACACATTTCTAAGGCTTGTTCTAAAGTCAAATTATGTGTTTTTAACAAAGAAATTTTAATATCGGAATCATGAATACCACTAACAAAAATGTCTCGAACTAAACTATCACGTAAACCACCGAAGTCACAAGAAGCACTTAGGTTTTTTAATATTGCCACATATTGTTCATAAGATTCATTGTGTAATTGTTTACGATTAAAGAATATATGTCTCTCATATGTTACATTAGCCAAAGGAATAAAATAATTTTCAAAACTTTGAATTACAGTTTCTAACTTGTCTGAATCCACTGCACTAAGATTAAACGATTTTAAAATGTCTTGTCCTTCTTCACCCATGTAATGAAGTAATAAAGCTATTTTTCTTTTGTCTTTTGTAGACTCTGGTACAAATGCTTCAATAAAAATTTCATACCTGTTTTTAAATTTTCTCCAGTTAGTTGCCAAATCACCTTGAAATTCCATCGGAGAGACGCCATTTCCTGTGTTTCTAAAATCCATTTTTCCGTAGTAAAATAGAAACTATTTTTTGTTTTGCAAACTAGTTAACACTTTATCTGAATTCTTATTACATTTGGTTTACACCGCTGCCACCATGTTATGTTCGGGTTTATAAATTATTTAAATAAATGTATACATTACATTTAGAAGTACCAGTTTTATTATTAAGCGATCTACTTCAGTCGCTGTTCATTGTAAGACTGCTGGCTGCGCATCGTAGCCAGGACATGTTGCTACAATGTTGACTTAATATTACTAATAGTCTACAGATTACATAACAACTACAAAGGCCAGAATAGCATGATCCCAGTCAGGAAATACAAAAATTCATTAAATAGTGTCAGCTAATTAGAAGTGTAGTTTACTTATTTATTTGAAAAATTAATACTTGTAAACTGCGTTACAGATAGCCTAGGCTGAATCAATCAAACAATGCAGTTACCAAAACAATGCAACAATTGAGATTTTTGTTGTTTTTGAACCACATTAGCTGAAGTATTGTAAAAATAATAAAAAATAAAACTTGCAATCATAGAGTAGAATTTCAGCTTTCCAATAGTTCATAGATCAAGGCAAACTAATAGTTTTTGTAAAGTGAAAAATATGTATATTATAACGGCTACGTAACTGTCGCTTTTGCAACAGTGCCAACCCAGGAACCAAATCAAGATTTGCAATAAATAGTTTCCTGTTCTACGGTTAATAAACTTACGCTACCGGATAAAACCCTTTGACATGTCAATATAATTAAACATTTCCTACACCGCACAAGAAACCATTTTTTCCATTATATTTACAGAATCTGCTTGTATTAAATTGTAAGATGGGGCTGGGTAAGTACCATGATGGCACCATCAATTTGTAAAAAAAATTAATTGTTTAATGTTCATCTTCTAAATATATGTTGGTTCCTGAACTCATGTATTTAAATTAATATCATAAATTAATTTGTAGATGTACTTACATTTAGCATCATCCACCGCTAGCACTTATTTTTGACCTTAATTAGATAGATCTTAATACTAATTTTGCATTTCACCACAGTTAAAAATAAACTGAAGGAGTTGCTGAAAGTGAGAGTGTTTTACTAAGCGGAGGAGTTACATACAGTCACTTTATAAATTAATTTCATTTATATTTATGGGCGTACATGTTATATTGTTGACTTTGAAAGGAGGGGAGTTGACTTCGTCCAGTATACAGATAATCTTTTATCACATCAATTACGAGTGTTTAAATAGTGCTCTTGATAGCGTAGATTGGACCGATGTCTATCAACAACTTAATGCACCTCTTGCCTTTTCTAAATTTATTGGAATATTATTAGACCTAATATCTAAAGCGATATATGTACGTTATAATACTAAGAAATTCACAAAATTAAAACCATGGATAACTCATAATATTTGTAATTGCATTAAAAAAAGAGATTTAATTTATAAAATACTTAAAAACCGTCCTAATGATTACAGATTAAGGGAAAATTAAAAAAAAAAAAATTTGTAATAAATTACACAATGTGTAAATATATTAAAAATAATGGGTTAAAAACTGATTTAATTAATCTTAAAATTGACACTGTTTAACATTAAGAATTTATTAAAAAATTGCTCAGCTAAGGGCGCCAGGTAGCTTGAAGCTTACCAATTTTGAAAAAATACAAATTTACTTTGAATTAAAATACTCTCAGGGTCGTGTTTTCTTTTAAGAGTGTACTAACAGTGGTGGTCTGGTAAATAAAAATCCTTATTTTTTCTGCTGAAACTGAACATAGTAATTTATTAAAGTTATTCATTGTAAGCATGGGACATTCTCCAACCAGTAAAAAACAAATAAGTTAAAATACAAATAAATTAAGTTATTAAGGATTTAGATACATACTGTATTTAAATAATTAAGAAGTTTACATAGAAATTAAAATGATTTAAATGACAATTATAAAAACTCTGAACAAAAATATTTAAGACAAATAATTATAAATCGAACAATTTAAATTAAACGCCTACTACGAATATAATGTAACACCCTCTAGGCTATAATTGACAAAAGCGCGTGTTTTACATAACACTAAAAGTACGATACCACTTGGAACGGAAAAATACAAAATTCCAGGAAATTCACCAATGCAAGCTAGGCAAAGCAGTCGAGCGTTCCGTTCCAACCGCCATTCAAGAGGACTCCAGCTTAGCGTTCCTAGCAGGTAGGACGCAACTTCAGATCGCTCTGTACAAAATCCATCATGGAGCGTTTTAAAAGTAAAAAAAACAACTAGAGATTGTCATACAGTGAAGTGTTTATAAAAAGGTGTTACAATATTTAATTAATTTCGAGAGTAACATGTGAGTAAAAATCTTTTAACGTGTACTTTAATAAGATGTGTGTTTGAACTTTGGACAGAGAACCAAATCCATATTATGTCAACCTCATGTGCAAAATTTGTAACTTTATAATAATAATAATATGATGTTTTGTCTAGCATTTAAGTAGTTGAATGTCAATTGAGATTCTTTTGTAAAATTTAAAATCATGAAAGTACTGGTACATAAAGGAAAGATATCACAATTTTAAACATGAGTGTGTAAAACTTTCATTGAGTAGCCTAGGCCTATATCCTACCATTCACGTGTCACAGCAGTCTGCCTGGTGAGTACAGATTAGAGCCTGAACCTTGAATTCTTTCTTTCAATCATAGCTAATGATTCAAAATTAATAAAAACTCTTAAAATCAAATTAAAACATCTAACATCATACACATATATATTAATGGTACATATTCATTAGTATATTATCTGAAATTATTTATATTATAAATTTAAAATTGTCCTGTCTTGAAGAGACCAAAATTCTTTTTAATGATTCTACTTTGATTAGTTGCAACGAATGATTATATTTGTTATGAGCTTCTTTATTCTCATATATTAAAAATTTATACTATTTTTTATTTAAGTGTTAGATTAAATCTTTTAAAATTACTGCTTACATTACAACTACTTATTTAAACAAATTTTAACATATTTTTTCACCATTAGTCTTTTTATACAAAAAATTATATAAGATTGTTAATCATTTTTTGTTACCACATTGTAGCCATTTCCAGTGTGAACATCCTTTGTGGTGAGCAGCCCTCGATCTTGAAGTACAGGTTCATTGTAGACCGTAATCAGCCCGCTGACGATCTCAAGTTGTCCTTACAAATTCACAGTCCTATTCATGTGTCCTTCACTTCCCTACACACTCTACAATCAATTAATTCCACACTGTCCTTTTTTTATTCACTTTATCCCAGACATTCCTTTAAGACTGTTTAAAAAACATTAATACTACATTGTTCACAAAATATCTTGTAACTAAATTACGTCTGACCAAGTCATATGCCTCCTTAAGACTGCTACTGAAATATTAACTATGTTATTTAAGTTATATATGCTTAAGTTATTTTTTATAAAAAGTGGAAATGAGCAACTTTCTCATAGGTCTGATGGGAGGAGGGTATGGTTAAAAGTGCAGGAAATTTTGCAGTGCCAAAACCTTTTAATACTTACTTTAATAAGACTCTGTTTGCTGGGGCCAAAATTATTTAATGTTCTGCCTAGCCACATCAAATGTGGAAATTCAATTTCATTGTTTTGCGAAAATTGAGAAGTTGGCTCTTTGAACAGGAGGAGGTTGAACACTTTTTTAATGTATGTAGTTAATAGATATTTAATAATATAGTGATTCTTATATATTGCTCTTACATATGTTTTAGAATATGTGTCAATTTTATTATGATTTGAATTTTTACTTTGTTTCTCTCTTGATAAGTAAGAACATGTGAATGTATATTGTTAATAATTTTGTGTAGAATGCTCACCGATATTTTTTTGGAAAAATGTACAGAAAACTCCTTGTAAATTATAATATTTGTTTTAGGAGCTATATATTGTTAGGTTAATTTTGTCTTACTGCTGTTATATTTTATTTCGTAAAATGTATGAGTGGCTATCCCCAAAGTGGGCTATGCCTTTAGGGGAGCCGGGTGTTTTTCTTTGTTTTTTTTTCTCTCTTCCAGAGTAATGGGGGGAGGGGAGGTTCCCTGAACTATATTATATTTTCTATTCTGGTAAATGAATTTTTATACTTTTAGTTTAGATAAGCAAATGTTATAGTTATAAGCTATCTACAGTAGAACCCCTCTTAACCGGTCTAGTCGGGACTGTCACCCGGGCCGGTTGCTCGTTTGGCCGGTTAATCCGAGGTTCCCATGAAAAATCGGTTTTCGTTCAATGAAAGCTTATTTAATCAGGTAGTGCTAAGAATTATGCCATTAAGATGTTATTGCAACTCATTTTATTTTACATAAATGTATCGTATATATTATGTTATGTATATTATACATCAAACATGAAAATATTAAACACTACAAAGCTTTTTTACAGATTCCCCTCTGTCAAGTCTTTTGACACATTTAACCGCGTCTCAAACGAAACCAACACACGCTTCCGTTTTCGTAACTCCCTCATTTTTATTTACGGTATATACTGTACGTATCATAACCAGTCAAAGACAAGAAGAAAACTGAAAAGAAATGTTATATTTTCCATAATGATTCGTGGAAAAAAAGCGGCCTATCAAACGTTTTTGTGGTGTATGTCTGCTATACCGACGGGTACCAATGCCGCGGTGTTTTATGCCGCCGACAATGGGATATCGCTATCGACAAAATCATTTGACTCGCCGCTGCTTTGGTGCCACGGTGTTTTTACGCCGCCGACAATGGGATACCGCTATTGACAAAATCACTTGACTCGCCGCTGCTTTGGTGCCGCCGACAATGGGATACCGCTATCGACAAAGTCGTTTGACTCGCCGCTGCTTTGGTGTCTCAATTACAATTTATTTTCGGAAACTCTCATCCAACCAGTACACTACGATATAGGCTAGGCCGGTTAATCCGAGGACCAGTTAATCCGAGGCTGGTTAACAGAGGTTCTACTGTATATTAATTTTATGTATAGGTGTGTAAGTATGATTGGATGTACGTGTATATATTTAAGAACATGGTACCGGTCATTGTACACTTTATGTCAATTGTAGATTTGATAAAGTTTTTATTGTTTGATTTTTTTCTTTTTCATTCTCTTTTTTCTCTCTCACTGATTACTATTGTATAAAATAGCTGTAATAGATGTGTTAATATTTTGTAGCTGTATTGATTCTGGAGGGAAATAAAAAAAAAATATATATATATATATATATATATATATATATATATATATATATTTATTTATTTATTTATTTATTTTTAGTTATGTTTTTTTGTAATGATATACTGACTTGTCTTGTGCAATAATTGTATTGAATGGAAGGCTGAAAAAAATAAAATAAAAATAATAATAAAAAAATTTTAAATAAATAAATGAATGAAAGTAAACAAAAATTGCTTCATTACAAATGTGCGATTCCTGTCTGCTTCTTGTGGTAAATTGAGGAAAACGGAGCTTAATTGAGGAGGAGGTAACATAATTTTATTGAAATTGTAAGACTTCGGAAGTGTGAGATTAATCTTTAAGTGTCTGAACATAGGAAATTAAATTAATGATAATTATAACAAGTAATGAAATTTAAAGGTAATTTCATAAATAAATAAATAGGGGAATGTTATCTCTTTCTCCGGTGTTTGAAGGGTAGGGTAAGTTTGCTAATCGTAAAAAATGTGACCTCTGTTCTTTAACTTATATTTACATTTCACGGCTCATGTAAACCAAAAATGTTTTTGAGATGGCGTCTGTTCATTGTCTTTATCATCTGTACATAAGCATCATAGCGACCACAACAATTAAGATAGACACATAAAATTTGTTAGTGTCCTGATATAGAACCCTAATATAATTCAGAAATATCAAATAAAAAACATCAAAATGGCGGCCGTATTAAACAGATTTTGTTCATATCTCTTGTGTTATTCAACTTATAACACATTAAATTTGATAAAAATTTCCAGATTTTTGGTTCTGGATGAAATGATACCAATATTGAGTGAAGTTTTTACAAAAATATAATTTTGAACTCTGACCTCCCAATAAAATTTGAGATCTGGTAGAGTCATGTCACTGAGACGAGCGTACTGAATGGAGGTTCCTTCAAAGGTTTTTAGGACCAAGACAGTGACATAAGCGAAACGAGGGAAGACTTTTTAATATATACACATCTATGATACCCGTTTTATAGATGCCTAGCCCATTTAGTGAAAGTAGTGATATAGAAACTAGTGCTAAAACACACACCCACACACTCACACACATACACAATTTACAGTTCAGGATTAATTGGGGAAAAAAACAAAGGAACTGTGACAGCTATTATTAAAAGTTCGTTTTGATCAAATACGATTTTTACTGAGAACCTGTTTATGACACAAGCGAAGTAAGATTAGGACATATTTTAAAATGTAATATTTTTTTCAGAGATTGGTTCATTTTTGACTTTTTGATGATACTGAACTGACATTTTTTGTGACGATTAATTTTGGTTCGTTTTGGAGATTAGTCAGTGAGAAAGTTTGTGTAATGTTTTATTGCATTAATGCTAAAGCCCTGTTTTGCCCCTCACTGGCAGCTTCCTCAGGCATAATACACTTAAAAATACATTTATTGAATTTATATAAGTACTGAACTTTAATTATTGCATAAACACTAAGTAAGATTTATAATGCATTGTAATTATTCAAAAATGAGATGAACTTGAAGAGTTCATAAGTTTATTTTACTTTAATTGAAAAATGAATTTAGGAGTTTATTATTTAATCAAAAAGATTGCTCAGCTATAAGGGCGCCAGACTTTCGTCAAATTTAGTATTAAAAATGAATTTAAATGAATTTAATCTCAGGGTCACAAATTCTTTTATCTGTGTACTCTACAGTGACTCTTGGTTATTAATGAATACACTTGAACTGAAATTTTGACATAAAAATTTATTAAACATATTTATGATCAATGTGAACATACATCAAGAATAAAATATCATAAACATCTATTACGAATATAATATCATAAACATCAATTACGAATAAAATATCATAAACATCAATTACTATTAACATCCTAGTAGATTATGAATTTTTTAGTGCCTTTGAAGAAGGTCAATCATTTCTTTTGTCAAATATTGACTTTAGTTAAAAATTATATTAAAAAATTGAAACTTGCAAGTATTAAGTTACTTTACTGAAGTTAAGAACTTAAATGTGACAACTTTACTCTTTTTTCTTGAGTACAAAAGATATATATATATATATATATATATATATATATATATATATATATATATATATATATATAATTAACTTTGTCCTTTATCTAAATGATATCTGGACTAATATAGCTCTTCAATGAAATTGATCAATTTTACTCATACGAAATACAAAGAAAATTACATATAACATATTAGAGAAATTTACATAATTGAAATAAAACATGTGGTACATGATTTTACCAAACTGTCGAAACCCATTGTCTTTTAAGGACCATTGCTCCTGAAACCGTAGTTGTAGCGTTGAAATACAGTTTAATACACCTGTATTCTCGAATAATGTTCGTGTTATAATACTTGAGACTCAGTTCACATGACGAGTTAACACAAATGTACATTGTTCGTACTTTGAAAACACGTGCATGAGATTGCACAACATGGTTCTGTTTCTAAAGTTTTAGTCACATACGATTCTAAAAAACACAATACTGTCTTTGTTACTCTTACAAATGTTTTTTATCATGAATAAAGCAAATTTATTACTTCCGAAACTGTTTTCTGTCTTTCTACATAAAGTTCATAGCACAACCCAACATAGGTCTGAAGGCAAGTAGCCCCAAATCTCGACTGACCACGTTTTCTTTATTACAGTTTTTTATTAAAAGTTTATATACAGAAAACACTACTGATCACCTTACACCCTCTACTTTCATTGTTTTATACTATTTGACTACATTTTTAGAAAAGTTTCACTACATTGTAAACACATCCGATCACATCAGATCTCTCTCTAAGACTTGCCAACGTACTGTCCTCCCAAACCTGTCCATTCCGGAAAAAACCGCGCAATTCTCTAGTCCAACATACTCGATGTACATAACACAAATTCAATAAACACTTTATTTAAACAATTTATTTCAAATTTAAACATAATTAGTTATTTGTTGATTTGAAAATCTATTTTTATCTTAGAATTTACTTTGTTCAGTACGAAATATTACTTAATCCGGTTATCCCCACCATTGCACACGCTGTATTCAAATATTTAATCAACCTTAATTTTTACATTATCACAGCATGTAATAATATTTTAAAGGCAAATCTGAATAGATCTTTTTTAAATTATGTATTATTATATGTGGCCAATTTGTATAGAGTGCATTTGACTAAACAGTGCTGTAGCATTACACTGAGAAAACAATTGTAATAGCTTTACTACAAGCATTAAAGTAATTATAACATATGCACAGTTCATAAAATACAAACAAATGATATGATTTTGTAGCAAACTTGTAATGATATATATGTACAGCAGAAAATAGGTGTGTGTTGCTGACAGAACTGTTTTATAATTACAGGATGCAAGAAGACCTTGGCCTCAGAGATCCTTTAGAGCTGTCAGCTGTTAAGATAGAGGTAAGCTTTAGTTCTTAATTGTTTTAGTCACTTTCTTTGTTTTTGCAATAATTATGAATATATACAAGGTTTGTCCCAAAAATAATTGTACTGATTTTCCTTAATACTACTTGGCAACACAGTTGAACTCCAAACGTTGTTGCTACAAGAAACAAGCAACAAACCAATTAATTCTTACTATTTAAAAAAAATCAAATATGGAAGTTCCTGACTATGTTTTTAAGGAATATTTTCTATATGGGCATTTGTGTTTAGAACTTTTTTATAGATATTAATTTAGAACAAACATTGTTTCTGTGTTTGGATATCATTTGCATGCTTGCACGGATGTTTTTAGACGTGAGGTCCATGGGAAAGCTAATTAACTGATATCTTCTTATTTGAGACATGTATCAACACACACACACACACACACACTTCATAAGGCCATACGATAAAAAAGTATCGATTTTAACTGTTTTATAGATTAAATTTGTGTATCCAAATTAATATTGTAACGTTTCACATATTTGCAGTTATCATTTTCAAAGTATAATAGAAATCATTTGATAAATGCCGATTGGTGTCAGTAATAAGTGGTATAATCCCACTGTTCAGACCAAACGCTTTGTATCGTTTCTGTTGACTAAGGAAAAAGTAAGTCTTGACTGTTCTGTAGGTAGTTTCACACTGAAAAAGACGAGGTCATTTTGAACTTCCCCGTCTGCTCTGTATTAATTTGTAATATTCCGCCATGTCTGACTTTATTTGGTCGACGTCTGCTTTCGCAATGTATCACTCCACCATCTGTCCTGTGATTGGTAGTTGCATAACATTGCTCTTCTGTGTTGGAGATCCAATTTACACAGTTCACTTTTATATTAATTTATTGTTTCTTTTAAGTAATATGTGGTATTCAAATATCACTTTTGAATTAGTAAATTGTATTTTGAAAATGTTTGTTTATTTTTAATAAAATGTGCATTTCCATGGTTATACTTTGGTTTTGAGATTGTTGCTAACAATCAACTTCTAACATACAAGGCTAATTCAGTATTTAAATTCTAACCTACAGTTTCCTTATATTTACTATAGTTAATTATGTTTTGGTGTTTTTTATTCAAAATCAATTCTAATTTTTACAAATATTTTCTTTGAAATAATCTGATTTAAAGGCTACTTTATAATTATTACATATTTTTGTATTGGTTAAAATTTCATACGTCTACTTACTTTCTCTCTAACCTAAAATAGGCTTAAAAAATATAGCGTGAATGCGTGAACTGGCACGTTAAAGTTTTGTTTTCTTAAAAAATTCATAGAAAATATTATTTTTATACAAATCCTAACTTATAAGACAACATTTTCTCAGAAATATGCGTAGAATATATCTATGTAAAAAAAAATAAATAAATAAAAAAATTATATGAAATGGTTTTGGAGTAAGTATGTTAGATGTCAAAAAATGAAGTTAACATTTTTCAGAAAAAACCTGTATCCAAAATCAATAGCTTACCACCTTTTTTCAAGATATACAAAAGTTTTGTATATAATATATTTAGGGAAAAAAATTTTTATTTTCAAAACAATTTTTTTTTCTAAATTAGGTATATTGGTAGGCTTATTTTCAAAAATTCTCCAAAAATAGTAATATTTATGGAAAACACAACTTCTATATATCATTATATTCAGAAAGGTACATAGAATGTAGCTGTGTAGTGAAAAAAAAATGTTAGATGTAAAAAATTTGGAGTTATTATGTAAAATAGCAAAAAATCAGAAAGTAATGAAGGCAAGAATTTCTCAGAAATGGTAATGTACACCATACAATTTTTTTTTTGAATTTTTTCAAATATTACTAGAGATTTGTAATATATTTGTGGATAAAAGTTGCTAAGAGAAAAATCAATTTATAAAATTTTCATTAGACATGGTTAATTTTTACGTAAAAAGTGAAAATTTTCTTCAAAGTTTGGCCTATTTTCAAAAATTTACCAAAAATATAATTATTATTCAAAACCCAAGTTTTTATTACCTATGTTCTCAGAAAGATGCATAGATTTTATGTATGTAATGCAAAAACTTTTAGATGGAAACATTTTGGAGTTATTATGTACGGAATCAACAAAATTACTCTGTAACCGAGGCAAAATTCCACAGAAATAGGTATATAAACCAATAAGAAAGAATTTATAGATAGGCCTATATAAATTTATAAACATTTTGCATACATTTTGGTAAAAACATAATCAATTTATAAAATTTTCATTAAACAAAATTATTTTTATATGTAAACAAATGGAAATTTGCTAAAAAAGTCAGACCAGATATAACATAACCTATCTCTATTTACAGATAGGCCTATAGGTATAAATTTAAAAACGATTTGCATAAATTTTGGTAAAAACATAATCAATTTATAAAATTTTCATTAGACAAAATTATTTTTATATGTAAACACATGACATAGAAATTTGCTGAAAGGGTAGACCAGATTATAACATAACCTATCTTTTGACAGCGTCGATTTAGATAAGTCTGACAATAACATTCACTCAAAACAATAAATTCTACAAACAATAATACAGATATTATAACTTGTATACACAAATTATAATAAATAAACATACCTAACAAAATATTCACAAAAAACAAATAATCCTATGCACAACGCCTACCTCAATACGACATTTTATTACACAAACAAGGCTGGTAAAACGATAAGTGCATGTCACAAATCTGCAAACCTAATAGAAACTCTAGGACATATTAAATGGTACCAACAGATAGAACGAAATCTCCACTACAAAATAGTGTAAAGTTTGTTACAAAATATCGAAGTAATAATCGAACTATCTTATTTAGTAAACTGCACCAAATGAAAAATGAGTTTGGTTTGGTTTGGTTACTACTTTGGTAAAATAGATATATCTCGCGATCTATGACAGATAGAAAGATTTTGAAAGCACAAATCGAAAGAGAAAGAATAATACTATATAATATTGTCAACTTGTGGCATTTGGACAAGTATTACCATTTCGTAAAATCATATGAACACAGAGTAGAAATTTTTCTAAATAAACCTCGACGCGACAAGTGAGGCGATCTAGCAGAATGAACGTCAACTTTACTCAGAGTATTTTCATTTTTAGTGAAAAGATTTCTAAAGCACAGATCGAAAGAGATAGTGAGAATATCTGATTAAAAGGCTACCTTATAATTATTACATATTTCTGTATTGGTTAAAATTTCATACGTCTATATACTTTCTGTCTAACCTAAAATTGTGTTAATTTTCATGGTATTCCCAAATCATATTAATGTGTTGAATCCTAATGAAAGAATTATACATAGGTCTCATATATTCTAGGCCTGTAACCTATCACATCTATTACATATTTTTGGGTAAGTAATAATTTTAAGCTAGTACTTTTGGTACATTTCTAGGCTCTATATGTTACCCTTAATTTGTATCATTATGCTTCTTGAATTTGTTAAATGTTCTGAACCCTTTCATTGTAGATCATACACCTCTTCCAGACTCTCATTGAGAAAATTCCTCCTCAAGGAAATCACTAACAACATTGGTGTGTTAAATGTAACAGCAGATATTTCTTGTTGAAACTGCATATTAAAGGATTAAATAAAGCTAAAATTTCAAAAATATTTTAATAATATAAACGATTGCAGCTCGTTAATATTATGAAAATATTTTTGAAACTTTAGCTTTTATTGCTTTATTTAATCCTTTAACATTGGTATAGTTAGGCGGTGCCTCATCTTGCTGAAAAATTTATTAAAATTTTGAATCCTCGATTGGTGATGTCAATTTTTATGAGTGTTTTCAGTTGGTGAGTAAGTCATTGACAACTTGTAGCTTTATAATATAAGATAAAACCAAAGTTGGTTATAGTAAGAAGTAATGTTACGTCCAAAGTACTGATTCAGCAAAGTTCCTTAGCTATGACTGTGTGTATATAAATTTAGTTGGGTAAGCTGCTATTATATCATTATTGTGATTAGCTGTTAAGACTTGTGAAAATGATTGTTAAAGGAATTCCCAGTTACAGTTGACCTTGTACCATACATTAAGACAGAAAGAGATACAACTCCACCTCATGCTATTCCTACGTTTCAAGTGAAAATAGAAGAGGAGCTCTATATAGAGGTACCAGATTATTTTTGTATGTAAAACTATTGTTCTATCATTTTACCTTTTGTATACTATGTTTAAATAACATGGAATTTTCCAACAATGCTCGATCAAATAAAGATTTCTGTATACACAGGGTGTTTCAAAAAGGACTTAACAACTTTCAAAACATATAGAAATTTTTCCAGATAATGTACAGAATCAGTTAAAGGTGTCAATTTAAAGAAAAACATATCACGTTTGACTCATATAGTGCCAAATACAGTCACCAGAAGTACCACCACCATTGTGGTTAAAAATGGCTACTTTCATTGATATTGAACGTATTTACTGTGTGTTTTAGTTGTACGAAATAAATTTTACAACTACATTTCAACGCAATTTTCATTCCTATTATGGTAAGGATCCTTCACTTTACACAAATTTGCTCGTAGTCCATTTTCTCATTCAGACGATGATGATCAAGATGGGCTCCTTCACTCCTAGGAAGAGAGGGTTCTAGCTTACATTCGCACATAAGTCCAGAAATTCCTTAATAAGTGATTCACAGGGCAGTGAGAATTGGTTGTGCAGAGCCAAATGCAGGTTTGCCTCACTCACCAAATTTGACTCTTCTTCATTTTTTCTTTTTGGTTTCATTAAAGGTTTTAATAAACCTTTACCACCAAAAGAACACAGAAGTTTTTGTTTGGCTCTTGACGAACAGTCAACATTTTGTTTGGAGGGGTTTACAGCTGTGAAAGGAGAAATGCAACATACTTTCCCCTCCGTCCATGCTCTCGTAAGCATGTCTGCACTAGCCATTGTAAAAATATAATTTATAATCATGTGGAAGTTTCATTATTATCATGTACAATTACAAATTACTGCCTCAGTACAATTACAAATTACTGCCTCAATTCAACCATTTACTGTAAAGACTGTGTAACTGTCCTTGAAATAATGTAGTGAGTAACTTAAACTATTCATTGTATTTAGTTTTAATAAGTAGAAACAAATAATAGAATTTATTTTAAAATTAATTGTATATTTTAATGGGTACTGTTTATTTTACTTTTGGTATGAAATATATTTTAATAGATGTTTAAATAACGCAGCGAGAATATTATGAAATTAATTCTAAATTTATTTTAAATCATTATGAGTGAACAATGATAGAGTACTTATCCTACTAATTTATAATTATTCTATTTCTCTAAGGTCATCGCTCTCATTATCACTGTCTCTGTCATTTCCAATGGCTATAATAAAATTTTCTAATATTGTATTAATTAAAGGTTCTCTTGATAAATTTTTTTCTTCTATTTCATGAACATGTCTACATCTTGGTTCCCTAACATTGTTAGTTACACTATTATTTACATGAATCTTGTGATATTAAATTTATTTTTTCCTCTACTAAAGTAATAGCGCCATTAACTTAAAAGTAACGTTTTTCTTGGCGACGTGTTCTTTAACATCAGGCTAAATCATTTCGATTGTCTTAAAACGGAGTGACCTTCATCTGCTAAAATATGTCAGTTTTATAAATTTTTGTGCGGAATTTTTGACAAGAGTAAGAAAAACACAAATAATTAATAAAACATACACATATTCCCTTAAACTCACTTATAAATACGTACACACTATTTAAGTAAAAATATCTAATAAAAACAGTAAACACTATCTTAAAATGTTTTCTCGTTAGTTATTATACGCTTATGTCAAGACCGTGTTTACAGGTACAACACATCTGGACTCTCTAAGTTATGGGTTGCTATGAAAATGATAACGACATTCTATTAGTCTAAGCACCAAGCAATACCTTCTAAGCTATACCTGCCGATATCCTTACACTGAGAAATCAAATTTCACCACAGCTGCAGAAGTGACACCTGATCTACTGCCTCAAGTTTGGCTAGAAATTTATTCAATAAGAGTGTTTATGTTGTATACATATGCTGACTTAATGCTATTAGGTGCCCGCAAACTAAAATTACACTGACATGGATTATATTAGGATTGGTTCCTTTAAACTGCCTCCGTTCTTTAACTTTAAACTATTTGAATCACTGGTTCAGTTATCTAATTAATGGCTCTTTATTATTTAATACAACTTGACTATTTCTCTTAGCTCTTATATACTAATTACAAATATTTTAATCTTCTTAATTACTAAGAATCTAGAATGACTCTAATTGTTGTGACTCACAGATCTGATTCTACGTTATATTTTATATTGACTTGTCTCTGACATAATTACAAAGTTTATACACAAAGTTTGCTCACCCTGCTTGCCACTCTTATGGATGCTTGTCTGAAGTCTCAATTCTCCTAGGAAGCTCTTACTCGCCAAGTCTGAATGCCTATCAATTCCTGCAACACCTTCCCTTGATCAATCTTGGCCCACTGACCAAGTTTCCTCCCACCCAAGGGGTTATATATCGTTTTAGCATCAATGATGTTTGCCTTGCTTGCAAGGTAAGCAATTTCATCATTTTTCCAGGTCTGTCACAATAATTGCTTTCATTCTAGGTTCTTAAAAAGAACTTAGACTATATTTTAACTAAAACTATCCCAATTTACCAATTCCTAACACTTACATAACTTATCTTTAATAATAATATCAGGTTAATATTTTGTGTTTGTATATAAAGGGTGGTTGTAACAAAGCCTATAAAACAACCCAACCGAGTAAGACCTAAAAGTGGTAACAAGAAGTAAAATTTATTTTTTTTATTTCCAAACATTTAGTTGTACCTTGTTTTCAGTACAAGAGAATAATGTTTGTACGTCTGTGTGCAAAAACACACGTTGTTCATCAATTGCTATAATTTGTAATAGTTTTCCTATCTTCAAAATTATCTTTTTTTTCATAATTATTATTTATATTAACTTTGATAAATACTACAAAATTTCATCATATAAATTAAACAGTACAGCAATATAATACTTCTAATGAAATACGTAACAAAAACAATTTTAAAAATTGAGAGGGAATTTCTGTTTTTAATATTAGGGAGGGAGATATAAGTACAATAATTTGTATTGCCTTAATACAAGAAATTTTGTTTGCGGCTTCTACAAAGTGGATCACTTCCTCTGTCCCCCCCCCCACTCACTCACTATCTCTTGTACATCTTGCCTGTGGTCACACTTTAAAATTATCATATTCTTACAAATGACTGTTAATTTTCTAACACTGCTTAGAGATTATTTCATGAACGGCAGTATCTTTTTATTTGCTAGGACATAAATTTCCCCATTGGTACATTAATTTTCCTGGCCCTATTTTTTACCTAGAGAAAAATTACCACAGAGATGCTTGAATTTTCCCTGAACCTAGTTAGCGAGTTCGGACATGTTCTGTATCCCTAAATTAGGGTAGCTGCCATAACAACAAAACAAAATATACGATTTTATCAAAATCAGTCCTAATGATTTTGATAAAATTTTTCTCAATTGTAGCATCTAAGGACCCAAACAAAACTTATTGTTCACTATCTCTCCAAAAGCTCCAGTTTGTGAGTTTCTGTAAAAAGAATTGGTCACAGGGGTATTAAACAACCCCCTCCCATATGTATTGGTCAGGGGTTACAGGGGGGAAAGATGTAATTTCTCTAAATTGGCTCTACCACTTTTGTTCAAATTTTATTGACATGTTAAGCCTAATGACCCAAACCCTTGTGCAAAATTTCAAATAACATTACTCTTCAGATATAATTGTCAAAAACAAAAATGAACATTGATCACTGTTACTAAAGGTTAGATTTGTAATCAAGTGCGATTGAACTTAGAATGTTTTTATGACTCAAGCCAAGCAAGTTTCTAAGCTCTATTTACATATTTTTTCAAAGACATCATCCATGGTTCATTTTCAATTTTTGACTGACAACTACTGAATTGAAATTTTTGGTACCGAAGAGTTTTTTTATTGGCTTTGGGGATGGGTGAGTGAGAAAGTTTGTACAGAATTTATGGACAGTTTATTTTTAATGGGTTACCAGTAACCAATTCAAATGACCTGTATCACTAGCAATCTGATGGACACATTGATATCACCATTGTATTTACCATTCATATGATTTATTAATTCACTGATTATCACAATTTCTTCTCTAAAAGGCCTTGTACTATATTTGGGTCACACATCCAAATCCTACATTGTGCCAACAATTTATAAAAATGAACTTCACGCTCAAGCTCTTATCCGTTTATAATTAAATTGTTTATTAGTGTTACAAAATTAAAAGTTGTCTTGTGAAATTACTGTTTTATGGTATTTTTGTTTCAAGAAATTGTATTGATCTACCAACAGAACATGTTGCTTAGAATTAGTTTATAGTCCAAACATATTCTAATGTTTATAACAAAATATGTGGTTAAACATTTATCTTAATCGTTCTTTTTTTTTTTTTTTTTTTAGGATATCGAAGAAGAAATTAATAGTGATGGTAAGTAACACATTTTTTATAATGAATATAAAGTAAATAAACATGCACACATTAGACTTAGTCTTATTAATTTCATTTCAAATAAGTCTTACTACTCTGTCTATCGTAGAATCTGTATTGTGACACTAAAGCATTGACCCTCAAATTTGTCTCCATTGTCACCATTAACATCGATGCTAAAGAGTTTAAAAAATGTTTAGTAAAAAGCCATCAGGATTGTCTACAATAAATATTTTAACGTAATTATACAAATGATCTTATATTTTCTGTCTAACTGTCTTTTTTTGGTAAACTCAGATTACTGGTTTCAGCGGTCTAAGCCGCCATTATCAGATCTATTATCAAGTAAAGTTATTAATAACTATTTGTTACCTTTGACTTCCCACCAGCAATCCTTAATTGGTTCTTTTTCAGTTCATATTGTCATATATCTCATTACACTACACATGTTTCGGACATTATCGTCCATCGTCGGGTGATAACACTTAATTAAAACATTCAACACAAAATACAAGTATTCACATAACACTTACGCAGAAGAAATACAATATTTTATTTTACATTGATGTCACCGCACCGGCGCTACATAGTACACTATGCAAAGTTATTGATATTATTAAACATGTTTAAAAAGAAGCAGAATCTGCATCATCAATGCAACCTTAGTGAATTTAATAGTTACAGTATGTAAATATAAATATATATATATATATATATATATATATATTGTAAATAGGCCTTTGTGTCCTTTAAAAACTTATGAATAGACTATGTTCTGCCCCATTTGGCATTAGAACGTTTAGAATCCTTAACAATTTGGGACTTGTAGTTCCTCCAATAAATGAGAGAATGGTCCTAGTTTTTATTCCTCCATGGGATATTCAAATTCCAACTGTTGATATTTCACTGTCCAGGTTCATCAAGCACAACACTCCTAATGTAGTATATAGTGAGTTTCACTATATACTTGATGAATAGTCATCTAGTGAAATTATTTTCACAGATGGTTCAAAACTGGACAATAAATAAAGTAGTATTAATCATCAGGTCAGACGTATATGTATGGATTACCCTTAGCTTATAGTGTATTTTATACCGAACTCTTTGCTATTTTGGAATGCCTTAATATCATTCCATCTAGTTTCCGTCACTATCTTCTGTGTTCTGATTCCAAAAATGCTTTACAGACTATCCTAGATATATATTTCAGAATCCCTTTGTTAAAGATATCTTGTGTTCCATACAGTCAGACTCAGAGTATCATTCTTCTGGGTACATGTGCATTATGGAATTTCAAGAAATACAAAAGTTGACAAAGCGGCAAAAGAAGAAGCTACAATTCAGATATGTCACACTGCATGTTATGTGTCTGACTTTGTATCGACAGATAAATTAGTTTTGAATAGGCAATGGGAGGAAGAATGGACAAATATACAGTCCAATAATCTGAGGGAAGTAAAAGACACTGTCTGTCCATGGAATACATGCAAGTCATCGGGATTTAGTGGTGATTACTGTGTTCGTGTATTTGTGTTTGTATCAGTCATTCTATGCACACTCATGGATTTCTGATGGAACACGGGAGAATCTGCCACAATGTTCATTTTGTTAATTTTTAAAAAAATTAGTCAATTATTTCAGTCATTTTACAAATAATCATAGACAAACGACATAGAGAGCAATTTAAATATCATATATTTGTAGTGTGGACTCCAAACCGTATCATCCATCTTACTACATTGTGTTTCATAATCCTTTGGCCGAACAATATGAATATCAACAGAATATTTACTGACTGCCCCATTTGGCATTTAAAATCCTCGAGAATTTGGGACTTACTTCCTCCAATGTTTGAGTATGTTCCATGACTTATTCAAATGCCATTTTTTGATTTCTTGCTAACTAGATTCGTAAAGTACAACACTCCTGATATAGTGTATCGTCAGGAGTTTTGGTATGTGAATTATTTTTATATTTGGTTCAAAATTAGAGACGAAAAATGGTAGTGCATATTACTCATCCGGTCAGATGTATATGTATCGATTACCCTCAGCTTCTAGTGTATTTTCTGTCAAACTTTTTTTTTCTATTTTGAGAGGCCTTAGTACCATTTCATCTGGTTCCATAACTAGCTTTTGTGTTCCGATTCCAAAAGTGCTTTACAGGCTGTTCAGAATATGTATTCTAAGAATCTCTTATAGATATTCTGTGTTCCATACACAGACTTCAGCTATGGAAGGTTGGAGTATCATTTTGCTGAATATCTGTGCACTGTAGAATTGCTGGTAACACAAGCTGAGAAGCAACAAAGGAAGCTACGTCAGATGTTATTAACTCAGTGTTTTATATCATCTGACTTTGTAATTAAATATGTCTTGTTTGGTCAATGGGACAAAGAATGGACAAACATAGTGTCTAAAATCTGATGGAAAATTATAAATACCGTCTGGTCATAGATTACATCCATACTTGCCATTCGTCGAAAGAAAGTGTTGGTTATCTGTCTTCACATTTTTTCATTCCATGATTACTCATGGACTTCCAATGTAATATGGGAGTCCACTATATGGGAATTTTGTCGATGTGTTTAATGGTTAGGACATATCTTAATGGATTGTGTTGTATTAAGAGGTGTGCACAGTAGATTATCTTACTCAATTTGATTCAGGCAATGTTGGAAGATAATGCTGGTATCCTTGATGGGGTATTGTCCTTTTTAGTTTTTCTTGAATGTTTTTATTAAAATTGAAATTTTGTAGATTCCTTTGTTGCAGGGCCTATATACAGTCCTGTAATATATATTTTGTTATTGTTTATTTAGTTTCATAAAAAATTTAACATTGTTAACTCATTGCAGAGGCCCTTTTACAGCCGGGTAATATTTCAGTTTTTTAAAAATTATAGCTTATATCTTTTAACTTGTTTTAAAGCTTATTTACAAAAATTTTATCCATTAAGAATACTCAAGCGACTACTGGCCTAATTCTAACAATACTTGCTAGTAACACTGATATTGTTATATAAACTCTTTCTATTGAACTCAATCCTCTTTTTTAACAGATTCATTTTTACAATTTAGCATTAAATTTCAATACGTAGTAAATAAATTAATAAAACCATATGTATTTAAACTTCAATGAGATAACTGATAATTTTTTTAAAAATATGTTGTTGTTCAGTGTCTGATCACATTGACACATTTAACTCGTAGTTTTCGAGGTATAAGGTTACGCAGAAAATAATATAGAATTTTTATTTTACCTACTAAGTTTCAAGCAGCCGTACCCCATTGCTCGGCAAACATCTAGGTGATAAGTTGATCTCCACCCAGATAGATCATACAAAGAGTAACAGTTGCTATTGTGGTAGTGATTCTATCTCTTAAATGGTGTAGATCTGCATACATATATTATATATATATATATATATATATATATATATATATATATATATATATATATATATATATATAGTATAGACAATGTAACCCCAGAAGAAAAAGTCCATAGAGGTCAGAACACAGGTTCTGGGTAACTACAAACCTCATCTTTACTACTTTACTATGGATCGGTAAAACAGAATAACGATGTAGTAAAACTTGTGGGTAATTTTTTCTTTAAAATTTACTCTTAATAAAAAGCAGAACATTGACGCTGTTTGGAGGCTTATTGAACAAATGCTGTGTTAAATTTTGTTCTTTTCTTAAGTTAAGCGGCAAATTAACCATACCAACTGGTATGCAGTTTTTGAGACTTTCCTACAAGAAGCACTTTTAATCACACAGTAATCAGTTGGAATTTTAACATTTCAGTTGGAAAATCAGTTGGTATATTTAATTATAATGTTGAAAAATCAGTTGGTGTGTCGTTGTACAGTTCTTTAAATGGATTTTCTTTGACAACATGATTTTTTTTTTTTTAAACCTTGCCACCATTAAATCCCAGAATGTTGGCATTTGGAGGCTTGTCAAAAAATTGATGAGTTAGATTTTGTTTGTTTGATCTAGAACGTTTTGGGGAAAACTGTTCTCTCTAAGGTTCTTAACAACCTTATTGCTTACATCGATGAGTTCACATTTGATAGGAAGTAGAACTTAACCCTTGATTTGGCACATGTTAATTTGTTTTTAAATTCTTCGTTTGTTTAAAAATTAATAAAATATATTAATATATAACAAAACCTAACTTATAAGACATCATTTTTCTCAGAAAGATGCATAGAATTCATCTATGTAATAAAAAAAAAAAAATTTGAAACGGTTTTGGAGTAAGTATGTTACATGTCAAAAAATGATGTTATCATTTTTTTAGAAATACCTGTATCACCCAAAATCAAAAGCTTACCACTTTTTTCTAAGATATACAAAAGTTTTGTGTAATATTTTTGAATATATTTAGGTAAAAAAAATAATAAATTTGTTACATTTTCAAAAAAACAAAAAATAGTTTACGGAAAAAGGGAGTTTGGTCTTTTTTCTTTCAATAATTTACCAAATATAGTAATATATATTTTATACAAAAGTTCTATATCTCATTATGTTCAGAAAGGTGCATAGAATTTAGGTGTGTAGTGAAAAAAATGTTAGTTGTAGCTAATTTGGAGTTTTTTGGTCAAATACCAAAAAATCGGAGGGTAGCGGAGAGAATAATTTCACAGTAATTGTAATGTAAACCATACAAAAATTTCTTTGGAATATTTTCAATAATTACAACAGATTTATAATATATTTGTGAATATATTTAGGGGAAGGAAAAAAAAAAAGTTACATTTTCTAAAAAAAATATAGATTTTACAAAATAAAGGTAAATTTATCCTTTTTTTTTTTTTTTCAATAAATCGCCAAAAATAGTAATATATATTTTAGACACAACTTCTATATGTCATTATATTCAGAAAGGTACATAGAATTTAGGTGTGTAGTGAAAAAAAAATGTTAGTTGTAGCTAATTTGGAGTTTTTTGGTCAAATACCAAAAAATCGGAGGGTAGCGGAGAGAATAATTTCACAGTAATTGTAATGTAAACCATACAAAAAATTTTTTGGAATATTTTCAATAATTACAACAGATTTATAATATATTTGTGAATATATTTAGGGGGGGGGGAAATGTTACATTTTCTAAAAAAAATATAGATTTTACAAAATAAAGGTAAATTTATCCTTTTTTTTCAATAAATCACCAAAAATAGTAATATATATTTTAGACACAACTTCTATATGTTATTATATTCAGAAAGGTACATAGAATTTAGGTGTGTAGTGAAAAAAATTTTAGATGGACACATTTTGGAGTTAGGTAGCCAAGAACGAGAAAAATTGTCTTTACGCCTACAAAATTTCAAGGAAATATTCATATACAAACTTGTATATAACACCTGAAAACTTATTTTAGGTTATTGAAATATATACAGAAGCTGTATAATATACTTGTAAATATATATATATATATATATATATATATATATATATATATATATTTTTTTTTCATCCGAGGAGGGGGGAATGCTTTACGCACCATCAGGAGCCGATCGCGGCTCCCGGTGTGTGGGACTCACCAAAGTGGCATACCTACTAAACCCTAACCTCCTAAGGGCTTCACCTGTCACACACGGAACCACCCGTCGGCATAACTTTGTATGTGACAACGCTTCCTTCCATAGCCGCTGTTAGGCTCTCATCATATGTACACCTTATAGAGTTCGTCTGTTTTGTTTAGCAGCCATAATTTTATTAACGTACATTTCCACGGTTTTCCAGCCGTGGTTTCCCTCGTAATTACCCTTGTCATTTTACGCCTACAAAATTTCAAGGAAATATTCATATTCAAACTTGTATATAACACCTGAAAACTTATTTTAGTTTATTGAAATATATACAGAAGCTGTATAATATACTTGTAAAAAGATATCTGCTAATATATATAAATAATAACTAACTCATTAGCGGAAAATGTTGGCATAGTCATGAAAGTGCAAATCTGACAGTTTGGACTAGGTTAGGTTACAATATTACATACATGTAAACATTTCTAAATTATAATATAAAACCAAATATAAGGTAAAATAAAATAAATTTTATGAACTTACATTTTATATGGCATCCAGTTGTGGTGTCCAGTGCGGTGACGTAGGTGTGTAGTGGGGAGGGCGAAGATCCTTATGGCTGATTTTGAGGCCTAGCTAATCTTCTGCCCCTCCCAACCCTAAAGAAATGTTTCATTGTGGGGAAACAATCTCTGTGTACACCGGCATTACACGGTGGACAAAAGTAGCGTGCTCTGGATTTGACACCGGTAGTCTCTAAACATACTACACACAATTTTTGTGAAGAAATTGGTGTAAGTTTGTGTGAGTTTACAGGTGTCAAAGCTCTTGAGGTTGACTGATCAGCACTTCGTAAATGTATATCCAAAAGACCAAGAGATGGAGAAGAGTCAATCTGGTTTACGTGACATAGTCTTTCAACTAAATCGACCATGAAAGTGTGTCGTCTTTTCATGCCTGGATTCTGTGCCTTGAACAAAATCCAAGCATTGAAGATGGCCATGTCGACAAAGTTGTAAACTATCTTACGCCAGTATTTCTTACAGGGCCTTGTACAAGTTACATGGTAGATACATCTGTCGTTATTATCCACACCGCCCATAAAGGAGTTGTACTGATGAATAATAAACGGTCTGAGTTTAACACCACCACCCCATCTGTTTCGTACACCAATGTCTTCAGCGTGACAAGCTGTGGAAACCAGGTGGACAGTTTTACGACTTTTTTTTTCCAGGTATTTCAGGACAAGTATGTTGCCTTTCCTGAAATACATGGATTCTCCAACAGCAAGTTTGGCTTTGGTCATTGTTTTCGGAAGCTCTTTGCTGATTTTGTTAATCGTTCCCGTCAAGTACCTGTTTTGCGATAACAAAAAGCGGCAAAGAGGTATCTTTGTGTAAAAGTTGTCAGTGAACAGGTGGTAGCCTTTTCCCAAACAGTCTGTTTTTGTCATCAGTTCCTTGACTACTCTTTGGGTGAAAGGGTCTGGATCATTGGACAGAAAGTCTCTACCGCTGTATAAAGAGGCATGCAGAACATATGACGTAACAGAGTCACAAATTTCAAATTTTTTAATCCCAAAACGACAGTGTCTCTTATTGGGCATGTATTGTATGAAAGCACAACGGTTTTTCATGCCAATCATGCTTTCGTCAATACAAACCTCTTGGCCTGGAACAAAGTACATTTTAAATGAGTCATTCATCATATCAATGAACGTCCGGACTTTTGACCAAGGGTCAAACCCTGGTTCACCACGTAATGGACCCGGACCTTCATTGAATGACACATGAAACATCGATATAATTAGTTGAAAGCGTCTGAGACTCATCATTTTGGGTAAAAAAGATGTATCTTGTGAAACTCAAGTTTGCCAATAATCTGTAAGATTCTTTTTTGCTATAAGTCCCATGTTGATCAACAATCCCCAGAATATTTGCATTTCGTTTACGGTTACGTCAACCCACGCTGTAATTCTGGAATGTGGTCTCAACATTCCAGTTTCACGCATTTGGCGTAACAATGTATGTGCACACTTATTAGTTTCTTCAACCATAAGTGCCCACATTGCACCGGTCATAAACAAAGTCAAAAATGCCAAAGGATTTGAACCAACAGGAGTATCTCTAGGGCCTGCATTATTTATTGTGAATTTACGTTCTATATCGATCTTTTGTTCAGGTGGATATACTCTTACCCATGGAGTCAGTGGTCGTGTTTGTATGTGTTTTCTATTCCTATTTGTTCGTGTTGTCGATTGAGAAGGTGTTATGTTGGATGGACCTGGTTGATCAAGATTGATCGGTGTAAGTGTAGGTGTATGTCTAACATTTACTTGAGGTTATGGAACAAAGCTTTCATCACCCAGGGACTCAAAATCAGCCATTTGTGCTATATCTTCAACAACCAAGGAATTTTCAAGATTGTCGGAGTTATCACTATCAAAATCAAAGTCAACAGGCAACTCGTCTGCTGACAGATCATCATCAAGATTAATCCCGACTTCTTCTTGAGAATTCCTTGGAGGAGAAGTGCTAATTTGCCCCCCCCCCCAAATCTTCCAGATCAGACAGATCGGGGTCCATCATAATACCCTCGATGCTGTCGTCACGCAAAAAATTTACAGAGGATAGATTTCTGAATGCCATTGTTTTTTTGTTTTTAATATCAAAATATTGATTGCAAAAATTGTTCTGAAATTATAAGAATAAAACACTGAGAAATAGTAATAGGCCTAGGCCTAACTATTATTTGGCCACATCTAAGCTAGGCCAAAATCACAAGAAATTATTATTTTATGCATGCTAGCTAGGTTAGGCCTAGCTCAAAAACCGTAAATCACTCAAAAATATAAACTTTAGAAATAATAACACATTTATTATAACTTGTATATACAAATTATAATAAATAAAACACTTCACAAAAGGAAATATTCTTTTTATGCATGATAGTAGCCTAGCCTAGTTTGAGCCAAATATATATTCACTAAAAAACCGTAAATCACTCAAAAATATAAACTTTAGAAATAATAACACATATATTATAACTTGTAGAAACAAATTATAATAATAAAACACTACAAATAAGAAAATATTTTCACTGATATAAAATAGTTTCACACAACAGAACGAAGACTTACAGCTCTCACAAAGTGTGCCGGTATAATGACTAAAAATGTGCTTTTTGGGAGGGAAGAAATATTGGTAGAACAAAGGCTATGACGTGGAACTTCATATGAAATGAAAGAGCAAATCTTCCTCTATACAAAGAGATAAAAACCTGTGACCAAAGATAAATACAAGTATCGATATTTCACAGCCACTAAACTCATTCCAGATCCGAAACAATCTTAGATTTTTGGTTACTGGTTTATAAAATATAATATAACTATAAAAGCTAGGATAATTTGGAATACGTAGTTTGAAAGAGGAAGAAAAATACTATAAAATAGTGCCAACTTGTGCTTTTTGGACACGAATGAATGTTTACAAAAAATTACAACACAGAAGTGTGAAAACCTCTAAGTTTTTCGACTGCCGTCATGTGCAGCTCCCTGCCGGCGAAAGTGACGAATTATGAGAATTATTTGAATTTGTTCTAATCTATCTACGAAAATCAGGCTAGACAGCTCTAAAAGATTGAAACACGAGCTTTTCAATGGTATATAATTCATTTCTCTACGAATCCATTTACTATGCTAAAAGTTGAGTTGAAGAAAAGAACTTTTTTTTTCGTTGAATATATCGGTAAAACGGGTTTTTATGATAAATACATTGTAGGTTCTAAACAATAAGGGTTACTGACATGTGGCGAACTCTGTTGGATAGGTAAAGAATTGTACTAAACACTATTCAATTTACAAGTAAAATGGTTGGTTACGCCCAGTTTGACATTTGACAAAGGAACGCCTCCATTTTGTAATCTTTGTAAGGTTTGTCTAATCGCCATTTTTCTGTCTAAAACACTCAAAACTTCACCAATTAATTAAATATTTGTATAGCGTTTTATGAACTTTTGATTACATGTATATGCATCTACGAAACGTCACCTTTACAATGGTATAACATTTATTTCGATAGGATGGTTTTAAGTAACCCTAATGACGAGTTGCAATATCAGAGTTTTTTACAGTTGTCTGTCTGCTTCAGTGGGCGTCATCGACTCAATTTGAGCCTCATGCCACTACAAGAGTTAAAAAACATTCTGGTTTTAATTTTATTATTTTTTATTACTGTCACATTGCCCCTACAGGCGGCGCATGTTAATTTTCTTCGTTTGTTTAAAAATTAATAAATAATATTATTTTTATACAAAACCAAACTTATAAGAAATCATTTTTCTCAGAAAGATGCATAGAATTCATCTATGTAATATTTTTTTTTTTTTTTGAAACAGTTTCGGAGTAAGTATGTTAGATGTCAAAAACTGAAGTTATCATTTTTCAGAAAAACCTGTATCATCCAAAATCAATAGCTTACTACCTTTTTCAAAGATATAGAAAAGGTTTGTGTAATATTTGTAAATATATTCAGGGAAAAAAAAATTTTGTTACATTTTCAAAATTTAAAAAATATTTTACGAAAAAAGGTAAAATGATCTTTTTTTTCAAAAAATCACAAAAAATAGTAAAACATATTTTATACACAACTTCTATAAATCATTATATTCAGAAAGGTGCATAAAATTTAGGTGTGTAGTGAAAAAAAAAAGAAAAAATTAGATGTAAAACATTTGGAGTTTTTTGGTCAAATACCAAAAAATCGTAGAGTAACAGAGAGAATAATTTCACAGAAATGGTAATGTACACCATTCAAATTGATTTTTTGGAATTTTTTCAACGATTACTAGAGATTTGTAATATATTTGTGAATATATTTAGGGGGAAAAAATTAAAATTTGTTACATTTTCAAAATAAAAATAACGTTTTCCCCTAAAAAGGTAATTTTGACAAGAGGTTAGGTTTGAAACATCGACAATTTAGGCGTAATTAGTAACTTTCTAAAGCTAGGCCTACGACAAAATCACTAGATTTCACTAAAACAATAAACTTTACAAAGAATAACACACATATTCACTTGTATAATCAAATAAAACACTCAATATAAGAAAATTTGCATATAGGTTACCAACATACCTTTCTAGGTTATCCCATAAACCATTCACAAACTAGAAATTCACTCAAAAACAAAACTTTAGAAATAAAAACACATATATTGTAATTTGTATACACAATTTATATACAATTTGTATACACAAACCTTAAAAATAACAGAAATTTGTAATCCCAAAACAAAACACCACGCACTTTCGATGCCACAAACTCGCCTAAAAATGGCTATGTTCAGACATGAAAACAGGAGATAGAGAATAACTGTATCCTATATGAAGTACTACCAACTTGTAGAATGAAAATTCCTCTACAACATACTATAAAGTCCGATTACAAAAAATGGAATCAGTAATCAATAATCCTATTTAGTAAACTGCACCGAATGCCCAGTGACTTTTGTCCCGTTAGGTTACTGCTCTCGTCAAGTAGAAATATCTTTCGAACTATAAGTCACAGAACAATTTGTAAACTACGGTCAGAAAGAAAAACATGTGGTCTATAGAACAGTATTTTGGTTGACCCGTTTGACTGAAAAATAGATTTGTAATCACATGGGAAAAAATGGTGTTGCTTTTACTAAAAACTGCACAGTTCAAATCTTTGACGTTACGCATCAAAAATATGCGAACTTTTGCAATTTTTGGAATATTATTTATATCGTTTTGTGGTATTTTTTTGCATGATTATGCATCTACGGAACATTAGCTTTCCAACGGTATTTTATTTATTGCGATAGGACGATTCTAAGTGGGCGTAATGTTGAATTGCAAAATACGTTTTTTCCGGTCATTAGACTAGACCATGCATAAAAATCGACTCGCTAGCGGGTCTTGTAACCGTTGGAGGGTTTTAATGATTTTAAAAGTAAATAAATATATGAAGTGCTTCGTTTTAGTGAATGTGTTTTGTGTTCCCCAGGTGAATCAATATTACTTTACAATTTATTGGAAATGTAGCTCGGGATTACGGAGTGATTACATTATCACACTCTCTCATTGTACTTGATTTTTGACATAGTTATGAGATGTTTAGCAAACAATAACGATTGCTATGATACATGTCATATGGTCTGCTACTCATATTTTTTATCTCTATGATATGGATTAAGTGTGTGTGGGGGGGACAAACTGCTGTTTCTGACAGGGTTTCTAAACAGAAAAAAACAATAACAATGGTTTTCAATCTGAAACATACTTATTCACGTAGAGAGATTTTTAAGAATAATAAAATTCTAACGTTGCCATCAATTTATTTGCTGGTAACAACTTTATTAGTTTTTTCAGATAAGTTTTGTATTGTAAGTTCAGATAACTACAATATAAAGTCAAGAAATGACTCATGTAGCTTCAGTACATTGTAAAATAGCCATAAAACATCCCTTATATACTTCCGGAATATTTTTATTAGTATGCCAGATCACATTAAATACGAAACTTTAAAAAAACAAAAAATTACTGGAATACCTTGCTTATAAAGGATTCTATACTGTCTTGGAGTTTCTGACAAATAGGTGAGGCATTTGGACTGTTGTTTGTTTTGCTTGTAAGTCTAATTATTATTTAATATTGTGAACGTTGTGTGTTTCCAAGAGTTGAACTGTATTTTTGTAATTGTTGTTCAGATTTGTCACTTGTATGAATATCCTGTTTGTTATAATTCATAAGTTTCTTATTGTAAATGACATGCTTCAACCTCGCTTGTGAATTCAATGAAGAAGATTTAAATAATTAAATATCTTTGTATTGTCCTTCTTTCCTAAGAATTTTAAGACCATTAAAACTAAAATTACCCCAATTTATTCTGAAGGGCTATAGGCTGTATCTGCTCCGATTGACTGAAGGTAAGGCAGGGTGTGGAACAAAATGGAAGTTGAATGGGGAGGGACAGGGTGTGAGAAAAGTGGGGCAAGATACAAAATGGCAAATTTTAGAGGAGATGCATGGTTAATGTCACTTTGTATCATATCACTTTTGTGCCAAACTGTCGCCAGCTCTACTAAGGTCACAAAATCTTACATAGCACATTCAAGGTCATGATAAAACGGGAATAATAAAAATCCCAATGTTTATAAATAGTTTGTCATTGTCACGTAGAAGATGGGTTGATTTATGCTCATGTCATTTACAAGGGCCTATTTAATTCTGTATTGGTAAATAGTTTACTTAATAATGATTTATTTTGAATTCAGCATTATCTAGCTGAATAAAATCAGGTTGAGTGTTCAAATCATATGATTAATTGGTTCATAGAGAAGAGAACAATCAATTCTATAATAATATTAGGGTTGTAAAAACTTAAGTGGCTCAGGCTAATAAAAACTTATAACCAAATAAGTTTTTTTTTTGTCGTTTTACAAATTCTATGAAATAATCTCCGATTTACAGTTACATAAAGAATTACCACTTTAAGCTTGCTAATAACTTTGTTTTGAGATTTTATTATTTAACTTGGTAATTCCTTGTTTGTGTTTCCCTTCCGGAAATTCATTCCATATCAATTTTAAAAAAATCAAATTTATTAATGTTTACAGAAACAAAATTTGTCAATGACGAGGACACTGGATCTTGGCCATGTACAACAGACCATAGGCCTACATTAAAAACATTTAACCAATTTAAAGATGAAGAAACATCAAATCTAATGTCAGCAGATAATGAAATGTTTAATTTGTACTTCTGTAATTACTGCATTTTCGGTTCAAGCTCAAAGTTTCAACTTGAACTACATTTAAATCCACACAGTGACTTGTTTACATCTATAGGTCAAACTGACAGTAATAATTGTATAAATCAGAAACAACATAACTTTAACTATAGTTATGATAAATTAATTTGTTCTAATTTTCTTAAATTACAAAGTACAGCTATTTTAAGAGAGGAAGTTCAGCACTACACATTGTGTGGTTTAAAGTTTCATACAACAAAGCATAATATTATTAGTCATATGGAAGTACACACAGGAGAGAAACCTTATAACTGCACATTATGTGATTCAAAGTTTGCACAAAGAAGTAGTCTCACTACACATATGAGAGTACACACAGGAGAGAAACTTTATGACTGCACAATATGTGATTCAAAGTTTGCACAAAGAAGTCATCTTATCAATCATATGAGAGTACACACAGAAGAGAAACCTTATAATTGCACGTTATGTGATTCAAAGTTTGCTGAAAGAAGTACTCTTATTAAACATATGAGAGTACACACAGGAGAGAAACTTTATAACTGCACATTATGTGATTCAAAGTTTGCACGAAGAGGTACTCTTACTACACATATGAAAGTACACACAGGAGAGAAACTTTATGACTGCACAATATGTGATTCAAAGTTTGCACAAAGAGGTAATCTTACTAAACATATGAGAGTACACACAGGAGAGAAACCTTATAACTGCACATTATGTGATTCAAATTTTGCTGAAAGAAGTACTCTTATTAAACATATGAGAATACACACAGGAGAGAAACTTTATAACTGCACATTATGTGATTCAAAGTTTGCACGAAGAGGTACTCTTACTACACATATGAGAGTACACACAGGAGAGAAACCTTGTAACTGCACAATATGTGATTTAAAGTTTGCACAAAGAGGTAATCTTACTAAACATATGAGAGCACACACAGGAGAGAAACCTTATAACTGCACATTATGTGATTCAAAGTTTGCTGAAAGAAGTACTCTTATTAAACATATGAGAATACACACAGGAGAGAAACTTTATAACTGCACATTATGTGATTCAAAGTTTGCACGAGGAAGTACTCTTACTAGACATATGAAATTACACACAGGAGAGAAACCTTATAACTGCACATTATGTGATTCAAAGTTTGCACAAAGAAGTAATCTTACTACACATATGAGAGTACACACAGGAGAGAAACCTCACAACTGCAAATTATGTGATTCAAAGTTTGCACAAAGTAGTCATCTTACTACACATATGAGAGTACACACAGGAGAGAAACCTTATAATTGTACATTATGTAATTCAAAGTTTGCACGAAGAAATCATCTTAATTTACATTTGATTAGACACACTAGAGAGAAACCCCATAATTGCACAACTTAGACGTTTTCTTATTAGATAAATGTTAAAACATTCAGAAGGGAAAAGTTATCATTATACCAATAAATACATACAGGAGAAAAACCTAATAATTGTACAATATGTAATAAAATATTTTCAGGAAGAGTTAGTCTTATTAATCACATGAAAACACATACACAAGTGAAAAGCCATAATTGCACAATATGTAATAGATTTTTTCCAAAAGCTGTAATCTTAATAGACACATGAAAACACATACAGGAGAGAAACCCTATCACTGCACATTATATATGGGAAAATATTTTATATACACTTTATTTGGTTCAAAGTTTACAATTTTCATTAAATAAATTAAATTAAACTTATTGAACATATGTATAGGAAAAAATATGATTTTTACTGTAGCATTTTTATTTTTTCCCCTTGACAATTTCCATACTATCCCTTTCATTATACTCCCCTCCATGATCCCTACACCACTCCATTAGAATTTACCATTTTTCAGTGTTTCAGGTCGTTTTTCTGAAATCATTTCCAAGTTTTATAAAGTATAATGTGTTGCCTTGGACTGTTTAATATATAATATAGTTAATTACCTTAGAGGTTGTCCTCAGTCCGTATATTGGTTTTAGCTACAGCGCTGTTTCGCCGAACACTGTCGGCTTCATCAGGCCCGCACTAACACATAGACACGTAACACAAAACACTAACACATATAAAATCGGAGTATGACTCGTCGTACATAAATAATAAAATTGTTTGTGGCCACATTATATGTCTTACTTGTCCAGCTGCAGGTATGGTACTGGATCTATACAGCAGTTAGTTATCAGTGATGAAGCCGACAGTGTTCGGCGAAACAGCGCTGTAGCTAAAACCAATATACGGACTGAGGACAACCTCTAAGGTAATTAACTATATCATTTCCAAGGTCTCTATCACTTTTCTTTCACAGCTTCAACTATCTCATACCTAGTTCCTTTCAATGATTCCTTCTTTTGGGAACATAAAAAAGTCACGTAGGGGTAGGTCTGGTGAGTAGGGTGGATGTTTCAACACAGGGATCCCATGGTTAGCAAGAAACGACCTTAATAATCAGTGCAGTATAGGCTGGTGCATTGTCTTGAAGAATCCATGATTTTTTCATCTACAACTCAGGTCGCTTTATTCTTACTTGCTTACGGAGAGTATTTAAAACTTCGAGATAATATTCTTTATTTACTGTTTGACCTTCAGGCAGCCAATTTACATACAGAATCCTACGGATGTCGGGAAAAAAAGAAGAAAAAAACAATCGTCATCTCTTTTAATTTTGATTTGGACATTCGAGCTTTCTTCATTCTTGGTGAATGCGTTCACTTCCAGTGCATCGATTAGCGCTTAGTTTCCAGGTCATAGGTAAAAAACCATGATTTTTCACACGTAATTACTCTTTCCAACAGTTTAGGATCCTTTTCGATGTTTTTCAAAATGTCAGAACAAATATTCATCCGAGAGTCCTTTTGTTCAGGCTTGAGGATCTTGAGTACCAATTTGGAAGAAACTTTCCTCATATTAAAATGTTCATATAAAATCAGTCCAACTGATTCTTTGTCGACTCCTACAGTTTCGGGAACTGCAAAGATACTCAAGCGACGATCTTGATGGATGAGATTGCCTATTTTTTCAATGTTTTTGAAGTGGAAGGATGTCCTGTAAGTAAATCTTACAATGGTTTTATCTGTCATCAATATAAATTATTTAAGAAATTACCACTAAAAATTAAAGAGATGTCAAAGTAAATTTTAAAATATCATTTTAGGTTGGCTTAAGAGTATGGCGTTTTACTCATTAAATGAATATATGAAATGTGATTTGACAAAGTTAATGTCTCTGAATGTGTTAAGATAAAGAATTTGTTTTGTTTTTTTAACAAGTATTTGTATTTCTATGTAGATTGTGTCTTTAACTTTTACCCATTATATAAAATCTTTACAGGTATTAAAGCATTTATACCTTATATGAAAATTCATACAGTAGAACCTCATAATTGCATATCATTGTGGCTAAACATTAGTACTTAAAGATACTGTTACTACACCTTTTAATTAATTAAAGTCATTAAAAGATTACATAATGAAGTAGCCTTGTTTTATGAATGAAAACTCGCAAACGATAAAAAACATTATCTTAGATATATTGAAAAATGAATATCTTTAAATTAAATATTAGAGAAAATTAACATTTTAAAACACTGTATTCATTTAACAGGCGAATAATAAGATGTTTCATTTTCTCTGTTATTTAATAATGTTTGTGTAGGTATCTGTTACAATGGTAATGTTATTTAAAATGTTTTAAAATTTCTTCTAGAAGGATGTATTCTACTTTAACAAAATCATTCATAAAATCTACTCTCATAGTATTTACATTTATTGACGTTACAATCCTGATAAATAGTGTTTTTCCATGCAAGCATGATAGTTCCCGCATGAGAGGCAGCCGAGTGCTGGATTTTCATGCAAGCATGTAAGCATGGGACATCTTCCAACCAATATAAATAATAAATATTAAGTTTAAATAATATACAAGTTATGTCAATAGATCAATAATATTCAAAATAAACATTATATATAAATAGAAAAGTGTAAAGTGTTTTTAAATAATATCTAAATGTATAAAATTGAAAGTTTGAATTTTGAAATGTGCGTGCCGATAAAATTACCAAACAAATATAAAGGAAATTGAAACCTGGAAAAACTTCCCATGAGTCAGCGAGCGTTAGCTTCGCCAGGGAAAAATATCCCATGATGCCTTGCGAGAGCGTCTTTCCAACAAAGAAGAAAGCGTTGCTTAGTCAGTCTTCGAGCAGGCTTAGAGAAGTCTTTGTCAGGATCCTCCACGATATAGTCGTATTAGAAATTGGCTGGACAGACTCGCTTTCAGTCCAAGATGGAAAATCTCTGTTAATAATGAAGTTAGAAGGACTCAAAGTTATGGACAATGGTTACTCGTGAGTAAGGTGTAAAATACTTGAGAATATAATTTCATCGATTTAATTGGGAACATTTTAAGAACTTTGATTTTGAACAATAACTTGCACATGTATATTTTCTATATTTCACATAATTGTA
The DNA here is from genome assembly GCA_963513935.1 of Aphrophora alni. Classification (NCBI taxonomy): domain Eukaryota; kingdom Metazoa; phylum Arthropoda; class Insecta; order Hemiptera; family Aphrophoridae; genus Aphrophora; species Aphrophora alni. The sequence goes on along the minus strand of OY740776.1, from coordinate 20,506,461 downwards.
TACTAATGATGTTTTTATTTGAATAATAATGTCTTTGTTTTTGAATAATACAATAAAGGGAAGGTTTCTTGTTATATATAAAATGTCTGGCTAGATCATTTGTGTTAACCATGTGCCATGCTATGCTAGTAACTGCAAGTACGATTTGAGATTGCAACCCTGCCCTTCAGGTAAATAAAAATGGTAAAATTAATTGTAAAATTGTAAGAACGCAGACTTACAACTATAAGTAATCCAACCTTTATTTAAAAGCACATTGATTTTATTGAATAAATACATAAATTAACTTCACTCCCCTTACACATGGTGCCCGATTTACTCCTCGTTCCGAAAAAGCAGTTGCAATTATAGCGTGGTACAAGGTTATACACAGTTCTAAATTTAAAATAATAATGATTAATAATTAAGGGATATTTGATAAACATAATAATAACGTAATTGAGACTTTATAATAATGGATTAATTAGATATTAATGGATAGGGATAAGTTAGTCAAATCAAGCATGGTCGGTAGGCTTGAGAATACAATAGAGGTTAAGTCGCCTAAAGAAGAAAAACCGGTAACATTAAATGATATATGGGATATACTAACGAGTATGAAAAATAATTTTGATAGCAAATTTGAAAAATCTGAAAGTAACTTTAAACAAATAAGAGACGATATGAAATTAAATAAATTGGATAGTGACAATAAATTTGAAAAGGCTGAAAATAATTTTAAAGAAATGAAGGTAGCTATGAATAAACAATCTAAAAAAATGGAGGTTAATTTTAAACAATTAAAAGAAGAAATAAATTCAAGTAAGGTTGAAATAAATGATAGATTAGAAAATTTTGATAGTAAATTTGAACAAATGATGGTTGAGGGAAGAATAGGCTTTGAAAATTTAGATAAGAAATTTGACACAGTAATTAATAAATTTGACATAGATGTTAAGAATGAAACTAGTAATGAACAAGATATAGCAATAGACAATATCGATTGTAATTTATCCAAAGAAATTCATATTTTAAAACAAAACAGTAATTATGACGTTGAGCCTACACTAGGGTTAAAGAAAAAACTCAATGATGTTAATGTTTTAGTAGAAGATAGTGCATTGAAAACAGATATTGATGTGAGTAAGTTAGGCTATGTTGAGGTAAATAGCATAGACAATGTAATTGAGGTTAGGAAATTGGTAAACAATAATTTTGATAACATGATAGTACAGTTAGATGTTACGATAAAGAAACGTAGTAGTTATATGATAATGGGTTATGAGGAAGTTTTTATTAAAAAGATTAGGAATGAATTTACAATACAGGATCATGAAAATAAGTGTATTGTTGAAAAAGAAAGTTTAGATAAAGGTACAATTAGGCTACAAGGGTGTTATGGGTATGTAAAGGTGTTAGTTGATTATATGGAGGTGTTTAAAGAAATTAGGAGTATAGAGGGGGTCAACTATGGAGAATATTCTAGAAAGTGGAGTTATAGGTTAAAGCAGGAATACGAGATGAAATTTAAAGTTAGTAAGTTAGTTAGACTAGGCCAGAACCACAAGAAAAAGTTAATGTCGGAAAAAGTGTTTAGATTGGGTGTAAACCACAAAAAGAAAAGAAATACTGATCAGGGAGACAGTCAAATTAAAAATAATATAATAATGTAACAGAAAGGACAATAACGTAATTAATCATAAATGAAATGCAGATGTAATAAATTTTAATGTGAATTTGAATAAAGTTGTTTTTAAATAAAGAATAGAATCTAAATAGATTCCTAAATAAATAATACATAATTTGAGATAAATAGACTTAATTATAATAGTAATACTTTATATTAATTAAAACGAGGACAGTTTAGGCTAAATTAGGAGGGGTATCCTAGAGTACATATTTACAAAATTTATAAATGATGCAACCTAGAGTAAATATTTACCAACCCAATAGAAGATGCAACCTAAAGTACATATTTACCAAATTCATAAAATTAAATAATTTTTAAGTGTACAATGTTTTGAGGGGGTCATTAATATTAATGGGTTAAAATAAAATTAGAAATGAACCAAAAAAGAACTTCGGAACAAACAGTGTAATAGGGGTTCGTTGACCGGAGGTCACTGTGGGATTCATATTGAATTAAGTAGGTATGAATATTCAAACTCATTTTGGCCAAAGGGAGGTGAATTCTGTAGTGACATAAGTGTTTATTAGTATGATCAGAAGGACATAGAAATGGTAGAGAATGGTTCAAGTGGTTAAATATTAGATATTGATGGATAAAATTAAAACTAAATTTTTAACTAAAATAATAATAAATGGTAATATGTTTAAATATAAAACACGATTAAGATTAAATTTGATTAGAGCCATAAAACCCATTTAGGCCAGCTTTAGAAATTAATATTTGTAAAGAAACAAATATGAAACTTGAATAAATAAAAAATTGAATTGAAGATAGGCTTAAAACCCGTTTAGGCCAGCTTTAGAAATTAATATTTGTAAAGAAACAAATATGAAACTTGAATAAATAAAAAATTGAATTGAAGATAGGCTTAAAACCCATTTAGGCCAGTTTTAGAAATTGATATTTGTACACAAACAAATACGAAACTTAAATAAATATAATATAATTTAACGATAGAGCCTTAAAACCTGTTTAGGCCAAACTTAGAATTAGTATTTGAGGAAAGAACAAATACGCAAATTTAAATAAGTGAAACATGATTTATAAAGTACATACCATACTTTAGAAAATTAATAAATTTTAAAATTTTGATATCTATATTTTAACTTAACTCATAAAAATTCAATAATAAATAAACTTTTTAATGATAGAAATAGAAGAAACTCTAAATTAAGTAATGATTAGATGATATATGATTTCTGGATAAAATTTTTAATTAAACCGAGTTGATAAGTGGATAGAAGCTAAGACTATTCCAATTAAAAATAAAAATAAGATTTATATAATAATAAACATAATTTACATCTGACATGTATTAAGATATGATTAATGAAAACACCAGGATGATGTTGAATGATGAAGAATGACTGGGTGTGTGAGCATTAATAATGCTAAAACCAATTATAGGTTATGTACGTAATTTTAAGTGTAAAACGTAACGATAGAATAGGTTAGGTTAATAATAGCAAACGTACAGGTTAGGTTGATAATTTTTTTTATATACATTAGATAAATAAGAAGTAATAAATAAATGATTAATAATTAGGATACTTGATTTGATTTTAATAATAACAATAATATAGATAAAGTTCAGCAGAAGAACTTAAGTGAACAATGGTAAAGTCATAGATATAACTTTAAATACTTTAAAAAATGGTAATACAGGATTTACAAATGGCTAGATAATAATAAATAATTCAATGATGAATAGATTTTAAATAAGATGAGATGTTTTTGATGAAACTTTGATGGATATTAATAAATAGATGATGTAGAATTTTAAGAAAAGTGAACAATAAATAATTTTTTGAGGAGATGTTGAGATAATGTTAATGAAATTTTTAGTAATCAGAGTGATTTCAGGAAGATAATAAATAGTTTGGATTGTGATTTAGTATTTGGTAATAGGAAATGTTAATAAATAATAATATGTAGTCTTTTTAATAAATCAGTAAGATTAATGAAGTTTTTGAGGGGGTCAGTTGATGATGTTCTGCGATGAGGTTCTACGATGATATGATAGACTAGAGATTCCGTAATAGACTCTAGATCTTTGATGATATTCTATGATTTTGCTACGATGATATATTAGATTAGTGGTTCTGTAATGGACACTAATGCTTTGATGGTAATTTTTAGAGATTCCAAAGGGAATACTCTCATTCTACGAGTGTGATGAATTTTTTTAATAAGACAAGAGAGTCTTATTTATAAACTGATTTATTAAAAAAAAATTTTTTCTTTAAAATGAAAGTAGGCAATGTACCAAATGACTGTTAGAGATGAAGTAGAGATAGATTCCTGAAATCCTAGGTAAATAAAATAATAATAAAATGATTTGATTAAGAGATAAACATGATAGGGAAATATGAATTCTCAATTATGAATTTGAGGGATGGGTTTTTTGTTTGGAAAAGAAATCTTCTTTTTAGCCATAAAATAAATATGATTGTATGTTTTAAAAAATTTTTTATAATGTGATATGTTTCATAAATTTGTTAACATGTAATAATAATAATGATTGTATGTTTTAAAATTTTTTTATAATGTGATATGTTTAATAAATTTGTTAACATATAATAATAATAATGAATGTAGATGATTTTGATTTTAAAAGATGTAATAATAATAAAGATAGATGATTTTGATTTTGAAGATGAAATGTTTATGATGAATAAAGATGACTTAGTAATTATGAAAAAGTGAATTATAAAAGATGATGATTTAAAATAATAATAATTGATTGTGTTAATGAACATGTTTAATGATGTATTTTGAAATAATGCTGATATGTGATGTTGATTTTTATGATATGAAAATTTTCCAAAATTTGTTTGTCTATGATTTGATGAATATTTCTGTTGTTCATATGTATTATGTAATACACTTTTCTGCTGTTGTAAAATAATAAAAAATTAACAATGATGCTACATTATGCATTTTTGATTATGTTTTGATATAGAATGTCTAATTTGTTGTGTTTTTAGATATCGTTTGCATTATGTTATGATTGATGATTATTTTTTTGTTGTTCACATTCTATATGTTCTAATATTGTCTGTTATGACTACCATACACATTGAATATGATTTATGCTATATACTTAGTAATATGATGTGTTGCATGAATAATATTATGTTTTGTTAAAAACATGTTGAGAAATGATTTCTGTTTATGTTGAATGTACCATTTTTGAAATTTATGATATTTTTGAGATTTAGGTAATACTTGAAAAATAATTGATGATGTTTTTGAAAAATCTGTAACACTGCAAAGAATTTATTATGTTTTTGAAATTTAAATAATGATGTTGTAATTTTTTGATATTTTGTGTTTTTGAAATTGTTAAATGATAAACAAAAATTCAAAATTGTATTAGGACTGTTCTTGACTCCGTAAAAGGTGGCAAGTTGGTTGGAGTGTCTCAGCTTCCATGCTGTTTCTTCGAGATTCTTATTTCTGCGTAATGAGAATCTCGAAGGAGGGGGTTTCTGTAAGCATGGGACATCTTCCAACCAATATAAATAATAAATAATAAATATTAAGTTTAAATAATATACAAGTTATGTCAATAGATCAATAATATTCAAAATAAACATTATATATAAATAGAAAAGTGTAAAGTGTTTTTAAATAATATCTAAATGTATAAAATTGAAAGTTTGAATTTTGAAATGTGCGCGCCGATAAAATTACCAGACAAGTATAAAGGAAATTGAAACCTGGAAAAACTTCCCATGAGTTAGCGAGCGTTAGCTTCGCCAGAGAAAAATATCCCATGATGCCTTGCGAGAGCGTCTTTCCAACAAAGAAGAAAGCGTTGCTTAGTCAGTCTTCGAGCAGGCTTAGAGAAGTCTTTGTCAGGATCCTCCACGATATAGTCGTATTAGAAATTGGCTGGACAGACTCGCTTTCAGTCCAAGATGGAAAATCTCTGTTAATAATGAAGTTAGAAGGACTCAAAGTTATGGACAATGGTTACTCGTGAGTAAGGTGTAAAATACTTGAGAATATAATTTCATCGATTTAATTGGGAACATTTTAAGAACTTTGATTTTGAACAATAACTTGCACATGTATATTTTCTATATTTCACATAATTGTATGCTAATGATGTTTTTATTTGAATAATAACGTCTTTGTTTTTGAATAATACAATAAAGGGAAGGTTTCTTGTTATATATAAAATGTCTGGCTAGATCATTTGTGTTAACCATGTGCCATGCTATGCTAGTAACTGCAAGTATGATTTGAGATTGCAACCCTGCCCTTCAGGTAAATAAAAATGGTAAAATTAATTGTAAAATTGTAAGAACGCAGACTTACAACTATAAGTAATCCAACCTTTATTTAAAAGCACATTGATTTTATTGAATAAATACATAAATTAACTTCACTCCCCTTACAAGCACAGAAAAACCTACCAGGCGAGTTACGTATGATACTTTCATTATACTACACCTGTTCAGTATATCTGCAGTTTAAATTTCCGGTCCAATATTATCTTTAAAAGAAACCGTTTCAACCGGAAGTCTGAGATCTCCAGCTGATTTGGGGTATCCTTTGTCTCATATCAGCAGTCCAAGTTTCAACCTCAAAGAGGTAGCCTAACGGTATTTCTTCATCCGCAGATACAAATCCGCATTTAAGTTTCTTCTTTTTTTTATATGCATTTCGGCCAACAATTCAGTTAATTATGACTCAGAAACAATTGTCATGTTTAGTTAATAAGAAGAAGTCAAGTGTTTTTTGTTATGTGTTTATGATTTAAAATTGTACTTAGTTTTGTGCATTTAGAGCAGCTGTTCTCGCGTGTGCACACGGGCATTATTGACGACAGGACATTATCAAGAAAGGAACGCCGCCTCTACAAGGTACTGTGACATTAGATTTAACTAAACATGACAACAATAATTAATCAAAACCATTTTATTAGTTGTTAAAAATTTCAAAATGTCAATTACCCTTTTCATGTCTTTTTCATTTCTGTCTATTTCCCAATCTAAAATATATTACTGAACCATCCGCTTTTACCACAGTCGTTAAACCAACCGCAATATCGAACAACACCGAAAAAGTACCATACTTTTAATCATAACATCTTTTTATTTCAAAAAACAATTTAAACTTATTACATAACTAATTTATTTTAAACAATTATCATACTATTTGAAAGTAATATTTATAACACAATTTGTGTTATTTTGGATATTTAATTCTTTGCTGAGTAGTGCAGAATTGCAAATGTTGTATAGCTTCCCACGTTTTGAGCAAATCATTTCCTAATTACGATATTCAATGAATAATCTTGTGCTTTCTATATGTTTTGGTCTAAGGCCTATGTACTTACGATATAAATCACATGGTTTAAAACTGCATCCATCACTTGTTATTTTGGATGAGCGTGGGATGTATAAACACCACCAGAAAACTGTCATTATCCTTATTATCGTTTACATTAAGACGTAGTAGATCATTTCTACACCATACTCTAAATATTAAAACTATTTTAGCTAATAACCAGAGTGTGTACTCTGACGTTTCAGAAAAGCGTTTGTTTTAGAAAAATTATTAGCATTTATATTTTCTTTTAATGAAATACAATTCTTCAATATTGAAAATTTACTCCATAAAGAAGTAGGTTTCATGTACTTGGCTTTTTCTGATAAATGAACAAGTAGCACGTCATCACTTACTTGTTTATTTTTGTTATTTTTTCCATTTACAAAATTGGTTGTATTCAATTTCATACCTGTCTTTTGGGCAGGAAATTCGCAAAAAAACCTCTCATAAATAAATGTTATTGTTCAAATTAGCTGTTTACATAAAACTGATATGTTTATTCTTATTTATAAAATCAGCTGGTGCACAGAAAATTTATGGTGTAGTGCATAGAAAAGGACTTTCTTGTATATGAACAGGTAAAGAAAACAAATGTTTTCGGTATAATTTAATGAAAACACAATTTTTACATTTTTATTGATGTCAGATAAATAATTTAAAAGAATAATTCACTTTTATTTTCCTTAATCTGTCATTCACATTTGTGCCGATTATTTCACAATGATTTTTTTATTTTTTATTGTTTGTTTGTGTTAAAGCAGAAACTTATACCTCATTGGTTTTAGAAAATTTATAACTAATTTCGGATATTTTAATAAATTAAACTACTTCCTTTCTAACTTTACTAACAGTGGAGCAGGGAAGAGAAATAGATAAGATATTGTAGAAGAGACTTTATTAGGGAGCCTCTTTGTAAACAATGTTTTGAGTTTCACCATTAGGTGCCACCAGAGAAAAGTATTTTTATTTGAAAAAAAGGTAAATTTATGTTTCAATTAGGTCTTAGGACTATGTTAAATTTATATTTGAAGGTTATGCTTACAAACATGTTTTCCTGTAAAGAGTGTTCCATTTAAGACAAAATCCTTTTGTTTTTAGTCTAGCCAAACCAAATAGTGAGCTATATTTGTAACTATTTTGGGTTATGAATAGTTTTTGATTGTAGATTATGAATTAAAAACAGTTTATTTGAATAAAACACAGAACTTAATGAATTCAGAGTACAACGTATTTCTACATGGAAAGAAATTGAAACAAAGAAAACAATTCAAAATGTGTACCCATTATTGTGTGAATGAGTAGAAAACTAAAAACTCAGCGAGTAAGAAAGTACTATTGAATTTATAGTTTTACCGTTCTAAAACATTTACAAACACATATTCCTTTCATGAATTGTATTTGGGAATTCTAGATTCAAAATGTATAATTAAAATCTGAGGTATTTTAAATTTTATTATTGAAAAATTTAAACACGACATGTTTTTTTTTTACTTGTCCCTAAATATATTTAAAAATTTTTAACCAAAAGTTGGACTATAATCAAATTAGATCTCATGCTGGTCTATAATCATAAAACAATGAATACAATATAAAAATAAAAGTTGCATAATAGGCTTATTTTTTTATTGACTGAATTTTCCACAGATTACGTAACTGTTTTAAAAAGAATTTCTTTTATATATTAACTCAAATATCTAAATATGTTTTTTTTAACTGAGAGAAAACAAAACATTTTTGTGGTGAACAAAGAATGTTTTGAATCAACTTCTCTGTTTTTGGAACAGTCTGTATAACATCATTGTGTATTTTTGTGGTGAACAAAGAATGTTTTGAATCAACTTCTCTGTTTTTGGAACAGTCTGTATAACATCATTGTGTACTAACTTAAAATATGAAATTAACCTAGATTATTAAACCTAGATTGGATTGGAAGGCCCAATCCTCTAACAAACAAAGATGTTTTAGAATTTACAATATAATCATCCCTAAACTAATTATCTTAACATATTAACTAAATAATATTATCTACTATTATAATAATATGTTAAGATAATTAGTTTAGGGATGATTATATTGTAAATTCTAAAACATCTTTGTTTGTTAGAGGATTGGGCCTTCCCCATTTCAGGTAACAGTACAGGTGTTTGAACTGTCAACCCTATTGTTGATAGGTCAATGCACCAGAGGAGTGGGGTAAGGAAACTGGTCACTTTAGTTGTAAATAGTTTTAATTTTAGTCTTTGTTAAGATTCCCTCTGAAGATGACAACTTTGTTGTTGTAATAGCTATAAGGGTCTAATAGGAATAAACATTTTACTTTTGACAAATATTTTTGTTATTTTGTTTATTCCCAAGTGTGGTAAGGGACTTTTGAAAGTGTATCTGTATTAAATGTAAAATTAAAATGTGAATATTTAAATTATTGCAGATAAACAGTAAGCAAGGTTTTAAAACTATTTAATTGATCTTATTGGTTAAATCAAGAATATTGCAAAAAACAAAATGGTGGCTTTACATAATCTTTTGACCTTTTTAGCGACTTGTAGTAATGAGCTATTTCAGCCACAATTTTTAAATCTAAATTTGCTGGAGTAATATATGGGTGAATTTAGTATAAATACCCTATTCAAACTTATACCAAATGACAGGATCAATTCACATTTAATGAGTCAGAACCTAATGTGATGACAGCTGCAATATACTAATAAAATTTAAATAATTACATTTTTTAGAAGCTCACTATACAATTAAGGCATGGTGGTCATATTATGAAGAAGCCTCCTGTTTTTTTAGTAAGTTAGGGTGTGCAGCACAAATTTATGATTAAACTTTTTTATATCAATAGTTACCTGATACTATGTTAACTAATTTACTGTTTCTTGTATTGATTTCTGCAGTTTCGGACTAATTCGCCCATCATCAGGTCCATAATAAAATTGTCCATGTGTTAAACATGTTTACTGAAAATATATTGTCGAATAGTTTGAAACATTGTTGATGCATATCCAAAATAACACAATAAAACAACAATTAAGTTGTACTGATTCAAATTGATTTATGTATGTCCAAACACACATTCCATAAATAATTTACCCCGAAACAACTGTTGTCTTGCTTCATACTATTTGAAATAATACCAGAATAACTGATTTTAGCATTATAATGGAGGAGACCAAGGTGAAATGTTTTGTTTGATCCAGTCAAATGAAACACGTCTGGTGTTGTTTGAAGGAACCTGGTTTGTTTCAAAGGTTTTGTTTTGTTTTTATAATACACAGTTATCATTTAATTTACAAATATCGAAAGTTGTGATATTTAAATATTTCTATAAATACCTATAGTAACACTGATCAAATTGTTTAAATCTAATAACTTTACTGAATTTTGAAGATAAATAATCACACTATAACATTGTAGGGGAAGCTGGGGCAGAACGGGGTCTCTAATCTTACAAAATATTTTTATGGTATAAAGAAATTAAAATTTTGTTATATTGTGGTATAAAATACTTTATTACATTGTTAACTTTATAAAAATCTCAATAATGTAGCATTTAAAAATCATAATATTTTAATAATAATGTTTTTTTGAAAATGTGTACCATACCCCGTTTTGCCTCACCATTGGGGCATAATGGGGTACAATGATCCGGTAATGTAAATAATTTAAACTAGTTCATTTAGTTGAAAAAAAAATATAAGAACTAAAAGTTTACTTTTTAAAATTCCTTATTGTAACAATTTTCATTCACAAAATACACAAATATGAGTAGCCTCGTCATCTTCTTCATCGATTCCTGCACACAAATTGTTTGCCCACTTCAAGCAAGTCGCACATCTTATCCACCCTTCCTCTGAATAATCATGACAGTAAAGGCAGTCGTCTTCTTCTTCGATTTCATCACTGTCACTGGAATCTGCCTGTTTAGATAGCCCAACCAATTTCTTTTTATTAGGCCTATTTTCTTTCACTTTTGTAGTTTTCGTATGGGTTGATTTAATTATTTTTTGTTTCGGCCCAGAGCATTTACCACTGGATGACTCTTGTTCTATAAGTGATCTTTTCACACTACTCTTAGGCTTAATTTTTTTCTTTTCTTTTTCTAGTTGCGCTTGAGTTAACTCCAGTTTGTAGGGCGATGAGGTTAAAATTACAGTTTTTCCTCTATTTTTGGCTAATCTTTTATTCTTCTGTGCTACTTTTGAAATGGGTAGTATGGCAATTGGACTAACATGAGTAAAAGTAACAGACAACGGTGATGCAGGAGTAGAATGATTTGAAGGTGTCAACGGTCCTGCCACCGCTGATGAGGTTGACGGTCCTGCGACCGCTGCTGAGGTTGACGGTCCTTCCACCACTACTGAGGGTACTCCCTCCACTACTGAGGGTTCTCCCACCACTGCTGAGGGTTCTACCACCACTGCTGAAGTCGAGGGTCTTGTCACTTCTTCTGAAACCGTTGCTTCAGCAATAATTGCGGAAGTGTGTATTGTTGTTGAGTCATCTGCCAACTAAATGTCTGTTGTAGATGACGGTAAGAAATCAGATGCATCAAAAACATTTCTATATTCTACTGGCCAGATGCCACATTTCTTAAAGCCGTTACAAGCTGTCATCATGGTAGACGCATTTAGATAAGCAGCTCCAAATAATGATGCAATCTGAAATAGAGTGACTACCTTGCCTGGGTTCGACCTCAACCATTTTCGGATTTCATCTTCGTAAAATTTACTCAGGGGCTTCATGTAGGCCACATCTAAAGGCTGGAGCCGATGAGATGTGTGTGGTGGCAAACATAACATTATAACCCCGTTATCTCTTGCGAGGTCAATTAGCTCAAGGCTTTTCGTGTGCGTTGAGTGTCCATCAAGTATCAGAAGGACCGGTCTCTCTTTCTTTGCTCCTGTGAAGGAAATAAAGTGCTTACACCACATCAAAAAAAGGTTCCTTCGTCATCCAGCCCGTTTCATGAACTTCGGCTATTGCTCCAATCGGAAGGCCAGTCTGGAATTCTTGTTTCATCCGTTTTCTAGGAAATATTATCATGGGCGGCACATATGAGCCAGCAGCAGAAAAGCAAACCTCAACTGTCACAGTTTCGCCCCTTTCCGCTGATGTCAGTGTACCAACTTGTCGTCGGCCTTTCAAAGCAATTAGTTTCGAGTGACCTTTGAGATTAACTGATATGCCAGTTTCGTCGCTGTTAAAAATTCTGTCCCCTGTTAGCTTGTGATCATCAATAACACTTGTGAGTAAATCAAAAAATTTGTCTACCACAGGTTTACTAAACCCCATAGCACGAGCAGCTGAAGTAGCCTCGGGCTTTCTGAGACTCAGTCGTGGATGTCTGGCCATAAATCCTCTTACCCATTCTATACCGGCCTTTCCCTCTTCACCGAATGGGTGGGGCAATTTGTTACGAGAAGCTAACTCATAAGCTAGTTCCCGAAGTTCGTTAACTGTAAGCCCAAATAGTTGAGCTTCCATTTTTGTCAAATAATCAGCGAGCTCAGCTTCCTGATCTGGAGAGAAAACACAGGCAAACCTACCCATAGTTTTACATACACTATAATCCGGGTTTTCACGTTTCTTTTTCACATGTCGTTCCAAAGTAGTTTGTGGAACATTAAATTGGACCGACGCCTTTTTGTAACCCATAATACCATTAATGACTGCATTCACAGCTTCTTGCATTGATAACTCTGACCATTCTTGTCGAGTAGTTTTCTTTTTATAGTTTCGTACCATTCTGTAAAAGAAACAAGCCCGTTACTAAAATCTCACCGATGTAAAACATGATGGGGCAAAACGGGGTCCTACCCCATTCTGCCCCACCCCGTCCTGCCCCACGACCTTCAATTTAGTTTAACTGATTGTATTGCCCTAATATTCTAGACTAATAAACATAAAAACTATACAGAAATGTAGCTTAGAACTCAATTAACTGATAAAAAACGTAAACCTTAAGAACTGTAATAAATCAATACTTACATAAGTCAAGAAACGTATGGCTCAAATTGCAAAAACAATCACAATAAAGTAGCGTATGTTGCCTCAACCACAAAGGAACAGGTAATGGCGGACTCGGCTTGCCCACTAAAGCGGCAAGTCGCCTAGACGTTTTTCACCAACTTTCAGCTAGATTGCAGCACTTACTGCGCTAGGAAACATGGAACCCCGTCCTGCCCCACTACCCCGTCCTGCCCCACCTTCCCCTATATTGATTTTTTATTTTCAGTGCAGAAAAATATTTTAAAAAATGCAACTTTATTGTAAAATACTGTACCAATATTTGTCTAAGCAACTCTTTTTGGGGCTCATTTATTTCTTTAAAAAAGAAAGTATTTTAAAGCAACTTTTAATAATTTTTTTTACACTTTAATGGTTTCTTTCGAGAAAAAATTGAAACTATTTTTACTGTACTATAATAGTACTTTTCATTGACGGTTAAATTACAGATGTAGTTTTCCTTTCTCAAATTTCATGCTCTAGGCACATAGGTACCTACCCTGTCTATTGGAAAATGAAAATATAAACATTTTATATTATATTTGAGTAGATCATAAAGGGTAATAAATAATTATAAATCATGCAATTCATTCTTAATTGTATTTAAGCTGTATTAAAGTGCTTATCCTAACAATCACGGTTTATTTGGTGAATAATTTTCACAAATAGAAAACATCGGGTGTTTTTTTTTTTTAACCTTGTGCAATAACTCCAGCTGACGTTTAAATCGTTTCCTTGGTGATTACAAAGACTATCTTGTCTGCATTGGTACAGATCAAACGATCTGGGAGAGAGATTAATATGATTTTTCTCTCAGAATGATCTCATTTCAATGTCTTTTGATCTACATTTATTTATAAAATATTTATTTCTTCTTTTTATAACCTTTGTATTTGTAAACATTATTGTAATAACAAGAAGTGTCTATTGTGTCTAATATCCTAAGACAATAAATGTTTAATTATCAAGGAGGTTCTACTCTAAAAAGGAAAACTGTACAGTACTATCTAAATAGCATACAATATAACCTACTATTATTTTTAGAAAATTGGAAATAGTTCAATATATAATCAAAATTTTGAAATTCTAGAACCACAGTTCTAGTTAGTAGTTAATTTTGCTTAAATGTAAAATAATTATTTGAATATACAAATGTTCATTTTTCTTTCTTTAAAAAATCAAGGTTATTTATCTATGGTTAAAGTTACGTTATTTCTGGTTACATTCATCTGTGGCTACATCAGTTACAGTACATCGACATCCATCAGTTTTGTTTGTGACGTTTGTGTAGTAATCGCCAATCGGTAATCCCAGGTATGAATTTCTTCATTTCACAGTCATGTGTCAGTTTATCTTTTGAATAATATATCTTAGCTAATATTACATATTTAATTAACTAGCATTAATGTACTATTATTTCTATTTAGTCAATATCACATTGTATTTATTACAAACAACTATATTTTAACGTTCATAAAGTTTATCTAACTTGCCGGTTATAAAATTCAGCCAATTCATCATTCAAAATAGGCCTACGAACATGAAGAGATTATTTACAAAATAACTTTGATATACCCCGACAAATTATAATAAGCCATATGAATTAGAATAACTATAGGTTCTAAGTTATGTTATCTTGTAGTCAACAAAAGTTGTTACAAAGTGTTGAACAAGGCACCTAGGCTAGTGTGCCAAATTATTAGTGTAAGGTAGGCCTAGGACTGTACTATATTGTGATTTAAGTTAGTTACTATTTTATTATGTATATCACCATAGTAAACTTGGCCTACTTTGAGTAATCTTGTATAGAGAGGGCACTCATATTTAAGTGAAATTGGACCGAGTTTATTATGTTTCAATAATAAACTTTCCTATAATGGCCAACAATCTGTAATTATTTGTTTCACGAGTTTAACCCATTTTTTTATAAGTCATGTAAGGGTAACGCAGTTCTTTTTTTTTTTTTCACTGATACTAAAAATGATAATTTTGAACCTCTTTCTATACCACCCAGCACCCAGTTTCCTTTAATTGTAGCCTACGATCTCGATTGTATATTTGGTTACCAAATTTAGCTTTGTTGATGTTTACTACTTTGCCTGAACCCCCATTTTGTACAGAAGTATAGATTGTATCCTGTATAAAAACCTCTTTTATAAAGGAATACCAGTCTACAATAGCATGTGAGTAATTTCAAGTGAATTTCTAGTAGAGATTGATTTCTTGTGATTAACAACAAAAGAGAATAAATTTAATTAAAAAGAGATTTGTTCTATAACCTAGAAACTCACTATCCGCAAGGTTTATGTTTTTGTCTATTTGAAACTAACTTTGTTTAAACAACGAAATGTAAAATCTTTTATCTGCACAATGTTGTTACACTGAGGACAAATTGTTTCACTATTTAAATTTTATGTCGTACATATAATTGTTGTATATTATAATCTTGAAATTCGCTGACATCAAACAGTAGTAGTTCACAGTTATCACATGACATCATTGATAACAAGTGATCTAATTTTACAGTTAATTCCTAAAAAAAACATCGAATAAAAAAACCGATAAATTTTATTAAAAATGATGCAGTCATTGTAGAAGTAACCTCTAAATGCCATAAATGAGTCATTTTAAATCGCCGATTTATAATAGAAATAACGAATTTTGAAAGATAAAAAGTGGTAAGTGTGGTTAATAAATATCAAAATGATGGAAAAAATGCAATTTTAAAGAGGAATTGCTGAGTTTTTACACTTAAATCCATCGGACAACTTCTCGACATATTTACCTTCTTTTTTTCTCGTTAAGTAGGCTACCTAACTTTTCTAGGTTAAGGTTTATGGTAATTCTGAGCAATTACTTGGTCAACCCTAAACTTTTTTATATTTTACTACGGTCATAAGGATGTTCTCAGAAAGCAAACAACATATATAATTCAAGGCCATCGTACAGGTTGCCGAGCGATAAGAAGTTTCAAAGTCCATGCGATAACAGTGGCTTGCTGTGACAAATTATGATTCTCAAACCACGTATTTTTATACTGCGACATGTATTTTTTACACTGAATTTTCACCTTTTTTTTTACTACTATTCACTGACTCGATTCTATTCCAACAGTTAAACGTGTGTTTTTCTTCATTTAACGTCATCGACCCGCCACATGTTGGACACACTTTGGTACGTTGCAAAACGCCGTGTTCATACAAAAAACGTGTTAACTTTTCCCGATCTTCACTTAAAACCGTGAAACTAAGTAACGTGTTCTCACACCCGTCACATAAAAAAGGATTATCGGAGGAACCACTAGCCATAACGGTACTGTCACAACTGGCCTTCCGCGCGTCTCCCGCAAGCCACTGTTATCGCGTGGACTTTGAACCTTCTTATCGCTCGGCAACCTGTACGATGGCCTTGCGGGCCTTGAATTATATGTTTCTTGCTTTCTGAGAACATTCTTATGACCGTAGTAAAATATGAAAAAGTTTAGGGTTGACCAAGTAATTGCTCAGAATTACCAGGTTTATTAAGTGAATTACACATTAAAGTAGGTTTGTACGCGAATTGACCTATGTGTAAATAAACCTACGTATAATATAATTATAACCCAAACTGAAATTTTGCCAACAGCAAGTGGTGTTCCCAAGCAGTCCAAGTACTAACCATGCCCAATGTTGCTTGACTTCGGTTATTTGATATAGGTCTGGCTAAGTAGCTATCTGAATTTTTCTTTTAAAAATATTGTGACGAAGATAAAAGTCTTGAATTTCTAAATCATTGAGATTATACAGTCCATGTTTACTGCTCAGTGGTTTTAACAACACTAATCCAATGATATCAACATCGCAAATCAGTTAAAACATCGTGTTTGCTGTGTGTAGTTAACCTACAAATACTTCAATGAAATATGTCAAATTGGAAGTGAAAAACTTGGATGCTCACCAAAAATGTTATTATTCTTATGAAGACAGGTATTTAGTTTAAATTTAACTGTAACAGCAGTAACTACTTGTTGAAACTCCATAATAAGGATAAAATAAGCACTAAGCTACAGTTTCAAATATATTTATTAACTTATTTAGCTACAATTGTTTCGCCTTGCGGCATCTACGGGCTAAAATTATTTAGTAAGTTGATAAACAGATTAGTTTTAAAAGAATTGTCTAATTCATTTACTACTTACCTTATTTTGAAATTGTAATATAATATGTAAACGCTAAAATACATTTTTTCCCTGGAAAATTAAGATTTATCTTTTTTAAAGTAATATTTGCAATTAATAATCACGTGTATGGTCTTCAGCCATTTTGTCCATAACGTTAACATCCCGGCCTAAATGACACAAACAACATTCTATGGAAAAATACATTTTAATAAAAACGACTCTTAATACCGTACTCATCTTTTTTTAAAGGCAATTATGACGGCAATGTTTTTGGAAAAAAACTCATATTTAATTCTATCTTTTTTAAATATAGGCTAGGTTATTTATATCTTATGAAACAAGTTTTAATTCTTTATAATTGAAAATGTAAAAGTCAACCAAAACAGCATTACTGTCATTGTCAGAGAGATCTGGGTGAATCAGTATATTACATTAGTATTCACCCACTATTGCACCGAATAACTTATAGTGCGATTTGGGTTCTCAAATAAACTGATCAGTGAATTATTAGTATTAATTGGTTCATTGAATCAGTGGAAATAATTGTAAGATGCTGTTCTCATCTTTTTAATCTGTATATTTTTTTATCATTGATAGATCATTTAGTGATATTGTGGTCCTATAAATTATATATTTTATATATAAAGTATTATGTGTTGCCTTGGACTCTTTAATATATAATATAGTTAATTACCTTAGAGGTTGTCCTCAGTCTGTATTATAGTTATGGCTACAGCGCTGTTTCGCCGAACACTGTCGGCTTCGTCAGGCCCGCACTAACACAGCACTGTAGCCATAACTATAATACGGACTGAGGACAACCTCTAAGGTAATTAACTATATTATACATTATATATATATATATATATATATATATATATATATATATATAAGATTTGTTGCAACAAGGCTGTTGAATAACTTAACGTAATCAGATAGACTATTACTAAAGATAAATTAACTTTTTAGTTCAATGAAGGTACATTACTATGGTAGATGAATTATGGATGTGTGGAATTCGGGTAATGTGAAATTACCCTAATAATATCAAAACCATAGAATGTTAAAATGCTAATGCAATATCTCATTCCAATTTTGGGGACTATTGTGAATTAACATTTCTTCAGTGGGGGAAAAATTAAAAATATTATTTTAGCATGTTTTTCTTGTTACAGTATATATTTTATGTAATCAATATAAGGATAATGAAATAAAATTCCCTAAAACCACAATGAAACACTAACAAGACAAAGACTGTATAGTTATGTTTATTGAACATTATGTAGATTTCAATATCATCATCAGAGGTACAATATACACTAACCTTAATAACTATGATTACTAGTTTCCCCCACCCATCATCTGATCCCCTCGGCCAATCACAGTTGGGCTCGTCACACATGTCAATGGTCATAGTAACGCCGGTTGCCTTTTAAGAATTTTCATTCATTGCATATTCACCACGGTGCTCTAATGAGTCATTCAAAATAAGGATGTTATTAAACATAAGCACGTAACACATATATTTAACATAACACAATACATGAGACGGGTGCGTACCACAGCATTTGAGGAACGACTGGAGTTCGGATTACTTATCAGAGATTAGGCTTACATGGTCCAGCCTTATCTGCTAACTTTTAATGTACACTCCTTAAAGGGTTCTTTGTTTTTCTTTTTGCCTCTTCCCCACAGTTTAGGATTCTATTCGATACCTTGTTCTGTGAGTCTTTCCAAGAGCTTCTTTTTCTTTGTTGCTCTGATTTATTTTACTTTCATCAGTCTTAATTTTTCAATTGTATCAGTCGAGATGGTATCTTGAGAGGAATCGCCTACTTCTAGCATCATGTCCTCTTTATCTGATAAGTTTTCAGTTTTGGTATAGCTTATAGGCCTTCCCCCCACCTTAGCACATGTTCCCGAAGCAACTTAAGTTGTTTCTGTTTTATTATCAATAGCTGAGTATTTTATAGTTTTAGTTTGTCAAATGTCTAAGTATTTTATAGCTTTAGTTTGTTTATTTTGTGTAGAATTCATTAATGTTTCTACAAGTTATAATCATTTCTAAAAAGTGGCTATTTGCTATGAAGGGTCACCTGGTCCTCCATAGGCTCCGTTTGATACACAATAACTCTTTTACACAATAATTCATCCATCGGCATGGAATTATCCTTAGGATTGCTCTACGGACATTTGCCACCTTGGATTGGGGAATGTTTATTGAGTGTTCAGTTAAAGCAGGGTCACCTCGAGCAGGATGCAGCTTTTCCCTCGCACACAGGTAGCTTCCTCAGATGTAGATGTGATTATCATCCTCTTCTACTCCCCTGGGATTTTTGTCCTAAATCCTTTAACGCCAGCACCTTTGTTAAATAGCTATTAGTTTATTCTAATTTATTGTAGTTGGATAAAGATAATTTATTGTAGATGTTGAAGTATATTGTATATTGCAGATATTTCGATGTCTCAGCCAACGTTTGGTGTGTCAAGGGGTAGAGATTCAGATTTGAGTAATTTGGAAATGTTGGATGGATTAACAACTGCAACTTTAACTGGATGGCTTTATCGAATGAAGGTAATTGTTTACAATAAGAGTTGACAAGATTTGTATATAGAGTGTTTATTTTAAAATGAAAATCTTTGCAACCGTTGAAGGTATAAAATGTTTTACTTTTTGTTAGAAATAAAATTTTAAATGGTGCACAACCTTTCTCACTCACCCATCCACAAAATCAAATAGAAATTAAACAAATCTAATTGTCGCCAAAAATGTCAGTTCAGTAGTTTTCAATAAAAATGTGAAAATTGTTTTTGAAATAAATATTTATATTTTTATATAAGAGCCTAAATTTCTTTTGTTTGTGTCCTCAGGTATTAAAGACAGCAGTCAAGGTTTATTTTTGTTTTTTTAACAATTATTATTCCTCCTTGATTGTAATATTTTTCTTTTTATTTGCAAATTTTTCAAATGGATTTGGATCAATAATCTTTTTATTTCATTAAAATTGGAACAAAATCTGTAGTCATTTTTGAGAGATTATGTATAATTTATTATAGTCCTATTGCTAATATTTTGGTTTTCACTGATAACTCTCCAACGGGGATTTTTTAAGAGATGACGACCAATACATTTTGTTTGTTTTCTTATAACCTCCACTTTAGCAAAAATTGATCAAAATCGTTACAATCAATTTTAAGAAAATCATATTTTTTTCTTGTCAATTACCCCTAAACTTTGAGTTCTACAAAATGATAATTAATATCCCAAGATATGGAGAAAATCAAAATATATCCTCATACCAAATTTGATTGAAATTGATCCACACGTTTGTACTGTAGAACATTGGTAGACAGACGGATATCATTCCAATAAGTTCTTTTTTGAACTCAGGAGATCACAAAACGGACACATTTGCAAAAAACTTAACATAGATTTTCACCCCATCATTTAACCTATACTAAGTATATAATATAGCCTAAAGTTAAAATTTATAAATACAAGAAATTTTACTTTATTAGCCAAAAACACATCAATATTTTTACTTTAGGTTGTCTAGTAACTGAGTTAGAGATAAAAATAATTGACTCACCATGTGTAAGCTTTCCAATGCTTCTAAAGTTTGTCAAATCCAATCAAACCCTCCACATTACCTCCTATTTCCAAAATCTCACACATTAAAACCACTTGAAGATTTTTAAAAGTCTAAGTATTACCAAAATATGTCCATATATTTTATATAATCAAAATTGGTTGTACTTGTTTGGGCGGCAGAAATTGTATATAGATGACAGACTAAGATAGTGACATCATTGAAAAATCACTTGTTTTGACTTGAAGTGGAATCACAATTCCACTCGTCTGTCTGCGTCATCTTCCAGCAGTCCATGAATTAAGTGTATTTTATAACAAAATTATTTTGTTTTTCTTGGCATACCTTTGAATTGACGACTTTGGTATCCCAGTAGTGGGTGAAACTTTTCTAAGTGAATTAGGCCTGTTTGGAGATTTCAGTAAAGTAGCACATGTTAGTTCTTCATTTTCTGTGTTAGAAAATTATGGTATTTCTTTGAAACTGATCCAGTTTATTAGTAGAATAATTTTCCTTTTATAAATTCATTATCTTGATGGAGGAACCACATTTGGGTACGCTCTTCGAAAACACTTATCCCTTCATATTCATTATCAAAAGCAATAGCCAAAGAACAATATTTCACTTTTTGTTCAGTTAAAAAATTCATTGTTTCGTGGTTAGATATCACATATAAACTGATTGACACACAGCACAACTACCAAATTGTTTCATTTTTGTGTGGTAACAAAACAACAACTGATTGAGATTCAACAGATGGCAATGCATTGGATTGTGGGAAGAATTGGTTCTATCCAAAGATTAATGTTTTTTTGTTGGTCCGTAATTTTGTTTTAATTGAGCATAAACAAATGAAACTCAAGGGTACTTTTTTACATATCTATGTACTATAAGTAACATAATATGACACTGTAAAGTGTCAAGTTTTAAGAGTGTTCGATATGGGCGGAAGTAATACACTAACACACACACACACACACACACACACACACACACACACACACACACACACACACACACACACACATATATATATATATATATATATATTACACATTTAAAATGATATACTATTTAGGTATTTGTCATGTTGTTTATAAATAATATTACTCAGGATTGTGGTCACTTCCGTAAAAATGAAAGGATATTTTAATCAATGAAATATAACTGTATGAAAATTGGTTTAGCAATTTTTGAGTTGTATACTCAACGACAAACATTGTGTTTTATAGACAGTAAAACCTCATTAATCTGGACTAATTGGGGCTCTAAGTTGTCTGATATAATGGTAGTTTGGATTTTTACAAAACATAAAATGAGCCAAGGTGTGATTAAAATACTCTGTAGAAAAGAAACGTATGTTGAATGCCAAACTGTTTAGATAATCTTTCTACTACTGCCTGAATTGCAGTTCCTCTAAATACTAATCTGGAGTAACAAAGTTGGAAAATCTTTAAAGATAATAAAACACAATTTTTTTATTTTGTAATATCCACTTTTTATTAGTCTAGCCGACCGATGGTTTCGTCTACTACGGCATTGACGAGGCTGTAATACAATGTCGTATTACAATACCTTAGCAGGCGAAACCATTGGTCGGCTAGACTAATAAAAAGTGGATATTACAAAATAAAAAATTGTGTTTTATTATCTCTAAACATGGAATTCCACCAAGAACCATCGGTCTCAACATTAATGAAAATTGTAAAATCTTTTCTAAACTGGTTTATCCACAGATTGATGTGGAGGCATCCTGATTCTTTTCACAACACCTCCTTCCTTTTCCACAATAAATTTTAGAAAAAAATTGTCCTTTTTCTTACTTATGTCTGTTTAGGGATCCCATATTCCATACAAATGCTTCCTGCAGAGTTTCACTTTTCAAGTTTATCTATGACACATAGTTTGTCGTGACGAGAAAGAGAGAGCGCCTTGAGTTTACCCTTTATGCCTTCAGCGGGCATACTCAACAACATCACAGCACACAAAAAAAAACTATATTTAAAAGTTCAAAAGAATGAAATAAATAAAACAACTGTAAAATACAAGACGCAATTTGCACATAACAAACAAAACCACTGACTGAGTTTGAAGTATACAGTCACACAATCAGAAATTATCTTTTTATCAGCAATTTATATTATCTATATTTTTAAGACAGCCTAGTTTAATGAGATTCTCCTGTACTGTGTAAAACATTGTTGGTTTTACTTGCAGGTATTAATCCAACAGAAAGATCCACAACTTTTTGCCTATTAAACAGCAACATTATCTCAAGATGATCAGATAACTTTATATGCAGATTTCCTTGAGTCTATCACTGACCCTAATGAACACAGGAATTGCTTGGAAGCAGCAGAACTGGTTGAGTTAGAGGTGAAAGCAATTACTCAGAGAGTTGTTGAAAATATCAGGTAAAACTTAAAGGTGCAAAAACATTGCACAAACTTATTGAGTTATGCGAGCCCGAGTTTTTTAATACAAGCCAAACTTGAGCTATAATTGAGCTTGCCCCAAGCTTGAACTTTAATTGATCTCAAGCTTTTTAACGACTTGAGGACGTTATCAAATTTGAGTTTTTTCGAGGTTCCACTAAATCTTTTATTTTGAAATTGGCAATACATTGAAGTGAGTGTAGAAGGAAAGACGTTGTAGCTGTAATTGACGGGAAATAAACATTCTCAATCAAACAAAGGAATAGAAACCTCCTTTGGAATAAAATTAATTTACAAACCTATTTCATTTATAAATGTTCTTAACAATTACAATTACATATTTTATTACAGACACACGATTATGGATTTGTGGTAAAGATTTTTCTGTTTGGGTCAGTTAAATTGAATGTAATAAAAAATACTACTTCTTCTTTTCGGTTCTTTGTCAAAATGTAAAATTACCAAGTACGAATTTTTTAATATACAAAATTTAAACTTATATCAGAATTAACCAAAAAATATTGTAAGTCAATTTTATCGATTTAGAATTGTAGGAAATCACTCCTTCCAGATTGTAACCTCTCAGAACTAAGAAGATGGGAACTATCTTATCAATGGGTCACAAAATCTAGAGAACCCCCTACCTTAATCTTAGATAAATAATTCTTTATCCTTTTTCCTTTCCCAACATGCTTAAGGGAAAAATTTTTTTTAGGTATAACACTCAGCACAGATCCATCTAATAATATCGTAACTCTGGATAATCATAAAATAAGATTGTAATGGATTATAAAGAGTTTGCAGTTTAAGTTCCTTAAATTATATTTTTTTTTGGAATAACTGAAAAAAAATTAGGTCCACTCTATGAATTTAAATAATAATTTTTACTTATCATTCATTGTATTGATAATTTTATCTCAAGATACAATCCTAATCTGTTAAAAGTGGAAAGTGTATAATTACCGATAATAATAAAAATGATTTAATATTTTATTACAAATTTTGTTGTTGTTTATCATAATAGTAAATAAAATTATACGTAAAAAGTAAATCGAAGATATCTCTAAATTGTAGAAAAGGGATGGGGTTATATTGTACACAAACAATAAGATAGTTCATTTCTAATTTTAATTTATTTATTGTTACTATCTCGCCAAACCCCTTCATCTCTTTCTTTCTTATTTCACCACACACACACACACACACACACACACACACACACACACACACACAATATGTTATCAATCCACCCCTTCTTAACGCTGTATACGCCTACTCATTGTGTCTCTTCCAAAAAGATAAATTGAGTTATCTAAACTTTAAGGGAGGAGGGATTCATCCCTTTTTGCAGATTGTGTATGGCTACACTTCATTTATTATGTTAATTGAGTGAATTAATTATGTTAAGTGCACTTTGTACATAAAATGGATATTCCTTCTATGTTTAAACAAATCGAATTAAAACATCAGTTAGGCAAGAGTATGTAGTGCGATATTATTATGAAGGTGCTCCAACACCTAAAAATAGGAGTAGTCAGTGATTTAATATTCAATAATTGTACTCGTCAGTGCCTTGTCAATGATCAATGTGTAAAACCATCCAAAAAAAAATGTATAGTGTATTCATGCGTCATCTCTGGCTTTAAAAGACGTAAAAGGATTTAAGAGGCAGCAATATCACATTCTAAGATGATATGTTTACCAGTCTCTTCAGACTGTTTACATAACCTACAAACGGGATCACTATTGATGATCTAGAGTGTTAGCAGATGTTTCCTGAAGTGGTCGTATCCAATGAGTAGTGCCATAACTTGTTTCAGATGACCTTTTCTCACCTCCACTAACCATTTGGAGGAACGTTGGATTCTCTGACTAAGCGTTTGCCCAGAGTAATCTTGGTGGCGTTGACAGTACCTAACTTTGGGCCATCTCTTAATAGCATTGTAGCCAGTAGACTTTGTTATGCTCTGGGCTGATTCTGGATCTAGAAAGGGCAATTTAGTGCCTTTTTTGGCCAATTTCCCCACACGCATTATTAACATGAATATGCGCATGACCAGCTGAGTTGCTTAGGTTTACGGAGTTGTGGGAAGCTAATGTATTAAGAGTCTGATAGCACTCCCATACCAGCTTAGAAGAGAATTGATCTGAGTAAAGAGTCTTAAGGGCAGCTTGACTATTGGGTAGAATCACTATGCGTTTTTTTGGTATAACAAGCTATTCCTAAGTTAACACTGAGCAGAATTACATACACTTTCATTTGGAAAGTTTTGCTGTTCGTTGGTAGACTTATGCTGAGAGGAGTTCTAGAATATGCACTGTACACACCTTACACAGACTTTCCCTCGATGACAGAGCCGTCAGTGTACCAGACAAGGCTGCCTCAATTTAAATCTGATTTATCCTTTTCTTTCCACTCCTACAAGAGCGAAAACTTATCGAAAAGGCTTCATAAAGACATACTCTGCACCCATGACATCTGAGATCAAATTCAGCATAGAGCCTTCTATAGTTGACCTAGTAATGGTGATATGACTTGTTCTGGACAGACCTGACCCGCAACAGTCAATCTATTACCAGATTTGTGTGCTTATGATATAATGAAAATTTCCAGAGATAGAAACCCTAGGGGAACCTCTAGGGTAGCTAAGAGAGTACTTGTGAAAGCTCCAGTGATCATGATTAGGAATATTTAATATTAACAATGACCTGTACTTCATACAAACAACATAATTGTTTTTAAAGAAATGCATTTTTTATTATTCTATATAATTGTGAATTTGTAGCACGAATAATAATCCCTTGTTGAAAATACTTTACATGTTTAACAGTAGATGATGAATCACTTGAATTACTCTTTAAAATCACTGTTGTAGGTCAGTAGCAATCACCTTTAGTTCTATCTCCACAAGTTATTTACATTTTATTAAGTTTCATCCAACACACCACAAATTGATAAAATTTTTTTTTTAGGTTCAAAGAACTCCTTGCAGACCAGTTACATCTAGAACTAACCAATAAAACAACGGAAGAGGATTTAGAAAAGATATCTGCGTTAGAGTGGGTCGTAATGTATCCACAACAGCGAGCTGAAGCCCTGTGGCAGACGAATGCTGTCATACGGAGGTTTTTAACTGTGGGCAAGATAGAGGCTGCAAGGATGGCTTTTAACAAGGTAAAATATACTATAAAAGAAGTAATTCTAGTGAGTTTGTAAATTTTAATTTGACTACCGACCAAAGGATTTTGTTGAAATGGGGCAAATGATTCTACTGTATTCAGGTAGAAAGCGATTTAGTTAAGTCTTGGCTTAGCGAAAAATAATTTGTATGGATTATTAATAAATGATTGATAAATTTTGCTGTATACATTTTTGCCAATTATAAGCTTATTTGGACTAGGCTTGTAGAGTACAATAAAGTGCTTTTTGTGTGGAGATTGAAATGGTAGAATTTACTTACCTAAGTTAGGTGAATAAAAATAAAGGGGTTTCTCCGGAAAACTTGAAAAAAATAAATGCCAGTGAGTGGACTGACATGATGTATCAGGGTGACTAGCTACTGGGAAAACCAGTCAGAGCATTTTGGTTTAAGTTAAGGAAAATACAAATTTTGACAGAAAAATAATGATTTAGAATATTGAAACATGCATTTTTTGTAAAAGAATAAATTAACAGAGTTAGATACATCCTCAACCAGTTGTAATGTCGGCTATCAATTTCAACAGTATCGCTACATTTTGGGGTGTAGGCTAGGGTCTAGAATTTCAGGAAATGATAGTCCTACTCATTAATCTCTAATGTTACCCCAGGTCTGCCCATGCACCTATATGATACCCAGCTTTGTGTAGTAAAATATAATTATTCACAATTAAATTCCCACATTACACAAACACTAATTAAGACCAGAGCTGATGTTGATGTGTGAAACTCAGTTCTCAAACTATGCCTATTTTCATTATCAAATATCGTGTCCGATTTGGAGCATTGCCCCTTCAGATAATATCCGAATACCATACCCCAATGCTGGAATTTAGAAAAGTATATATTTAAATCAAATGTTAAAAAACTACATAGCACATTTTCAGCGTCAGGCTACCTGTTCGGACCAATTCCTTCTCCAGGTTTGACTAGCATGGTCTGATCAACCTAACTATCCAGTGAACTGTTTTCTGCTAAGAACAGTCTGGGTTAGCAAAAAATGGACCTTGCTTAAATAGGTCTTGAGTCAAAGTGACATTGTCGCACAGTCCAATACATAAATAGAACTATGTCACTAAAATGAATAACAGGTTGGTATGAGAGAGAAAGGGAGGCAGGTGTTTGTTTGCATTTGTCGTGTTTGATTTTGAGACCTTTGTCTAAAGTGCTCTCTCTTTTAAAAATAATGCTTGTTTTAGTAGTAAATGTTTTTTATGTACTGAATTAGGGCAACTTCATATTATAATTATTCTTTTTACATAGAGAAAGAAAAACAAATTTATTTAAAATATTTCAAAATCAAATAAAAATTTAATTTAGCTAAAAATCAAATGTTTTAAGACCCAAGACGGTACAGTAGACCTCCAATAGTCCGTAACGCCTGATGGTCTGGCACCATTATGGATATATAGTATGTATATAATATTATATATCTGTACATACATAATAATTTTTTTTTAATGTTAATACATGCCAAAACGGGCTTGTACATAAGTTGTGGTCGGCAGTTTAGTAAGCCTAGTGTACTTGGAAGTGTTCAGTGAGCTTCGGGTTTCCTTAAATAAGGAGCTTTGCGGTAATTTCAAGCCACTCTGCTTTGTTTGTAGGCTACTGTAACTATCAGTTCACCATTTTCTCATGTGTTTGTGCGTTACATACCTTAGTTAACTACATGTAGTTGCTATTCTGATTTAGCACAGTAGAGTGCTGTAGTTTAAAGTTGAATGTGCTGCAGTGATTTTACAGTTTGTATCCTGTACGACTAAACTAACTTTCAAGTGGAACAAAGGTGAACCTGTTTTCGAAACCGTCAACAAGTGGCAAAAACACTGCGGGTGGAAACACGTCACTCTCAGCATCAGTCAGAAGATAGAGATCATTAAACGTTTGGAGAAAGGCGAGAGTAGAAACGTTTTAAGGAACAAAATTAATATTGGTTCTTCAAATTATTATTGACATTAAAAAAGAAGATGAACTTATGCGTTTTGCTTCTCAGTCTGTAATAGCATACAAAATGGATTCTAGACAAACTTTAAAGAAATTAAAGCTGGAACAATTGGACAGTGTACTTTACTAATGGTTTAGTGCAGAAGGAAAGTCTATTACAGGGCCTATGATTATGGAAAAAGGTAAGAAATTAAAAGAAGATTTGAATGTTGCAGATAGTGACTGTAATTTTTCAGAAGGTTGGCTGAGAAACTTTAAATTTCAACATGGAATTCGCAGACTTGATGTATCGGAAGAGACACTATCAACAAATAATGACTCTGCAAAACAGTATATTGACAAGTTTTAAAAAATCGTCACTGAAACTTTCTATTGAATATGGTTTCATGGAATAAAATTATCATGCATTTGACATTATCTTCTGTAACAGGGTTTATAAAAAGCAGCAATTTTAGTCATTTTGAATATTGAAAATTTAATAAATAAAACATTGTCATAAGCTAACATGGATTCTAGGAAACTGGCTATTTTTAGATAAATTTTTAGTATGGAGTAATGGCCTGGTGCAGTACTTTTTTGGGGTATTTTAGTAAGCACTTGCAACTGTTCATTCAAATATTTATATTTCATTCTTAGCAAGCATAAACCATTATAAGACTCTATCATTAAAAACCACTTTGATTTTACTAAACAACTAATAAAAGAATTATAAACAAACGTAATTTTTTTTTTCTGAAGAGGGGGGAAATGCGCATCTACACCATCAGTGGCCCAGCGAGACCGACCGGTGTGTGGGGCTGTACCACCTGTACGACCCACTAAAACCCTTTCTTTTTTATCTAATCTCGTTGAGATTTCCATCCTGGACGCGCGTTAGCATTACACAAATGGCTGTTCTTCGCCAGATTGGCGTTTGCTCTATTTTGCTAATGCTGCTGCTGCTTTACATGGTTTGGTCGTCAACCACACCGTTCTATTTTTTCGTCCGTAAAATCGTCTCCACGTACTTAGCTACGGCGTTCCAGTTATCCTCCTCCTTCAGCAAAAGTTCTACCGTGTTTTCGGGGGGTGAATTCCCCGATCTTTTCTCTCAGTACTCCTCTTTGTAGGTTCTATTGTCTGTATATGAACAATGTGTGTTCTGCATTGTCTACGGCTTGTCCACAAGCGAGACACATAGGACTTTCTACTTTTCCTTGTTTGAACAGGTAGGAACGGAAGTAACCGTGTCCAGACAGCAGTTGGGTCAGATAATATATAATTAAACAAACGTAATCACGGAACTAACCTATGAAATATTAACCGATAAACTCATACTCTTTAAAAAACCATAAAAACATACCTACAAAATGACAAAACTATCTTTATACATAATTTAAATGGAACAATCTACTTTTCAGCTTTCCCTAACACAACAATAATACTATTGTGTAAAAGTCAGAAACTTCTTCATATAGCACCCTTACAGCTGAAATTGAGACAGCTGATTAGTAAAGAAACACGTGATTTCAAAATTTATTTCAAACTAATAACATGCACTGGATTCAGGCAGACCTTTAATAATGGTAAAAATAACTTTTCTACTTGTTCTGTGTATAAATACAGTGGGTAAAATCATGCAAGCGTTGCTCGTCAAACCACATTGAGGGGTTAACTTAATAATTTATTCCTTATGCTTATGAAGATTTATTTTAGTTCTGTCATATTAATTTAAAAAACTTAGCGGTAATATTTATGCTTTAAAACGCTTGTGTGGAGAATTGAACCGAGATGGTATTCGACGGGCCTATTTGGTCTTTTACAGTCACATGTATCTGCGAGAAAATGCATGTAAAATGCAGCAACGAAACGATATTTATCATTATGAGACCAGATTCAGCCATCTTGTCGAGTTGCCTTACAGAAGATTGTTCAGACGCCGGGAGAGTCCTATATATAATAATGTCTAGTAGGATGATGAATAAAGTACCTCAAGAAATTCAGAATCTGAATGATAGATTGTTTAGAAAGAAAATGTCCAAGTTTTTGTTAAAAAACTGTTTTTATAAAATAAGTGAGTTTTTGTGTAAGAAGTGGACCATGAGAAATTTTTAAATGGTCTTTGTTTTAAATGCTTATTATAATTTGACATACTTATGTATTTTAATGAAATATTGTGTAGGAAATAAATGTATTGTATTTCTAAAATCTAAATTTCAAAGTATATCAAAAATATGTCCAATCTGTTAATCAAATTAACAGTTTTTAATTATAGGCCTCAAAAGTTTACCAAATATGTCCCTTCAGTATTGAAAATATTAGACATTAACCTAGTCTGTATGAAGTTAACTTAAATACATAACTGTGAAAACGGACATAATCCTTGTAGATCTAGTCATTAAAAAAGTAAAGAATATTAAACAGAAGTATATCTAACACTGTTATTTGTAGATTTATAAGTCAAATTAAAATATTTCTAGGAATTTACTAGAAAATGTTTGTTATTACTAAACGGATGGACTAAAGACATTACTCCCCCAGCCATTTTGTTTTTGGTATGACTTGAAACAAAATAAAATAATTTGACCTATAAAAGGGATCAGCTTATGTTTTAATTTATATATAAGATAACTTTGTAATAAGGCTCTGTTCGTTACCATCTAATTACCAAGGTTGTCAAAGTGCAATTATCGCGGTTTTTAATTATTTTTTGTATTCATGGGAAAGGTTTACTCTTCAGGCTCGTGTATTCTTACTAGTAACTCTAAATGCTCATCATCATCCTCTTAGAATATTTCAATTAAGACCAATACGTATTCATCTTGTCACAATATAAGTTTGGCATTTATTTAAAAAGTTATGAAAGAAAGTATAATGTGTAAACTTAGTTTAAACAACCGATTTTGGAATATTAACCTAAATCCATTTAAACCGATACTGAAAAGTAAACCGACATTTTAAAGTATGAATAATAATTTAAACAGAGTTTCATCTTTGTTTAAACAGATCCTGGTTTAAATTTCAGTTGAAAATGCAAACCATATTGTTTACAGTAAGAATGAATAAGTAAATATAGAACAATTTTATTGTGTTGCAGATTCCATTAGACTCTCACTCAGTATAATACAAGAAGAATGATGCACAACTACTTGGTTATGATAATTTGCGCATCAAAGTGGGTGTCAGTCTACGAGAGTTTCTTTGTCATAAGACATATTTGGTAAGCTTTATAATTTTAATATGGTTTAATCATTTCCATAATAAAAATATATGAAGAGCAAAAGAGTAAGTCCATGGTTTTGTCATTAAAAATATAAGCGTCTCATCTTAGGCTATCACCCACATCTGATATCCAAGATTAGTATTTTATACATTTTTTTTTTTATTCATTTCTAGTATTAAATGACAAGATAAAAATTTCTTCAACACATTTATTTTAAATAGCAATTTTTTAACTTTCAAGGAAAGTTTAACTCTCATCAAGCAATTTTATGTAATTTGGTAAAATATTAAAAAACCTGGCCCCTCTGATACAGATGACTTTTCTGAAACAATATTAGGTTAGCTTTTCGTAAAATACATCAACACTCTTTACATTATAGGTTTATGACCCCGGGTTATTTTATTTGAGCTGAGCTTGAGCTTTAATCAGGCTTATACGAGCTCGAACTTTTAACAAACTTAAGCTGGTAACGAGATAGATTTTTTTTTGTTAAGCTTCCGCTAAATTTTAATGGAAATACAATCAGTAGGTATAATCTCAATCTTTTGTTTTAGAATGGACATGACGGAGAAGCTAGTGTAGAGGGAAAGGCAAAGTAGCAGATGTAATTAACGGGAAATGGACACTCGATCTAACATAATGAATACAAACTTCCTTTGGCATGAAATTAGATTACAAGCCCATTTCGTTCACATATTTTTATAACAAATACATATAAATAATTATAGATTTGTGGATAAAGATTGTTCCGTTCAAGTGAAAAGAAAATTTGAGTCAAGAAATAACATTGCGTTTCATAAACAATAATCTTAAAATTCTTGAATGTGTGAAACAACCCAGTACAAATTTCTGTCAACAATTTTATACCAAATTTAAATATATAATATCAGAATTAACCACACAATAAAACTGTGCAAGTGTAAAATCACCGATTTAGACAGCAAAGTGTCATCACAATGATATTTAGTGATTTGTGAACATTAATGACCCAAATACGAGCACAATAACTTAAGTCGAGAAGTATTATGTTCAGGAATAATTTGTAATAAATTAACGTTGACCGCTATCATTATAAACTTGATTCATGCTGAGGATGCGTTTATGACACAAGAGAAACAAATTTTGGTCATATATAAATATTTTTCCAAACATGTCCATGGTTCATTTTAGGTCTTTAACCGACAACTACCGAACTGATATTTTTCATGATGATTAGTTTTGATTAGTTTTTGTTTTGCTTTGACGATGAGGGTAATTGAGAAGATTTGTGCAATTTTTTAACATTGTTTATTTTGAAAATATGCTTAGAAAATTAATTAAAACCGTTTAGCCATTTAGACTTATTTTATTGTTTATATTCCAGATACGTCTGTTTATAGTGAGTTTATATTCCAAGATATTCAACTTTGTCTTATTTGCTTCAGGATGCTCAAGAAGGATTCTCTGATTGGTTCCATTATTACCATAATGCTAAACCTAAAGCTCCTTCTAAACCTAAAGAAGGTGCTTCGTTTACAGATAAAGTAGCTTATGATCATATATTAGCTCAGTACAATAAGGAGTTGGATAGATGGAAAGCTGCCAGAGTCATCAGACTAAGGTACATAAATTATGGCTGCCTCAAGGCTCTAGATAATGTCTCAAATAAAATATGTAAATTCAACAGATTCTTGGGTCCCCTTATTGATAATAAGTTCCCCAGAAGTGATCATATTAATAATATCAGTGGAATAATATCAGTTGACTGTTATACAAATGATGTCACTGTCTGTGACGTTGCTTCTCTAAATCTTTAACATAGCTTTTACTCATTCATTAAAATCTTTTTATTTTATCAATCACAAGTTACTCAATCTTCAATTTTTTTCATTCTTTTTCTAATTTTTAAGGGTCTAAAAGGATCATTTTTATCAGGTACTTTATGCATACCAAGTCCTAAGATTTATATAATAAAATTCCAATTTAAGTTTCCTTTATATTGCCAAGAGGCAATTTCATCTGACAAAACAGAACCATTACTATTAAATTTATATATATATATATATATATATATATATATATATATATATATATATATATATATATTAGAAATAGTAAGATTTGTGTATAAATTTTTTTTTTAAGTCACTGTTTAAAACAACAGATTGTGTTCTTAAATTTGAGTTGTTCCCTATTTTAAAAATTTCACAACTGTTTCGTCTATTATATTTTCATATTACAGTTTTTAGTACATACCAAAGTTGTTCTTTTTATTTAAATTTATACTTTAGTCTCAACCCATCTCACTACTGTTTTTCATTTAGTTTAGTCCATCATCTTTCTGAAACGCATCTCCAAAAAGTCTTTCTGCTTTAGATCTTTCAACAAGACTCTTCCCAAGTTCTATGTTAGTGGATACAGATTGATCCTTTTACGGATACTCAAAGTGTTTTATATTTTCATCTTCTTACACTGCGTAGAGTTGAGAACTCATTTAGTTTCCTATAATATCTCATCTATGGTCACACTTCTTTTCAGAAACTAACTTAAAATGGTCATACTTTATTCTCTGTTGACCTTTGATTTTTTAACAATTCTTTACTAAAAATATAGCAGTAGCAAAAAAATTACATTAGGGTAGTTAAGGGACAATAAACTATCGAGTTGAAACATTAAAAAAAAATTTTTATCTGTGGGGTATCAAATAAAACTAAAAATTAATATTGTGGTGCTAGGCCAAATTAAAAGTATCAAATATCATGTCCCTTCCTCCAAACTTGAACATGGTGTGACTACAAATCTGAAAAAATTAGTTTTTTGTACGAAGACTACAACTTATTTAACCATACAATGAGAAATGCGAAGTATACAAGTTTTCATAGATTTGGGACAAACAATTCAATAGCCATTAAAAGATGGATTGTATTTTAATTGATTTCTCTCTATTACTGTCTGTAGGTAAAACCAAGAAAAAATATAGCCATAACAATAAAAAAAAAAAAAAAAAAAAAAACCATCGGAGTAATTAAGGTGCAAAAACTATCAAGTTGAAAAATTTTAACTCATCATTTTTGAAAATATTAATTATGGGGTATCAAATAAAACCAAAAGTTATTTTGACTACGAATATGTATGTTTATTTCACAAAGAAATTAATATATTGGCACTAGGCCACTTTAAAGACTTCTACTTTAGAAAAATAACTGTCACTATATGTCTATTCGCCTTGAGTCATGTAATTTTAGCTCACGTTTGACTCATATTTGTTCATATCATGTGTGTTATTCAACTTATAATACATTTAATTAGATACAAATTTGCGGATATGAACTCTGGATGTAACAGTACCAATCTTACCTCTCTATGATGACAAATAATGAATTTATGATTAAAGTGCAATGATATCCGTATAGTTACGAGATCCAGGACCAAGTCATTGACACAAGCTTAAAAATTGAAGGCTCCTTGACATATGTACAGCTTTAAGGCCTGTCCAGGCCTAGACAATGAAACGAGTGGAAACTTTTATACAGTGTGAAACATATGCAGTGGCTCGTTGGGGCCTAGCTGATGTAAAGAAAGTGATATACACGATAACAAGCTTTATAAAACCAGTGAAACAACTGTTTTAAACAAATTTACACTAATATATAAGATCCCTTGATCTACCAATACAACTTAACATTTCCTACAATGCACAAGAAACTAACTTTTGTGCATTACATTTTGAGGATCTGCTTGTATTACATTATATGATGGGAAGGGTAAGTACCATGATTGATCCTGACAACTTGTTTTTAATGCTCTTTCTCATTCTGAGATCAAATCTTAAAAAAAATTAATTTCTTATTGAAATCTGGCTGACATGTACATAAATTTTGAAATTTTCATAACTTAAATTATTTAAACTGTTTTTAGGTGTACAATAAACAACAACTTTGTGAACTTCTGACTAAACTTAGTGAGTCTTCTTTGGCACTTCTGGATCAAGGAAAGGATCCTTGGGGATGTCCTGTAACATCATAACTTCAGTATCAAGAAATGGTGAGTAAACATATTTGTCTAGTTAATTTATTAATAGGAATGATCTATCAAGATCTCTATCAGTTACTTAATTCTAGAACTGGTAATCACCGTTATATCTAGTTCTGTACTGGTAACGCCAGATATATAGCACGAAAATACTTAATTTCTTAAAATCTGAAAACCTCTTCTCCTGTTATATATTAATAAGCCTAATGCCACAAGAAGGCAACATTATATCGGAAGCAATTTACATTATATTTCAGATAAAACTAACTACTTCTTATCTCTCTCCCTCTCTCTCTCCCTCTCTCTCTCCCCCTCTCTCTCTCTCTCTCTCTCTCTCTCTCTCTCTCTCTCTCTCTCTCTCTCTCTCTCTCTCTCTCTCTCTCTTTCTCCCTCTCTCCCTCCCTCTCTCCCTCCCTCTCTCTCTCCCTCCCTCACTCCCTTTTTAACAGTCTGGGTATATTTCCAAAAACCATTTTAATAGTTTAATAGCTAGTTAATTTGATTAAAATAAAATTAAATTCAGTTTATTGTTCAACACACACACACACACATTTCAATGTTTAGTAAATTTGTTAAGAATGTTTTTATATACTGAAAGTTACCTTGGCTTGGCTTGTGTAATTTTTTTTAACAATTAATTAATTTAAGTTTGTATTACTTGCCATACATTGATGTGCCAAAATTGTAATCAGATTTACAGTTATCATTGAAAATTCCCTGCTTTGTGACGTCAAAATTATAAAAAACATTTACACTTTTTAAAATTAAATTATATGAAAACTCACTATGGAATGCCAAAATTATGAAGATAAACTCCTGTTAATTATTTTTAACTTTGCTTTGTTGTAATTAAAATTAAATTTAAGATTGCTGACACTTCTCTTTGGTACAGTTGCCCCCAGTCTGTGCAAGCGGTCACAATCGCACTATTCTCTATGAAAACATAAACTGTGATGATTTAAACACTCCAGTATTTGCGACCATTTCTCTCACAATTTACCTTTCATTTTATTGTTAATGTAAGTTAAAAAAATTTAATTATATTTTTTAATGAAATTTATAAACCTAAACTTACTGAAACACCTCACTTTATTACTTTTACTTATAGACAATTATATACTCTTACTTACTCTATTGTCCAATTGTCTGGATTCTGTTATTTCAAGCTCCTCAACTCCACTCAAGCCTTCATCAGCATCATCTGAACTTTCACAATCTGATTCACTGTCACTGTTTATAGAAGTTATAAGTGATTCAACTATATTGTCTGTGGTTGGTTCTTGAGCTAGGTACTCGTCTTCAAGTGTTTCAACATGTCTGCATTTCCTTACCCAACTCTCAAGACACATGTTTAACACTTTTTCTTTGCATATCATTTCTGCGTGAGAAATAGTGCAATAAACGTTTCTGCTTTAATATTAGCCCAAGCAAGTCCAATAGGATTGAGTTCAGGATAATAAAGTGGTAGTCTATGAATGTCATGCCCTTTTTTTTCACCATTTAGTCAATTAGGTACTGATGAAACCTAAATTTGTACATTTTTACAGTTCTGAAACAAACATACATTCACTAAATAGGATATTGGTCTTGGTAAACCAATCTTTCATCTCTTGCTTTCTACTGCTAGATGTAGAGGTGTATATTGTGATAATTTGAGTTCAAATTTAGTAACAACTTTTCTTGCAGCCTTTTTACAAAATTTCACAATTAACATTGTCGTGGTTATCACTACTTTTGCTGCTGGCTTTCCACATAGCAAGTGCATCAGGAACAAAGCCTGTTTTGCCACCAGCATGTATAATAATTATCCTATCCTCATGAGATACGTATTGGACTACAGGCACCACTATTTAACCTGTCCGACCATGTTTTACTTGAAAGGTGGCTAGGTTAGGTTAGGTTAAACATGTTTCAGCGCAGGTTTAAAAGTGAAAAGTGTAAAATGAGAGGGAAATCATGGCTGAAGCATGAGGAACCAAATGTTTGTAAAAAACTTGCCGCCTTAACCTCCTGTCCACTACAACTAGCTGAGTCTGTGCGCACAGACTACTGTACATATACTGTAGCCTATCTCAGTTCAATAATACCTTTAATTACTATTGAAATAATTAAACATCAATAACAATAACAAGACTTTTTTTATTATTTATTAACAATATGAATAATATCAACACATATAATTATATAATTTGCGTTGTTTACATAAATGCATTCTTTGTTTTTGATTTTATGTATCATGTAACTGAGTTTATTCAATATCGGTTCTATTACTAATAAGAAATTTATTATTTTATACCTCTTTCGAGCGGTGATCGAGTACGGTATATATACTTTTTTAAATTTACTCTTTTTTTATTTATTAAATTATCATTAATAAAAAGGAGCCTGATTTTATTATTATTATTGTTATAAATTAAATTCCAAATTCCTTTAAAAATATTATTTAAAATTGTTCCAAATTTACACTAAACTGCTTCTCGAGAGTTTATTTAAATTGAAATTGTCTATGATCACTTTAAATACAGGTTTTATAATTAGCGTTACCTGACTTTAGTAGCGTCAGGTAATGTTTACCTTTTTTAACATTTCCTTTAGATACATTTATATTTATCGTTGCACTTTAAAATTATCATTTACTTATTCTTCCTTGATTTCTGAATATTTTAAACATTGAATTGCAACTCTCACATTTTTATTTCTTCCGCAGTATCAAATTTTATTAGAGCATGCCAAATTTGCTTGCCTTGTCTTTTTCACAAACATGACGAGTTCTTTTAAAATTCAACACCTATGCCAAGCTATTTGGTACCTGTTATAATCAGTCACCATTTTGCTTCTCCTTCCTTCCATAAGCACACTTTTAATCTCGTCATAATTGTTTAATCTCGTTCTATTTTGTTTTTATAAATATTTACTTTTTTCTCAGGCTCTTAACACGTTAGCTGCCATGTCGGTCCAAAATGTCCGACGGCTATGAGCTTTTACAAGAATACTGTCGGTCATACTGGGCCGACACGGTTGCTTAGCAACCTTTCATTATTTTTACTTCTACGCGATAAGTGCTGCTATCTAACTGGAAATGAAAGCACTACTATGGAGAACATCTATCAAACTACTCACAGAACAAATTATGTTAGCATATGTTTCACACACGGCTGTCCATGACACTGCAAATATTGACTTATTCTGTGTGCATGTTGTCGGCCATAGTGGACCGACGGGCATTTTATTCAATTTTTTTCCCTCAGTTTTTAACAATTTATTACATATTTTGTATGTTTCATGACAACATACATAGAAATAAGTAGATTTGTAATATGGTTTCGTTTGAAGAAGGTAAATAATCAAAGAAACAAATTGATTATTGGCCACAGCGTCGGGCCAATGTGGCAGACAGGTTCATTTACAGTATCATTTTCGTTATAAAAAAACCATGTCGGACCGATATGACCGACACCGTTATAGGTATTTATTAGTGTGAAAAGCATCATTTTAGGGTGTTAACATGATATTGCAATACAAATAATTTACCTGTGTAGGTAAAACTCGCTTGGCATGTTTTGGCACTTGACCGCGAAAAAGCTCATAATACACCTGGCAGTTAAAGTGTTAAATAATCTCTTATTTTGAATATACTATATTTATTACTATACATTTATTTAACTTTGGTTCCAGGATTACAATTCATTTAAATCTTAACTTTAATCTCTTTACAGCATATAGGTACATAAATTAATTATAGTTCACACTAATTTTCTTCTACTATTATATCACTTTCTAACCACAGATGAACCGCTAAAACTTCTCATTTGCAACCGGGATTATACTACTGATTACTGATGACATAATCAGGAATTATCAGATGATTTCTATTATTCTTTGAAAAAATAAACTCAAAATGTGAAACATTACACCGTAAATAAATAAAGATCTTTATTATATTATTATTTTTAACTGTAACAGATTATTAAAATTGTGTTAATTAATTATTATTTTGTGTCCTGTCAGTCCTGCATTGTTTGCATTATATGTTGATACGATATTTTAACATAAAGTACAATAACGTAATCTACAATATTTTCATACTAGTACAATAATGTAATCAAATGACATTAATTTACCGTACTTTATAAATATATCAAATTATGATATCTGTAATAAATTTTACACTTACTTTCTCACTTCTAATGTATATTAAAATTATTAAATTATTTTAGTGTTGTTACAAGATCAGTAGCTCC
The DNA here is from genome assembly GCA_963513935.1 of Aphrophora alni. Taxonomy (NCBI): domain Eukaryota; kingdom Metazoa; phylum Arthropoda; class Insecta; order Hemiptera; family Aphrophoridae; genus Aphrophora; species Aphrophora alni. The sequence goes on along the minus strand of OY740776.1, from coordinate 20,466,656 downwards.
CTAGAGACAGATATTATTTGCATTAAAATTAGGTAATGTTTTAAATACAGTTGACATTCCACTTTTGGTCCTGGCCAAATGTTTAAACAGTCTGTTTAATTTTGTTGTTACTGTCAATACATATTATAAACACACCTTTAATGCACAACATGCATTCCCTTACACAAATTATAAATATGATTATTTTTTTATCTCTTAACCTTTTCGGAACTAACATACTCTAAACCCTACTTCATGCTCAGACTAGGTTATTTTATTTAGCTGTATTTATGTCACTTACCTTCATGCAGTCATTCTTTTCTATTATTTATCACTTTTCAAACTTTAGGAATAAATGTTGTTTTTTATATTTGAAAATTTAAATTTTTTATTTATTTATATATATATATTGTTATTTTTTTACACAATTTTACAGACACTTAAAAAAATTTTAAAAACTTTCACATTACCGGTATCTCTAGATTATCTAATAAAAAAAGGTAAATAAATAGTTTTTATTGTAGTCAATTCTAAAATTTTGTTTTTGTGTGATAAATACCAAAGCACAGAGAAACACACATGTAACGTGATTCTTTTCTCTTCTTTTGCTCCAATTGTGTATGAGTACACACATGGCATTTTCTCATAGCATTTTTCCTGTTAGGGGTTTCAGGTACAAGTGAAGGGAAGTGTCTCTCTGTTAGCCGAAGTGGTGGCTCATTTTTTGATGGACGTCCTCCACGTTGAAAAACTCTGGCGATGTGATGTTGTTCTAACAGCTGACGAATGACCCCTAGTTGAAAATCTGCCAAACTTATTTTGTTCCCTGTGTTTACCATGTATAAAGTATGTGCATTCAACAAAGCAATATCAATTGTATGAAAAAATAATTTTTTGTACCATTTTATTGTTTTTCGTACACATTCTACCGAACTAAGCATCATGTCACTTCTGTCGACAGACCCCATGTTGTCGTTATAGTCAATAATGCAAGCTGGTTTTTGTATATTGGTGTTAGTCTGTCTGTCTTTTTTATCACTGGTCAACATTATGTCATTATGTACAGTAGTAAGCATTGTAACATCTCTTTTGTCCATCCATTTCACCACCATAACATTGTCACAAGACTTGCTAACTCTTTCCCCTTTCTTCATTTTTTTGGGGAGAAGTGGCATCAATTTTCGGTTCTGTCGAACAGTCCCACAAGAATTTGTTTTAAATTTATGGAGATAGAGTGACAGAGTTGGGCTGGTATACCAGTTGTCAGTATAAAGAGTGTGGCCTTTGTTTATATAGGGTTTCAGTAGAGTCGTTACTATACTTCCAGATATGCCTAACTGTGGAACATTATCTATTTGAGTATCACCACCAGTATAAACAATAAAATCTAGGACATATCCAGTTTCACAATCACATAAAACAAATAGCTTTATTCCGAAACGATGGTGTTTAGTTTTTATATATTGCTTGAAACTAAGCCTTCCTTTGAATAACACTAAGGACTCATCAATTACTAAATTTTGGAAAGGATAAAACAAACTTGAGAAATTAGTTTTCAACATATCTAATAATTCTTGGATTTTGAATAGACGGAAGCTGGGTGGTTGATCTTTATTATTGGCAAAATGAAGCATACTAAGAATGTTCAAATATCTGTCTCTAGCCATCGTTTCGGAAAACATTGGGGAATGTAATAGTCTGTCGGTTGACCAATACTCTTTTATTGAATTTTTTTTATTTCTAGGCATAAGCATGGTCAAACTCAAAAATGTATATATTTCATCTACGTTGGTTGGTTTCCACCGATGTAAATTTGAATAATTTGTAAGATCAATTTGTTCAGTTACTTGGTTATAGTATGTGTTTGTTTCATTCATAATATGTTCAACAATTTTGGGCGTTATTAGAGCTTTAAAATAACTGCAAAAATCAGATTCATCATTTGAAATTGATTGCTTTATGCCGGAATTAGAAATATCAAAATCATGGATGATGGGATTGAATTTACTGTCTGTCCAATTTAAAAAAATTGGTAGGCCTATTTGATTATTTTCTGATGTATTTGTTATTTTTTGTTTTTTATTTGGTGGACATGGTTCACTTGTAATTGTAATTGGGATTTCAGATTCTATTTCTTGTTGTTGATTATTCGAAGTAGATGCAGTTTTTTCACTAACAACAGAATCACTAAAACTAACCTCATTTCCACACGTGGTATCATCATCAAAACCATAACTAGAACAATCACTATCAAATTCATCACCTGACTCTTCGTTTAGCAAAATTTCACTAATATCACTAGAATACAATTTCCGCGATTTATCCACAAATTTAGAAGAAATAAATCCTGAACTCGACTGCAAAGAATCGGCCATGTTTACTAACACTCTTCACAAAACCTACTAAAAGCTGGTACAGTCACATGATTTTATTCTCTATTTTCTACTGTTAGCCGCCTCCTATCGATAGTGCAAATAGTTCATTTTAAAGCTAATAGATTGCAGTACATGTCAGTAAAAGAATTATATTAGTCGCGTTAAAGCGATTATAGTACTCAAACGTTAAAGTTCTAAAACGTGTATACACGACTGTAGTCTGTGCGGACAGTTTACTCCAGTCGCGTAAACGCGTCGACAGTCCCGAAAAGGTTAAGCTTTCAAATTACCTTTTTTGTGTATTGTCCTTTTTCTACGGAGTCAACTTTTTTCATGAGCATGTCAAAAAGGTCGTCCACACCAGTGTCTATTTCAATAGCAGCTAAACAAAATTTTATTGCCTTTGTCATTAAATGTTATATAATATATGTCTCCTGCTATTATTATTTAACATATTATTATGTATTAACAATATAATTTAAAATATATTTACTGAATATGTTGTTCAGGTTGGTATGGTTAACAAAACATTAATTGTCACCATCAAGCTTTTAAATGGTGGTGTATATTGGCATAAGAAGGTGTAAAAAATATGGCGCTGTTGAAGTTTTGAGTGCATATTTATTTCTATTAACATTATAAGTTTTTGAAAACAGTCAATGCCTTAATGATTTAAAATTCTAAAATTAGACTTTTTTCTAAACTTTGCCCATTGCATGCATGATAATAGTTGAAAGTTCCCTTAACCGCAAAATTGAGGGGAAAAACACTTAACGAACAATCACCTGGTGATGTCACAACATTAAATTTTGTACAGTATAAAAAATAGGTGAAAAACATGTTTTTAATGAATGTATTTTATAACCTAGAAGAGTTTATGAATTTTAGGAAGAAGTGTAAAAAGAGTAGTACATAAGGTTACTAATTTGATATGTAATATTTTTTATTTTAAGGACTGCCAATTGTATCTGTTGTTTTTGTTATCTGTTATTGGTTTAATATTGTGTGTTGGCTATTGTTTGTCTGTCATTTACTTGTATTTGTTGTTATCTATTGTAATTTGTTAACGAACGTAAACTAATAATTATTTAATGTTAACATAATAAATTTATCAATCAATCCCTAACACAGATCAATATGGATCCAATAAAATATTTAAGATATGTTTAGATAAATGGCTAAGAAAAAATCTTTTTATAGTATCAAAGGATATACGGGCTAAGCATGGAAGATTTTATTTTTTAGTAACATTTTAATTTATATGTTTTAATTATTACTGTTACGTGTTGTATAGTATGCTATGGAATTATGTGTTATTTTGCTACTGGCAATATCCATTACATCTGTAATTGTTCAACGACAATAAAATAATAATTTAATTTTAGCCATATCTCAAGGTATTTTTTTGTAATGCAAAATTTAGGGGTAGTTGGTATTTAAAAACACACAGAGCCAAACTTAGAACAAAGAGCTGTATATATTTTATTTAATATACACACTCACCTTGTAAAACAGCTGAGTAGCAGATAGGAGTGCAAGTTAGCAGCAACACAGCTGCCTTTGTATAAATCATTGCCTAAGCCATTGTTTTCCTTTGTGTTAAAATTAATCATATCTGAGTATATGGTTATGTATACAGGTTATTTCAAAAAAGGACTTTATGTTACAACTTTAAACCACATAGAAATTTATTCAAATAACTTACATAGTAGGTTGAGGTATTATTTTAAAAACCGAAACATCTTTACATGGTCATTTTGGTTTTATGACTATGATACGGCACACATCTCACTTTAAATAAATTCGATATCAGTTTGGAGGAGGGTTGTTTGTCAGGTAAAGGTAGAAGATACACTTGATTTTTAGAAATAATTGACAGAAGACAAATCTGGTAGCGATGGTAAACCCTGCGAAACTAATCCACCGAACTAGGAATTCTCAGACTTTTCTGCAAAAGTGAGTCCTGTCTTGCTGGTAGTGAGGATTGCATTTTGGTCATCTATATCTTTGCGTCTTACCAATGAAACGTATGATTTTTTTGACCAAATAGGTTTTCAGGCTGTTTTTCACTTTTTTCATGTTCTAGGTTTATCATAAGGGAAGTTAATTTTACTCTCATCACGTTGGGTATTAGTTTTTATATACATGTAATTGATGGTAAATCTCCAATTAAATCATACGAACAGTCCATCATTATCAAATAATTTTAAAACCAGAATATACAGAGAGACATTGTTTTTCATAAAAAGAAAGATTTACTATTACCCAATATATAAACTAAATTAGATAAAAATATGTAGATTTCAATTCTACATGTATTCTTACATGTCTTTACAGTTGTACAACCCCCACCTCTCTATAATGACAAATAGCGAAGTTATGATAAAAAAATGTAATTTCAAACTTTAGCTTATCAAAGAAAACATGACATACGTATAGTTACAAGATCCAGCAGGGATGAGTTGATGACATAACCTTAGCTTATGGATGTTTCATCAGATATCAGAGCAAAGCGATTGGAGACTGTTTAATATATACACATCTAGTCGACTTCAAGAAATAGAAGTAAACTTAATTACGAGGTTCAGTAAACCCGTGTAACAACTGTTTTAAACAAATTTACCCTATTGGGTAATACCCTTTGATCTACCAATACAAGTTAACATTTCCTACAAGGTCCAAGAGATAAACTTGTGTGCATTACATTTAGAGGATCTGCTTGTATGGTGGAGCTGGGTAAATACCATGATGGCCCCATCAACATGTTTTAAACTGTTTGCAATACTTAATGTATTATATATAAAGCTCTTACTGTAATCAACTAATATTGTTTCTTTTCTGCAGGAATGGATTACAACTATCACACGAGTTATGATTTAGTTTACATTGATCGAGATTGAACTTTTTTAAGGTATGTAAAACTTGAAATATTTATAATATTTTGCAAAAAGAATTATTGTAAGTAATTACGTTATTTGTACGTACCTCATAAAGTTTTTAATTATAGCGTAAATATGTGAGCAGTAATGCAGAAGTTGTAATTCCTTGGAATGAGTTTAGGTAGTCAAGTAGAATCTTCATATTTATTATATGGTTCTGAAATACGGAAATGCATATTAATTGTATGAGCCATATTTTTCTTTTAAACTGGTTTCTAAGAAATAAGGGTACATCTTGTAGTCATTTGCACGGTCTGGTTATTGTCAGAAGATAATACATTATTTTTACTTCCATACGTATACAATAGTATAAAGAAAATTATGTGACAGGTTAAAAAATTGGGGCAAACCATTTGTGTGAAAATATCTGGTCTCTCAAATTCGGGCTCAATAAGGCATTTTAATTAATTATCCTAATCCATATAAAATTGTTATTATTGTAAAGTCAGATGATCTTAAAGTTCAAATCATTCACTTGTAATTTATATTATATTTCAAAATTTCTAATTAAATATATTTTATTGTTTAAAATAAACTGTATTCTTTGACTCATTATCCTCTTTATTTCAACTGTTAGATGTGTTATATTACCTTGAATTATTCCTGCAAATAATTACATACATGGAATCTAAAATTGGAGTCCCTTCTAATTCTACATATTTGATATTCCTTATATCCTCATTTCCTACCCTTCACTATGGCAACAATGGTACAATGCTTTATGAATTTCCTTTATCTTAAAATGTATATAAAATTTTGAATTTCATTAATGCCTATTTTTACTGGATCATCTTTATCGCTGACTCATATTATTTTGTTTAATTTATCCATTATTGATTTTAAAATTAAATATTTCCCCCATTATTCGTATACTTCAAATAATGTATTATATCAGTTCACTTCATGTAATTAGAAATCTAGTGGATCCGAGACGCTGTTGTGTTTCAACCTGCTGGTTTGACTATCCTCAATTTCAATGAACCTGAACAAATAATTCCTTCTATACAGTAATAGACCATGTGTTTTAAATATCTCCAACTCCAATTTTTTTTGTTACCTCATTCTGTTCCTAATTTCCATAATTATTCAACAACATTTAACAATATTTGTGCAATTATTCAGCAACACATAAAAAATAGTCATTGGGCTTCTAGTTCTTCTTCTGGTCACTGTGTAATAGCTGCAAAATTAATCAACTGTATCAACTTCACCTTTATTTCTATTGTAGTCTAATATAATGTCTGGTTTTTAGAATCGGGATCAACTTTTCTATCATCATGCATGGTACTAAGTAAAAGAACGCACTTATTTTTACACGGAATATACGAAACCAAAGTCTCATCTTTTTGGGAACCAAAAAGGGATAATCCTACTCCTTTTTGTTTGGAAAGTAGAATTTCATTGGTAATTTCTTTTTTGATAGATTTTAATGTACCTACAATATTTACACCGTCGGACAAAAGTAATTTCGCCAAAGGATAAACTGGTGAACCAAGGTGTCTGTTGTCAGATTTCTGTGTGAGCCTTTCCAGTTATTGATGGGACGATTGACAATCTGAATGCTTGAATTAGAAACTCCATAAGGACCTGGCGACTGAGTTTCACAGTAAATCTCAAGCTCGAGTGTATAAAATGTGTGTAAATCAACAATTACAAATATTTTCATGCCATATTTAGCAGGTTTTTTAGGAATACATTGATTAAAGAAACAACTCCCACCAAATGGTTCTAATTTTTCTATAGATTTTCTCCTGGTGACAAATTGTAGAATATGTGGTTCTACAATTCTTTACAAAAGCTAATTGCCGCTACTTTATCTGTCTCCTGTCATGTCTTGTTATCAAATCTGATTGATTTAAGTAAAAACTTAAGTCTGTTTGTCCCATCACACATTGTGTAAAATCTCTTATATCAGTGCCATCATTACGCCAAGCTTCACTGAGATTCAGTTTAGAGGATTTTTTACATCTCAACAGGTGTAATATATCCTGATAAACGCCATTTTCTTCTCTATTTGTATGTTTTACGTCTTTTTTAGAATTTTATTCCTTATTACTGGTATCTGCCTTCTGATCTATGCTTGTATATCACACTATTTGATTGATCATATCAATATTAACAATATTTGAAAATGGTGAAATTTCATCACAAACACCTTGACAGTTTGTGGGGAAAGGTATAATTTTTTTAAGAATATTTTTACTAGGAGTTCATGAAAATTTACTCTGTATAGGAATTTTCTTCAATTTATGGATTTCTGATATTTCTTTTAGATTTTGTTTTATAAACAAATTTTATTTAATAAAATCGTTCTCAGTAGACCCAAGAGCAACGACATCAACTACTGTATCGTCTTCGATAACATCTATTTCAGAATCTGTATCGTTGTCACTTTCACATATTTTTCAATCTCACTAACTTGACTATTTCATTATCTATACAATCATCCTTGTCACAAAGTTCTTATAAAAGAGAATCGATACAATCATAATTAATTATATCTTTCCCTGATATAACAGCATGGGTGGTATATGGAATACACCAATCCAGATGTCAATGTACAAAAACGTTAAAAACGCTAAATAAATAACACCCCTTACTTCACCAATCCTCACACTGTACTAACAAGACCCTAATAGTAGGGTAATAGGAGAGAAAAGAACCCACACCACTGTTGGAGAAGGAGTGGGAGACACCACTTTCTCATAATTTCATACTGAGTTCGCCAGCCCTAAAATCAATTTCGGATCAAACCTAAGATGATAGGAAGAACACACTTTCTATTGATAAACAAACAGAAAGAGTCAACAACTGGACCAAAGAGTCTATAAACAGCTGATCTGGTATAGCACAGAGTATCGAGTCAGATACAACCTTGTCATTCTACATAGAAGAAAAAATATCCTGTCAGATAGAACCTTGTCAAATTAGTATCTCAGTTAATTCTAAATATATAACGTAATTATTTAGTTTTTCATGTAGGCCAGATTAAGGAGAGTCAAATGAACCGAAAAACCCTTTTTAGCCAAATTTGTCAGTTACAACCTTGTCAAACCATGGTAGCGACATGTAGACATTTTATATTTCTCTGAATGATTAGTATTAAGTTATTGTGTTCATTTTGGTTTAATAGTATTTTTAATTTTGTTGCAGAGAGAATGAATGACAGCTTTATCACATCAATGGTAAAATCAAAAGAAAAAGTTATTTTGTTGAAAAAATATATTTTATTTTATTTTTTTAATGTTTTAATTATATATTGAACAATATATTTTTTATCATTAAAAATAAAATATGTAAATGAATATTTAAATAAATAATTTTATTTATCAGCTTACATTATTTTATTAAATATCTTTTCATGATTTTCAATAAGAATGTTTTACAGTGACATTAAAGAAAGTTATTGGTAATTTTGTTGTAGAAGCACTACATAGAAATTTTTGAAAGTTATTGTTTTACTTTGTGTATTATATTATATAGAGGAAAGCACTTAAGATGAAGATTGATTTTAACTGAGAAAGTTATCATTTGGTTTATTTTTTGGAAGAGTGCACCTCCTTGATGTACAAAATGATTACACATGAGTCTGATTTTACATGGTATCTATTTCTTAGTTGTTCTCATAGAGCGCAGGACAAAATAATGTTATAGAATAATTCTGGTAGATCGCAGCACCTCCTTGAAGATAAAAAATTATTTCATCAAAAAGTTATAAACTTAGTTTATTTTCCTTAAGAGTGCAGCACTTCCTTAACATGAAAATTGATTTTTGTATTGATTGAAATAGGTTCCGTTAAATATTTAACAGACCGTTAAGTTTAGCTCAGTGAAACAAGAAAATTGTTATCCAGTGAATAGAAATTGTTAGGAGGTCTATTGGTATTGAAATATTTACTGCAACTCTGACGGTTATGTTTCTTTAAAGAGAGATGTTGTATCCTCGACTGATAGATTGTCACAGTAAGAAACTAATTTATATTAGGGTCAGCTGTGCTGTGTCAATCTAAATAAATAGTGGAGGGGGAAATTAGTTCACAAAGTGAACTGTAGAGCAACTACTAGTTTAGCAGTTGAGGACACATCAATCTTAAAGAAACATAACCTCAAAATTGACATTATGTGGAAGAAGAACTGCGAAAAACACCTACATTATTTTAATAAAAAATATTTATGTAACAAACAATTCATACATTTCTAAATGCATAGAAAATATTGTTTTAAAATATTATACATGAAATATTAGCACTTGCAGTATTTTTTAACAACACTTTTTAGTCTTTTAATAACTTATACTTTTTTCTTACTGATGTCCTCTATGGTGAATATTGTGAATCTGAAACAAAATTAAAATAGAAATTACAAATATAATATTTATTATAATGTTCAAACTTTTTCAAGTGAAAACTTCTATTGGTAAATTGGGCACTTTTTGCCTGGGTAAAAAATGTGCAATTTCACGAAATGTCAAATTTCATGGGTAAATGAAATCAAGTAGACAGGGCAGCATGGATAATCATTATAAAAGAATTGCACAAACTTTCTCAAACACAAATATAATAAAACTAATACCCTAATGGTGCAAAAATATTGTATAAACGTTTCACACATACATACATTGAATAAAACTAATAATCAGCCAAAAATATTGTACAAACATTCTCACACTTTCATACATTGTAAAACTTATAATCAGTTTTCACTTCTAACATGTGGTCTTAATTAAGCACACCGATTTATATCATTTATGGGGGTTCAAATTTTGGGGGACCCCGCTCAACCTCCTGCCAAACTGGCCTTTTCCCTCTACTGGTGATGATACTAGATTTTCAAAATTCATTCTAGAGCTTAGGTAATGAAGGAAAGAATTATCACAATGTAATTATTGCAATAAATTGAACTCACACACTTAATCAGCTGTTAGATATAATATTGGTTGTTTAGGAAACAAAGTTTGTTATTGTTTTAGGATAAGCAAGTAGTATTAAACTAAGGTTAGTCAATAACAAGCCGTTTCTATGACAATCAATTCAAATTACCAGAATATTACCTAACAGCTCATCAAATGTATAGGCCTACTCGTGTTCTACTTATTGCCACTATTGCATTTGTGATCTCGAATATTTCAACAAAGAATGTTTTTCTAAAAAATGTGATACAAAATATAGACTCTTTATTTAATTAATAAACTGATTTATGATAGGCCATGTGGTAACTTGGTTTTACATCAAGGATTGTGGATGTTGTATCTGCTATGGATTAGCTGTTTTAAATCATGTCATACTATCAAACAGTATACAATCATAGACTAACGGAAAAATTTTAAAAATAATTAAAAATGTTGCTTCTAACCTAATCTTGGGTGTTGTACACAACTACCACGAAATTATGTTTTCAGTTTTTTGTCAATAACTCAACTATCCTTTGACTTAAAATTATAAAATCTCATTTTATTTATAGTTAAAATAGGACATTTTTTTGTCTTGTGTAATGTTTTTGTAAAATTGATGGTTTTCGTAATATTCAACATTAAAACTTTTAAGCAGAAACACCTGTATATAACCACCTAACCTATTTGTGATGATTCTTGCTAAACCTAGTATGTTAATTACATGCTATTATTAGTCCTTTTTTTATTAACGTTTTTATACAACATAATATGTGGAAATAAACAAATTTGTAATTAGTTAAATGTTTCAATTTAATTTGCAATATGTGACAATTTTTTTTAAAAGTAATAATATTATTTTACATTTTCAAAGTAAGGTTTGTAATAAAAATGAATTTGACAAAATCATAACTAATCATATTGACTTACTAAATCGCAGCCTTAGTAGTTATACTCACTAGTTTTTATTTAAAACTGACCTATCACACTAAAATGTAGACCTACTTGAAAAGAAATGAGTTTGTAAACAGAGTTAAAAAAAACATATCAATGAATATTTGGAACAGGTTAGTGAAATTATTTGTATGTGAGGAAATAAATATTGTTTATTGGTGAACAATAAGTGAAAAGTATAGATAACAGGCTTACATTTGAGTCTGGATTTTAGGATACTATCATATTTTCCGGAGGTTTCTCGCCACATCCTAAAATGTAAGTTATTCATATTAAATTATAAACATTGAGCTTGACTAGTGAGATCGTTTACTTAATAGAATAAAACTAAAACACAAATAGTATGTTTATTTATTCAAACCTGTTTTGACAACAAAATCGGCATCTTCATTGATGGATGAGCTACAATAACTTATCCATAATCCTTTTTCTAAAACAGACCCGGCGATTGTAGCAATTCTAAGTTGAGAAGAAAGATAGCAGTTTAAAATTGTATACGTGATATTGACTTTTAGTTCAAAAAAGTGCAAAGTTGGTGTTATATCGACACATAGAGTGGAGGGTAAACCCAATTCTAGTTCGTGACAAATGTAGCACAAACATTTAGGAAATAAAAAATTACAACTTGTTATGTGGTATATTTAGTCAAATTTGTTTCAAATTAGTTTTCAAACCAGTAACTATATGTTCTTCGTTAGGTTCCGTTGCATTCTCAACGGCAGCTGGATTGTAGGCATTTTCCTACTAATGTGCCTAACAAAGGTATTCATCGTCATCGTAGGGTCTAAAAATTGAGTTTTGTTATATAAACGCATAACATATTGAAATACTTCTTCTACTGGTCCTTTAAAATAATTACCCACTAACAATTTTGTTTTTAACTGCTCCTGTTTCTCTTCTGACCAAAATCTTTCTAAAAATGCTATTTTAAATTCCTCAAAACTTTCCCATTCATTTTTATGTGCCTCATACCATAACTCAGCTTCTCCTTTGAAATATTTACGCAAAAAACCTAACCTTATTTTCCATTTTCCCCCATTTATTTTATTGAATGTCTCTATAGCTTCTATGAATACTTTTGGATGTGGTTCTAATTTCTCATTTTGGAATTCCGGAATAACTGTATCGTTAATTACATTAATTTGTACTTGTACAAGCACCTTGATTTATACTACCCTGTTCTATAAAATTCTCCTTCATTTTTAACATAAACTCCTCTTCAAATTTTGAGGTTAAACTATTAATTTTGTCATCAACACTATTCTTAAATTCTAAAATTTCTTGTTTTTCTAAATTCTTATGTTTTCCTACTTCTAAATCTAACTGGTTTATTTTTTCATCAGTTTTCCCTAATTGTATCTCAATTTTATCTACTCTATTGTTTACATCACTCTTAACTTCTATTATTTCTTTACCTATTTTGTTTTCTAAGAGTTTTAGATTATTCTTATAACAACTTTACTTCTACATTACTTATTTTATCTGACATTTCCGATTCAACTTTAACAACTTGTTCTTTAAAATTATCTATCTCTAACCTAGTTTGCTTAATTTCCTGTCTCAAGCCTTGTTCTAATCTTACATAATCTTGTTTTAATTCTAATTTAGTTTGCTCCCCAGCTTCTTATCTAAATTATCTAACTTGACATTATTCTGTTCGAATTTAGCATTTAACTCTAAACTATTTTGATCAATTTTATCATTAAAGTCTTCAAACTTATTATTTATTTCTTGTTTTAACTCTTAAATTATTTTGTTTTAGATCTTGTTTCGTTTCTATCTTATTCTGATCAAATTTATTATTTAATTCCAAACTATCTTGTTTTGCTTCTAATCTCCCTTGATCAAACTTTTTTACTAACATCTCATACATTCTCTATTTTTCGATTCATATTTTCACATTGTTTTTTACTATCTTCAATCCTACTATTATTATAACCATGAAAACTTGAATCCATACTATTGTTACTACAAACACTTATATTCTGATCTAAAATGTTATTTCCGCTAGTTTTCTCTATTGTTTCTAATACCTCATTATCACTATCTTGCCTAATCCTATTTTCTTCCCCATCTGAATTTCCCATACCCATAATTTCTTCTATCCCCTCTGATTCCGGTATTAATCCCTGCGCTTGCTGATAATTTAATTCATCATTATGATCTGACTCTATCCCTGAAAGAGCCCTCTCTATCTGTTCACTATTTATTATTTCTGAATCCATTTTATTTTAAAAAAATTATACTTAATTTTGTTAAAAGTTTTGTGAGAATATTTCCTATTTCTAAGTTACAAATATTCTTACCTTTTTATAAGAGTTCTCATTCACCAAAAATCACTGTTTTTTTTCGACTTATACTTTGTATACATTTAAATACAAAGAAAAGCCCACTCGTTGGTCGCCAATTGTAATAATTTAAAAAACATAACTGAAGGTTATTTTAAGAAATTATTACTTTACTAATAATAAAAAATGAGTTTAAAGAAGCTATCTATAGTTAATTTTAAATATTGCTCGGTTGTTAGGGCACCAGGTGGAATTTACTCACCAATTTTGAAAACAAACATGAATTTATGAATTATAAATATCTCGGCGTGGATTCTTTTTCAAAGTGTAATCCCAGTGATTAGATGGTTGTGAATGAGAAACTCTTGAGACTGAAATTTTAACATGAGTTTATTAAAATAATATTAATACATGACATTTATCATTATAAGAAATATCAAACAAATTAACTAAAACTAACATCCTATCCAGATTAAGTGTTTTATTTGCCTTAGAAGAAGGACTATTTTTAGAAAACTTGAATTTAACTTTGTTGCAACTAGAAAAAATATTTAAGAAACAAAACAGATTAAAACATCCGTTTTTTAATATTTAATTTACTTTATCTTAAAAAAAAAAAAATATGTCAATCGACATCTATTGTTTATTCATATGGAAAATATATTTGTTCAAATATCAAATTATAAGATTGAAAACATGAAGCATATTACATTTTATATAATACATAGATTAAATTTATTGTGTTATATAACACATTTTACCAGTCCGTTGTCACATTACACAGTTGTGGTACATACAACATGGCAGTTGATGAAAGTTCTTTATCTTGTCAGCAGTGAACGAGGTCCATAGATATCACTTCAATCACACTTATAATTGTTCGTGTTAAGAATGTCTATCAGCGTAATTAGTTAATTTTTTACACTTTATGAATGTTCATCATTCGACCATTTTAATATTGAGCGCGCGACCGTCTATTGTCCTAATTTGCAACACGCTATTTTTAGGAAACCCTTTGTCTGTTCAAATCAGTCTAATCATTTTAACACATTCGAATGTACTGTTCAAATTACACTGCATTTTGATTAGTTCGGTACAAGTTATTGTCTTATTACTTCACAAGCGAATCAAACTTTAGACTACACTAAGACTCTCATAAAAACATCTTACAGCTCCAACCGCTGAATTAAGACTTTACTAAACACGTCTATCCATCTTAACTCCTCAATCCAGACTGAAGAAAATGCATGGTGAATTTCTATATCCGGTTGGTCCAGGGGTTACAGATTTTTCCACTCGGATTCTTAATCAAATCTCGCTGTGTTTGCGTTAATTACAAGTCACATCTCGTCACGCACATTATTCAAATATATTCCCTTGACAACAAGTCTTTTGTCTATATTTTTTATAACACACAACCTATTTAATTTATTTATTAATTACCGCTAATATTTATACACATTGTTATTTACTTTAGTTTGGAAATCTAGTTAATTTAATTTCCCTTACTTTAAATTATTATTACGTCATGTTTTCGGCTCATTTTACCCCCTCCCAATTTAATTTTAAACGATTCCCAGTTACTTTTACTATTCAATTTAAATTAACACTTTTTTAGGTGTTACAATCTCAGGACTTGTTTGCATCTTTTTATTTGATAATGCAAAAATGTGGCTTATTTTTTAACGGAGAATAACACGAAATTGTAATTTTGTAAAAATTATCTCAAACGATATAACATTTATATATATATATATATATATATATATATATATATATTACAGTTATTATATTAATAATATTATCCAAGTTGGGTCTTCCTCTAGCACGTTACCTTTACTTTAAAATATAATGGTTAACTATTGAATAACAACTCAATTCTTTAAATTACTCTTTTCTCTCGGGTCTTAAGGTTTGGGCTTTTTAAATGTGCAATTATTATACAATTATGGACATATATCTTAAAATTCACAAATCAGCTTAATACTATTAATATTAAAAGATCTGAAAGTTCAATTTTTTGATATTAATAAAATCTATATATTTACTGAAGTCCAAATGAATGATGTTGAAAGTTGTTTAAATATCTATTCTTGATAATAATTAAAAAGGTTTGGTATTACCTCAGACTGCTTTCTTAATACTAGCAATATATCTTGTAGTTTATTATTTATTCTTCTGATATGTTTGTATTATTATATTATTGAACTTTTCTATAAAATCTTTCTTTTAAAATTGCTGAATAACAAAAATAGGTCGTGCCTAAATGGAATTTTTTTAGAACTGCCATTATTTTTTTTAACAACCCGGGCTACAATGCAATACCGCCATCATTGGTATATTTTCCGTTATCGGCTTTGCATATGGCCGTGCAATCAAACATATCAAATATATTTGTTTTGTACCATAAAAATACCATATGTTTTAAATGGTATATTTACATTATTTATAGTTTGTAGACATATCTGTGGTTAACATTGTTTTAATTCATACACATTCACTTTTTATATATTTATGTTTTTTATACATCACTGCCTAGATTTCAACGATAGTTCTAACTATCGCCGCCAGTTCGCACTGTTTCACTTTATTGTAATTCGTTGTAAACACAAAAACTAACCTAATTTATCCTATTCGATCAGTTTGTTATTTAAATTAACTAATACACAATATATATTGAATTTGAATTAAAACTAATTATCTAAACATGAAATAAATTACAAAAGAATAGTAAAATGTTCTTACTCAATCATTTTAGGTTATTAAGTAAAGTTAGTTATTATTGTTTTTGAAATGGTAAGTTTTATTTAAATTAGCTGTAGTTATTATATGTGCTTTATAATTATTTATTTAAAATTTCCAAAAGCTTGAAGTTAATTAAATTATTAGGCTCGAACGAATTTTGAAGTTATTACATTTAGGCTATAACATGTATTTAAGATCTCACTTTTCTTTTGACCACAAATCCCTCAACCCATCATCAATTCATACTGTTTATTTGTTATAAATGTTACAACGACTATAATCAAATTTTACTGAAATGTAGCCCTAAAATAACCAAACAAAATGTGTTAGTTGCAACCTCTCCACAAAAATGGACATTAGGTTATAAAAGGTGTAATTTCATAATGTTCTACAGATTAAGTTCAAATTTTGGTGAAAGTGAAGATTAATGACCCAAACCAGTGTTAAAAATTGAAAATGATAGAATATTACTGTTAAGAAACAATTTTAAAAACACAAAAACTAATCTTTGTGACAAGTTTGTCACAAGTGAAGTTAGACATTATTGAAATAAGCAAAACAAGGATTTCCCGAACCACAAAAACAAGAAACAAAATTAAGACTGTAATATCTCCAATATGTTTATTATATTACCCTTATGTACATTTCAGGTTGTGAGGATGTTGACTATGTCATCGAAATATTGGATTTATTACAGACTTAGTTTTGTTTCTTGTATTGTGGTTCCAGAAAGCCTTGTTTTCCTTATGAATATCGTCACATGGCTCCTTGTATTTAATTATTTAAATATATAAATATTGTATAAAATAATTTACAAAATATAAGTTAGCATCCACGATTGGTTTTCATAGTATTCCGGTCAAAGACTGTTTGACTGGTGTGCAATCTTTGTTAGATCGAGCTAAAGTTGATCATTGTATGTCTATAGAATTGATGAATATAATTGAAGTATGTATCAAACAAAATTATTTTCAATTACAAAATAAGTTTTTTGCACAATTTGATGGGTTGGCAATGGGATCTCCGTTATCTCCATTGTTAGCTGATATTTTTATGGATACTTTTGAATCTACAGGTTTTGATAGTAAGATCAAGTTTAAGCATTGTATTAATTATTGGTATAGATATGTAGATAATGTTTTATGTTTATTTGAAGGTACTGACCGCCAACTTGAGTGTTTTTTAAATCATTTAAATTCTATTAACTCGGCGATACAATTTACTATGGAAGTAGGACAGAATAATCAAATTAATTTTTTAGATCTTACAATTAATTTCAGCATTTTTAGGAAACCTACGCTTAGTGACAACATTATACATCACAACATCCTTATAATCATAAATTAACTGCTTTCCATAGTATGTTGTATCGCCTCATTAATATTCCTATGTCTAATTATGATTTTTGTGCTGAACTTGTATGTATTAAACAAATAGCCATTAATAATGGTTATGAGGTTAATCTCATTGATAAAATGTTAAAAAGAAAATTAAAAAATAAGGCTAAATCCTTTATTTTCCCTATAGTCAATTCTAATAATTCCACACAAAAGTGGCGTAGAATTAACTATTTTGGTAAAGTTAGCCATGCAGTTGGTAAAGTTTTAGAAAAGAAAAAAACTGTAAACCAGCTTATTATTGTAAACAAAATTTAGGAAAGATGTTAGTAAATTCCAAAGATAAAATAATTGTAACATAGATAAATTGTGACAGTAAGGTCTAAGACTGGCTTCCCACTACAGCAATAAGATATTTATCGAACTGTCATTGTGATGTGCTACTTTTATCTTATGATCAATTTGCTAATCACCACAACAAATACGATCTGTTGGCAGGAATTTTTCAAGTCAGTTCATCGTTATAATCATAATCTCTTCCTGTGAATATGACTTTTTCGTGATGTGTTAATATTTAAAAAACAGGAAAAGGGTGGTTTTGGCTGCATACCTATAATTTAGTGCTATGACATAATTCCGCAGTAGTTGCAAGAAACCATAACCATCTCTATACGAAAAGAAATTTAATGAATTTTATAGGATGAGCCCAGAAAGTTGCCACTTTATTACAACTCGTGATTATATACCTTGGAAAATATGAATTTTCACTTAACGTCTGAACCTATCACATCAGTTTTATGGTAGTCTTTTAATTTATAATTCAATGGTTATTTTCCAACACTATTAATTGATGAAATTAACAAACTTGAATCTTCAACATTACTCTTGTACCTTCAAACATCTTGTCACTTTGAATTTCCGAACGATACTATGCAATGATATAGGCAGAGCATGTCGTCTTATGCATTTATCTTACAATAGATGTCATTATTTTACATGTTTACACAAGTTTAACCACTACTACACGATTTAACACAAACTAGCGATACCTATCTTATAACATACCGGTAGTTATCTTGTATAGTTTACAACTTTAAGATATGTATCATATCTCTCTAGTGTGCTACTGAGCTAAATAAAATCATTCTAATTATATTTAAATAAACTATGAATAAAATATATTAAAAAATTATTATAAAAATACTAAATAATCTATATATTGGTTTAAAAAAATAGTCAAACTTTGTTGTTTACACCTATGTGTATCACTAGAAAACTGTTACAAAAATCTTTTCAAGACCAAATCAAAATTTTGATATTTTTTCTCACATCTGATTTTTGTTCACAAGTTTCTACATGTTTTTTTCTTTTTTAACTGATCCATATACTGCCTCAATAACATCTCCCACAGTTGAGTATAGATTAGAGCTAGTTAAACAAACATGTATATTTAAACAATGATCTAATGTTCAACGCCTTACATTTATTTATAAGACATAAGGCAAGTATTTTCTCATATCTTAGATTTTTTAAATAATATTGTGTAATGTCTTTAAATGTATGATAGAATAAGCCAAAGCAATTCATGTACTGTATTAATTAAGAAATAGTTTGTAGTACATTTTCATACAAAATAACATTTTCTATTTTTATTTACCTCTTCCTTATAATTATTATCCTTGTAATTACTGAAGTATACATTTCAATTGGAATAGAGGACTCGAGTTCTACTGGAATAACCAACTCATTGTTGGTTATTTAAGCTTTTATGAAAAGTTCTAAAAAATCACAATTAAGAACTTCAAGATTGAGTTGAAATCTCAAGATCTTTACAAAGGCTGCAAAATGGTCATGGTTTTAAGTTGTATCGCTCAGGACTTGTTCATGGTTTGTTGGAGAGTGCCTCCAGTTTTATGAAATTGTGTTAAACAAACGCAGATAAGGAAATATAGTTTTGATGAAGGTATTGTGGTCTGTCAATAATTTCAAGTTAAGTGGTGCTATAAACCGTCACAATTGTGTTTACTATTTACTGTATAACAATTGAAAAGCAACTTAACCAGCTGGAAGCCATAAATTTTGGTAGCATGAACTGCGATGGTCTTTTTGCCTAGTATTTTTTATGACACGGTCAATTGTAATGTGTATAAAAACATGTTAATGATTACTGATATCTTTCAAATTAAACAGTACCATGTCCATGATGTTTTTTTTCTACAAAATGCCGCCCCACCCTACACTGTCTGAAAATTACTGGATCAAGATTTTCCCGGTAAATGGACTGATTGTTGTAATTTCATCGATTGGCCTCCACGATCAACTGATTTGACACCCATGGAATTTTTTTTGGGTTAGTCTAGGAAAAGTGTTTTCTAAGAAGCCAAGCACACTAAATAACATAAAACTTGTTCAAGAAAGACTGTAAGATTGTGCCAATCAAGATAGCGGTTTGTTTGAACATCTATAAAATTTAATTGTTCCATAGATCATCTTATTTATTTTTTCAATAAATTGTAGAAATAATCTGTTATTAAAATTATAATTGTACAAAAATGAAACATTGTTATAAAAGTGTGGCCCAGCCAAGGAGCCCACCAAACCAAAATCATAATAATTATAAATTAGGATGTAATGAAAAGGGATTTTTAAATAATAAAATATGAATTGGCACTTGCGATTTTGATGTGCAGTGCAATATGACGTAGAAGGGGGGAGAGACGAGGAGTGGAAGGCTTGAGCTAGCGAGCCGACCAGTGAGTCTGTTCTGAGAGCCGCGAGACGGAAAGACCGCTACGGGACGAGGTCAGGTCAGTCCATTTTCGGCCACGTGCTAGTTAAATTCAACGGTATGTTTTTCGGCCGCTATTAAGGCTTAATCTTGCCGTTATGTCTTTTTTATAAATCATAATTAATTCTGTAACCTTTTAATTCGGCGATAAAATAAAATATAACTTTTAATTTCACTTGCGTTGCGTGCGTTCATTAGCGTCCTAACCCGACTCCTTGACCCATCCTGACAAAATTCGGCTAAAGTGTACGTGGTCTCCAGCCAGCCGGAGCTTCCAGCTGGTCGAAAGAAGTGGAGACGGTCACAACTGGTGTCAGAAGTGGGATTCGACCGTCTCTGTTTTGGGAGAGGACATCGAACGCAACACAGGTAAGAAATTACAAATATTTATTTCAATTTTAACTAAATTTAACGCTCTAAATTATATTTAAAAAAAAGAGATAAAATTTAAATTCCTTTATTTTTTAAGTAAATACATTTCACTGACCTCGTCCCCAAAAAGACACTAAAAAAAAACACCCAAAAAGACAAAAAAAAAATTTTAAGTCTAAGTTTACAAAATTTGTTTTTTCCAAACGTATGAAGGATTAGAGATCATTCATAAGGGGAAAGGCGTATCAAGGAAATTTTTTTTCTGAAAAAAAAAAAGAAAATTTTCCATGATTCAGAACAAATCCCCGAAGTTTGGAAAACTCAAAAACCATTAGGCAATAATTTAAGTAATAATTTGGTAGAATAAATTTATGTAGTTAAGGGAAAAAGTCATAATTTATTTAAATGTTTGTTAATTAAACCTAAAAGATAGATATGTTTTAAATGCAGTTGTAATTTGTTGCTCTAAATGAAGCATGTTAATTGCTAGGTTCAATGATTAGGATTTTTATATGTGATAAATGAAATTTTTTGTTATTAAAATTATAAGAAGTTTTTGAGAAATATAATGTAATGTAAAGATTTTGTGCTAAAAGAAGAGATTTAAGTTTTTTTTGCAAATACAATCAAGTTTAAAATCATAATTGATTTGTTAAATAAAGGAACTGAGAAAAAATAAGTGGTAAAGATTAGTTTATATTGATGAATTTATAAATAATGAATGAGGCTATAGTATCAAAGTTGAAGAATAAAGCTTTATAGGGTTTTTTTATTGAAAAGAAGTAATTAGTTGTATTAGGAAGTTGTAATGATGATTTTTTTGTTTATTTATGAAGTACTACGATGAAATAATATGCTACGATGATAATCTACGAGATATATGATATATAATGTTCTACGAGTTTTTATAAAGAAAAATAAATAACGACGATTCTACAGCAGGAACAAAGAGTTCTGCAAATAATATTAATTTTTTTTACGACGAAATATACGACGATTTAAAATAAATAAAGTTTTGGGGTTAATACAACGAAGTTATGAATTTTGTGAAGGGCCTAAAAAGGTAAAATTTTAAGATGAGATACTATAGTTTAATGATTTGAGTAAAATTGATTTAAAGCCATATATAGTTTTTTTTCTTGAAAAAGTAATAGGATTTTTTGTTGTAGTTAATAAATTACTGAAATTTGGAAAGTAATATGAATTGACCTAGCGATAAACAGTAAGATTGAATTAAAGTAAATTGGAGAGAAGATTTTTTTAATAAAAAAGGTATGAATTAAAGTAATAATTTTTTTAAGTATGTTGAAAAACTAAGATATTAGTAATAAGATAAGAATGTGCAACCAATTAGGGTTTTAGCGCGTAAGATTTGACCGAATAGTTTAATTTAAATATATTAAAATAAAGCACGTGGCGAATTTTCAACTTCCTTAATGACAATACCAAGTTCCAAAATTTCAGATAGGCCTAAAAGGGTACCAAAACTTCCTACAAAATTAAAAGACTATGTATTAACATAGACACAAACCACCGATTTTGGTTCTGTTCTATCTTTCTTTAAAACAAACGTAATTAATTCATAAATAGACAAGAACGCACGGAAGTTGCTGCATATTATGTAAAACGGGATTTAAAATAACGGGACATCCTGTACATGACATCGGTAAGTGTGGCATATCAATGGATATGCCTGTAATCGAACTTTTTTTTTCTCTCTCACACATTTAATTTAATAAAGGTAAAATAGAAGATATTGGCAGTAAAAACGGGAAAATTGTTTTTTTTTTTATATACGTAATAAACGTATAATTGGAAAAAACTGCCATATCAAAGATGAACTTAGTTAACTTGGAAGTATGGCAATATTGCACAGCTGTGAGATTAGGTTACGACATGTCAGCAACATGTGCCTGACTTTGTAGCAAAGTATGGAACAACGGAAATATTTGCAAACGAGATATATTTTGCGACGTAGGGAACGATGTTGATGAACTCGTAGCGAACAAAACTGCTTACGCCATATCCGAATACAAAGTCTAATCACGCGTAGAATTAAAAAAAATATATAGACCAATAATAATAATAGCTGACGGAAGCGTAATAACATAAATTAAAATACTGGTGATTTTTAGATTTTCGTACAATAACTTGTAAACAGAACTAGACTTACAGGAAGCAAAGTACAATATGAACATTTAAAACCTAGTCATAGTCAATGCAGACATAGCGGTTCAAGCCTGAAACGATAAGAATTTCAGCTGACACAGTCTGAAGCTGACAGCTTGTTTGTTGTTATTGACTAGGCCTACATCAACATCTAGCCTCCATACAAGGTCCGGCATTTACAGTTTATTTAATTTACAAAACTTTTCACTTTAATAATTAGGATAGGACTTTTCATAATTAATAATTAACGGAGCCTTCAGATAAACTCGGTGCAATTACACAATTTAATAAAGACCTTTCTTCTTTACAACGTCAACATATCCATGTCTTATCATTAGAAAAGGAGAGTCGTTGGCCATTGACATACTTCTTAAAAGATAATTTGCATTTCTCACACATGTGTTATGGTAAAATATTACGCGACTTGGAAGCTATACTGATAATATAAAAAAAGATAATATTTTATAAATTTTGATAGGTGAATTTGTACTGAGGAGGGGTTAGATCTGGGTTGAACATGTTCTGTGGGCCGCATTGCAATGAGACTCAGGTATTGTCCTTGCTAAGTTCATACCTTCATTTAGCATGGTGTTTTGGACATGAACAGGTCAGAGATAATCCGTTTTTGGATATAGTTTACCTAAAGAAATTTTTGTTTTACAAATTACATGATAAATATTAAATTTTTTTGTATACATATCCTCTAAAAATCAGAACCGTTAAAGATTCTGACGGAGATTTTTTTTAAAGTAATGCGTCTCTGAGGATATGTATTAAATAAGTTAGAATAAGATAGTATGAGTGTGAGATGTGAGTGTTTGTTAGTATGATACAATTCCTATCACCTCGTAACCAATACGTACGGAAGTCTTAAATGGGGTAGACGTTTACTTCCGAAAAATTTCATATTTATACGGGATCTTTTAAACATACGTTTAAAATAAGTTTTTTTTAAAAACAAACGTGACTCATGCAGAGTACAGTCACTATTATGGCCCAAATGCAATGCCATGCATGCATCTTTTGTTTTCATAGGCGTCTAAGCCGACTCTAAAATACTTTTTCTATTTTTTTCATACTTCCAGGCAGCGATTTTTGGGTTATTTTCGTGATGGTTTAAGTATTGTGTATGGTCGCAGACAAAAGTTTATGTGTTACGAGATGATATGAGAATATGAGTGATTGCAGATTTGCATAAATGATAATTTTTATGAATGGGTAATTGAATTTAGCTAAGAAGTACCGGTATATTAGGCTACCGAAAATATACGGGTTATATTAATAATATTATTTTTAAAAAAAGGGAAATTGTAGACACATTTAAAATAGCATAAGAATGTAGTATATAGAAAAAAAAAATTTTTTTAAGTTTGATATTTGAAATTAACACTCTTTTGTGTGTTTAGAGATGGAAGGGGACACGTCGGCACTGGAGAATCAACCAGTGACCTTCGAAGTACTTCACCACCGACATCAAGTGTATAAATAAAAAAATCAGTTTAATTTTAAAGTTTTATCTTAAATGATCTCCTCAAATTAATTTCTTTCTTTTATAACAAATATTATTTAAGAGTTAATTTAAAAATAATAATAATAAATAATAAATTAAATAAAAATAAATTAATTTTTGGAAATCATTTCAACAAGTTACTGGTCTATTTCATCATCTAAACGAATGGTAAGTATTAACTTACTTTAAAGAAAAAAATTTAACACAGGTAATTTTTCACAGGTAATGAGCTGGAACTTTCATCACCAACGCTGGAACTTTCAACACCAACGCTGGAACTTTCATCACCAATGCTGAAAGGATAACCACCAACACCAGCACCTCGACAACTATATATTGGACACTTGTACACCTCATATTACAAACTGGGAATAATTGTGTTGTAACTGTTTTGTTGTAATCTTTTTTAAATTCTTTGTAACTAATTAAAATTTTTTTGCCTAAATTATTTTGGAAATGACCATTTAACTATTAAACCAACAAATTTTTTAAAATTATATTAGACCAAATGTAATTCTATATTAAAAAAGAAAAAGACATAATGGTGTACAATAATTAAATATGAGACGTGCGTGAATGAAAAATTATGTTTTATAAGACTTTTTGCAAGCAAGTGAGTTGCAAATTTAAAAAAAAAATAAATAAATAAAATAATAATAATAATAATAATCAAATAAATAAAAGATAGTTAAAGATCTGTAAAGAGGAATTATGATTTTACTTATAAAATTTATTTTCTAATTACGGGAACATGGGACATGGAATGAGAATTCAGCTAGGAAAGAATGGCGAAGCATAATATTAAAAATCTTTATTTCTATGTTCGCAACCAAAATGTTGTGAACGCATCTGGGGTCATGAGAAAGTGTGCTTCTGTTATAATTAAGTTACTATTTAACATAAGAAGATTTTTTTTTCTCTTAGGATAACACCATGGTAGATTTCGGGGCGGGTCTGTATTTGGGGAATTGATGTAAAGGTCTCACCATCATGCCAGCAACAATTGTTATGAAGGCCTAGTGCCTTTGTCCAAAAGGACAAGGCACGGAAGGGACCCAAAGGGTGCCCTTCGATTGTTAAAAACTCGACATCAATTTATAGTCACAGCAAAGTGCTGTAAAGTTGCCCATGCAGAAACCGAGCACCCCCACAATGAAGCCATGGTGATTTTTAATCCTATAGCAGATATATATTTTGAATACATTATTAAAATTTTGAATAAAATATTAGAATTTTTATGATTGTAAGTGAAGCAATCAGAAGAAAAGTAACAGAAGAACACTTCACTCTTTAAGACCGCAGATGCGCACCCAAGGTGGAAACAAGCACAACAAAATTTTCTTTTGGTTTTCGCTTTTAGATTCAAGGGGGGTAAATACATTGTCAAAATTTAAAAGATGCCTAAATGGACACTCATTTCGTTTTAAATTAATCACTTTTTATAATAAGAAGGGGTAATAATCGCTAGGAGACTATATTGTCTTCACCTATTTGTAGATTGCTAACTGATTTCAAAATTTTAATTAAGGCGCAGGGGGACTTTGAAGGCATTTGTATAGAGTATTTTATCCCAAACAGGTTTTAACCTCAGGATGAAGTGACCCTTTGCTATTTTCTTGTAATACAGCAGGAAGTATTTTTTGTTATTATTATTATTATTAATATTATTGTTTATTATGTTATTATGAATTTTATTTTATATGTATTACATTTTATAATGTGAACAGTTGTCTATTTTATTATTAAGCATATAAGATTGTCAAATTTTTCCTGTTAAAATTATGTATAAAAGAGGGTCAAATAAATAAATTTTCATTTGGCAGCAATGAATTGACCTCACGTTCGTATTTTCTCTTTCTCCTTTCAAATTTAAAGAAATCTTGTAGTATATTTTTTGGCGATTTTTAAAATTTATTTTTGCTTATGAGTGGAGTGTCACATTAGCCACCACTTTACAGCGAGCCGAGTGGTGCGGCTCGAATTGTATGGAGGGGGTGATGTGGCCCAGCCAAGGAGCCCACCAAACCAAAATCATAATAATTATAAATATTAGGATGTAATGAAAAGGGATTTTTAAATAATAAAATATGAATTGGCACTTGCGATTTTGATGTGCACTGCAATATGACGTAGAAGGGGGGAGAGACGAGGAGTGGAAGGCTTGAGCTAGGGAGCCGACCAGTGAGTCTGTTCTGAGAACCGCGAGATGGAAGACCGCTACGGGACGAGGTCAGGTCAGTCCATTTTCGGCCACGTGCTAGTTAAATTCAACGGTATGTTTTTTGGCCGCTATTAAGGCTTAATCTTGCCGTTATGTCTTTTTTATAAATCATAATTAATTCTGTAACCTTTTAATTCGGCGATAAAATAAAATATAACTTTTAACTTCACTTGCGTTGCGTGCGTTCATTAGCGTCCTTACCCGACTCCTTGGCCCATCCTGACAAGATTCGGCTAAAGTGTACGCGGTCTCCAGCCAGCCGGAGCTTCCAGCTGGTCGAAAGAAGTGGAGACGGTCACAAAAGTATGAAAAATTATTTACCCTTACAGTAAGCCTACATATGGGTACCCCTGTATATCAATATTGATTATCCCAAATTTCAAAGCTGGGGATAAGTAAATAGTTGTTACACTATACTATAAGATGGACAGTCTTTTATTGTTCCTTAGATAATTTGTGCAGGTCACAACTGATGGAGAGAATGTCTCTTGAATCTTCTCTGAACACTGCAGGATATCTCCAGTAAAGGAGTAGTTTATAGGTTAGATGGCCTTTGTGAATTTTGTGAGGGCATGTCAAGTGGTTAGGAGAAGAGTTGATCAAACTTCTAAAGGAGGGTAATTTTGAGTTAACTAGACAGAAATAAATGTTGCAAATACATTGCACAAACTTTCTCATTTTTATTAAAAACCAAATAATCCATCAAAATTATTTGTCACAAAAATGTCAGTTCGTTAGTTGTGACTCAAAAAGGCTTTGAGAAAATATTTAAATACAGTAGAGGCTAAACTTATTTGGTATATGGACATATTTTTGTCATTACTCGGAACGTTTAAAAAAAAAATTGCATACTTCAGAATTTGTGGTTAATGACCATATAAAACACAAAATTAATATTTCCTTAAAATTTTACAACAATTATGATTAATTTTGCTCAATTGTAGCCTGTAAGAACCCAAACAAGATGTATTGTCCCAAAAATACATCTATCTCTCCAAAAATAACAGTGATTTATTGGTCAAAACAAAACAAAAATCAGCTTTAAGGCTGTTAAAAAAATTATTGAAATGAGGAGATATTGATCCTAAGCCATGTGAAAATTACAAGTAAAAAAATATCATTTTGATTACTGTTATTAAAAGCTTTATTTGAATGAAAAACCATATACATGACAAAAGTGAAAAGAGTTTTAAATTTATAACCTTAATTAATTATATATATATATATATTAATATTTAAAGATAAACTATATTCATAGTCCATTTTCACTTTTTGATTGACAACTACCAAAAAGAATTCTTGGTGACGATTAATTTTGGTTTTGTGGAGTGCGAGTGGGAAAGCTTGTGAAATGTTTTTGCACCGGTTATTATTTGACTTAACGTGCAAGTAGAACAAATATAGAAGGAGTAATTAAAACCATAGATACAAACAAAAACAATGTCTTGTATATTGGCATTCCATAGAAACATAAATTTAATAAAATTATCATGTTTTGACATAACTTTTTAATTACATTTTGTCACTTACTGTTCAATGACATGTGAATTTTACAATGGTATTTAATAATTTATAGTATATTTTATTTACTTTTTAAAAAGCTGAAAGAACAATGCTGATATGAAAGTCATGCATATTTAAATACATTGACAAATGATGTTATAGCCCTGTTACCCAGGCAACGGAATATTTGACACATTCACTAAATTAAGTAAAGTGAAATTTAATAATACTTAGTGATTATAACTTGGTTATATTTAATCATACAAATTTGTTCAGGGTTGATATTGATGCTCAAGACAAAGTTACGTCCCTTCACTTTCTTTGTAGAAAAAAAACCATAAACATCTTGGTTACGATTACAATAATTTCATTTAAATAAAATACTTCATAAAATCAATAAAAATCGTAAAAATAATTTTAGATAATTAAGTGTTGAATAACTATATTTTTATGAAATGTAACATATTTCAATATAAATACAAAGTATACATCTTGCTATTACGTACAATGACATTACGTATGAAAATCTACATATGATCTCCATGACTTGTTCTGTATGTTGTAACTTCTTTTAATGCAGTAACTATTTTATGTATTCTTAACATTTATAATCCCAAAATAATTTTAAACTTTTACAAAAATGAGTTTACTGTTACCTTATTTACTATTCATCTCTCCTGTGTGTACTTTCATATGTTTAGTAAGAGTACTTCTTCGTACAAACTTTGAATCACATATTGTGCAGTTAAAAGGTTTCTCTCCTGTGTGTATTTTCATATGTTTAGTAAGAATACTTCTATGGGCAAACTTTGAATCACATAATGCACAGTTAAAAGGTTTCTCTCCTGTGTGTACCCTCATATGACTAATAAGAGTACTTCTTCGTGCAAACTTTGAATCACATAATGTGCAGTTGTAAGGTTTCTCTCCTGTATGTACTCTCATATGTGTAGTGAGATGAACTCTTTGTGCAAACTTTGAATCACATAATGCACAGTTAAAAGGTTTCTCTCTTGTGTGTACTCTCATATGTATAGTAAGATGACTACTATAGGCAAACTTAGAATCACATAATGTGCAGTCATAAAGTTTCTCTCCAGTGTGTACCCTCATATGACCAATAAGAGGACTTTTTTGTGCAAACTTTGAATCACATAATGTGCAGTTATATGGTTTCTCTCCTGTGTGTACTCTCATATGTGTAGTAAGATGACTACTTTGTGCAAACTTTGAATCACATAATGTGCAGTTATAAGGTTTCTCTCCTGTGTGTACTCTCATATGTGTAGTAAGATGACTACTTTGTGCAAACTTTGAATCACATAATGCACAGTTATAAGGTTTCTCTCCTGTGTGTACTCTCATATGTGTAGTAAGATAACTTCTTTGTGCAAACTTTGAATCACATAATTTGCAGTTGTGAGGTTTCTCTCCTGTATGTACTTTCATATGACTAATAAGATGACTTCTTCGTGCAAACTTTGAATCACATATTGTGCAGGGATGAGATTTCTCACCGTTGTGTACTCTCATATGTCTAATAACATTAAGCTTTGTTGTAAACTTTAAACCACACAATTTGTAGTGCTGAACTTCCTCTCTTAAAATATCTGTACTGTGTAATTTAAGAAAATTAGAACAAATTAATTTATCATAACTATAGTTAAAGTTATGTTGTTTCCGATTTATACAATTATTACTGTCAGTTTGACCTATAGATGTAAACAAGTCACTGTGTGGATTTAAATGTAGTTCAAGTTGAAACTTTGAGCTTGAACTGAAAATGCAGTAATTACAGAAGTACAAATTAAACATTTCATTCTCTGCTGACATTAGATTTGATGTTTCTTCATCTTTGAATTGGTTAGATGTTTTTAATGTATGGTCTGTTGTACATGGCCAAGATCCAGTGTCCTCGTCATTGACAAATTCTGTTTCTGTAAACATTAATAAATTAGGGTGATTTTTCCCCATTGATATGAAATAAATTTCCAAAATTATGACATACATAACACTAAACATAAGGAATAGTCCTGTTAACCCTCTTCCTGGCGCATGTTAATTCGTCTTAAAAATTCTTCGTTCATTTAAAAATTATTAAAATATAAATATTTGTATACAAAACCTAACTTATAAGATATCATTTTTCTCAGAAAGATGCATAGAATTCATCTATGTAATAAAAAAAAAAATTTTTGAAACGGTTTTGGAGTAAGTATGTTAGATGTCAAAAATGATATTAACTTTTTTTCAGAAAAACCTGTATCATACAAAATCAATAGCTTACTACCTTTTTCTAAGATATACATAATTTTTGTGTATTATTTTTGAATATATTTAGGGGGAAAAAATATAAATTTGTTACATTTAACCCTTTAACTGCTGTAGACGTAGATATACGTCCGTAACACAGAACCGGGTAACTGCTATTGGCGTATATATACTCCTCGTGTTTTATGCCGAAAGAAACCGACGATAATTCGGACGTGACTGTTGTCTGCTTCACTGTAGACTGGCTTGCACTGTAATTTGACACTCGTTGTTTACAACTTTTGCAGGAGGGGGGAGTAGCTGCACCTTTTTGTGTTCCATTGCCTCGCCCTTTCCCTCTCGCACAGTTTGAGGCCAATCTATTTACAGTTTGTAAATATTTATTATTTTATTTTTATTGAAAATATCTAAACGTGTTCAATATAAATTCTGTTTTTACTTTTGATGGTGAGTATTCTTTGGTTTATTATAATTATCTTAGTCTTATAGTACACCCCCCTCCCTCCCCTCACAACACTCTTTTTACACTCCCCCCCCTTTTTGAAAACCAACATATATTATAACCAAGAAATATTATAACCCTAGTCATTATATACTATTTTATACGATTTTTTAAGTTGCTAGTACATTATAAAAAATAAGCCAAAAAACCCAGCAGTGACAAGGGACCAGGCCTTAAAAAGCCAGCAGTTAAGGGGTTAAAAAAAAAATTTTATCAAATAATGTCAAAAGATATTCAATATTTTACCAAATATAGTAATATATATTTTATACAAGAGTACTATATATCATTATGTCCAGAAAGGTGCATAGAATGTAGGTGTGTAGTGAAAAAAAAATGTTAGATGTATCACATTTGGAGTTTTTTGATCAAATACCAAAAAATCAAAGAGTAACGTAGAGTAAAATTTCACAGAAATCAGTACATAAACCAATTTAAATTTATTTTTTTTGATTTTTTAAAAATATTACTGCAGATTTGTAATATATTTGTAGATAAAAGTTGCTAAAAAAAAAACCAATTTTTAAAATTTTCATTAGACATGGGTCATTTATGATAAAAATCTACCTTTACAATGGCCTAGACGTTGAGGTTAGGGCTGTGAAAAAAAACCAAAAATATGAAATATCACTAATAAATACACTCTACAAACATTGACACATTTATTATAAGTTGTATATACATTTATATATTATGTATATACATATTATAATAAATAAATGGTTTCTTGAAACTAAAAGTTCCAAAAGCAAATCTAGAACTAGGCCTGACTAGTACTAGATTTGGCTAGACTAGGCCTGTAAAATACGTCGAAAATATGAATTATCACTCATAACTACACTCTACAAACATTGACACATTTATTTTAAGTTGTATAAACAAATTATAATAAAAAAATCACTTCATGAAACTTATATTCACTATAAAAACACAAAGCTATTGCACTTTGAAATTTCCACATCGGCAAAAACCTTGCGAGATCGAAGTAACAAATTGAGGTTATTCTAGGTTTTATAAAGTACCACAGCCTTTGTATTTTTCCTTCTACAGAAGTGTTTCAAATACAAGGTTAAACATTGAAACCTCCTCTTTACAGTTATATCAAAAACGACAAGATTGTATAAAAATAAAGATCGGATTCTTCAAGACTGTCTAGATACTGAATATCGCAAACCGGTCTGAAAGTTCAGAGGATCATTTCCTAGAATGGATATAACTCATAAACTATATAACTTAGGATAATTTCGACTTCATAGTTCGAAAGAGAAAGAAAAATACTATATAATATTGTCAACTTGTAACATTTAGACAAGTTTTACCATTTCGAAAAAATATAAGAACATATAGGTGATATTTTCTATACAAAACTCGCCGTGACAAAGTGTCGGAACCTGGCGCTATGAACGTCAACTTCAGTCAAGTCGTGTTTTTCTATTTTACACAACTTTAACCCTACAG
Organism: Aphrophora alni; assembly: GCA_963513935.1. Lineage (NCBI taxonomy): Eukaryota > Metazoa > Arthropoda > Insecta > Hemiptera > Aphrophoridae > Aphrophora > Aphrophora alni. The sequence continues at coordinate 20,434,357 of OY740776.1, read as the reverse complement.
CGGTCGCATGTTAATTTTCTTCGTTTGTTAAAAAATTAATTAAATATTTTATTTCTATACAAAACCTAACTTATAAGATATCATTTTTCTCAGAAAGATGCATAGAATCCATCTATGCAATAAAAAAAATTTTTGAAACGGTTTTGGAGTAAGTATGTTTCATGTCAAAAACGAAGTTACCAATTTTCAGGATAAACCTGTATATTCCAAAATCAATAGCTTACTACCTTTTTCTAAGATATACAAAAGTTTTGTGTAATATTTTTGAATATATTCAGGGGGGAAAAAAATAAAATTTGTTATATTATCAAAAAAACAAAAAATAGTTTACGAAAAAAGGTAAAATAATCATTTTTTTTTTTCAAAAAATTACTAAAAATAGTAATATATATCTTATACAAAAGTTCTATATCTCATTATGTTCAGAAAAGTGCATAGAATGTAGGTGTGTAGTGAAAAAAAAGTTAGATGTATCACAGAAATGGTAATGAATAACATACTAATAGATTTTTAGGATTTTTTTCAACCATTTCTTGAGATTTGTCATATATTTGTGAATATATTTAGGGGGAAAAATAATAATATGTTACATTTTCTAAATAAAAATACCGATTTTCCCTAAAAAGGTAACTTTTACAAGTGAGGTTAGGTTTGTAACCTCCACAATTTAGACTCACTAGTACCAATTTGAAGATAGATCAAAGACAAAATCATTAGATTTAACTAAGAAAATATATACTTTACAAAGAATAACACACATATTCACTTTTATAATCATATAAAACACTATATATAAGACAATTTGCATATAGCCTAAACTTACCTTTTCGGCCTAGGTTATCGCAAATAAGAACGTTCAAAAACTAAACTATCACTCAAAAACATAAGCTTTAGATATAAAAACATATATATTGTAACTTTTATACACAATTTATATACAATTTGTATACACAAACCTTCAAAATAACAAATATATAACCCCAAAACAATATGTGCCACGCCCTACTTTGCGCCGCCAGACAATTCCTTCGTTTTGAGATGAAAACAGAACCTTGTTTGTAAGTATTTGTGGTATCAAGTGGTACCAACTTATAGAATGGAATTTCCCCTACAACTTAGTGTAAAGAAATATAATTTTAGAAACCAAAGAGAAATGCAAACCTAATGCCAACCAAATTTCGTCTCGTCAAGTTTGTTCTACGTTCAAGTAGGAATATCTCTGGATCTATGAGACACAGAAAAATTTGTAATCTACGGTTGGAAAGAGAAACATGTGATCTATAGAACAGTGTTTTAGTTGAAATAAATGACAGAAAAATAGAGTTGTAATTATATCGGGAAAAATGGCGTCGCGCTAACGAAAAGGCGCAGAGTTCAAATCTACGATTTTACGCATCAAAAATATGCGAACTTCACCAATTTTGGAATATTATTTATAACTTTTGTGGTATTTTTTTTTTGCATGATTATGCATCTACGGAACATTAGCTTTCCAACGGTATTTTATTTATTGCAATCGGATAATTTTAAGTGGGAGTAACGTTGAATGGCAAAATACGTGTTTTATAGAATGCAGACTAGTTATGGACGGAGCGCTGAGGTCGATTCTGGGTCGAATAACCTTTGCAGGGTTAAATTTTCTAAACTTGGTTATGAAAGATTACCTTTTCAATGGTACATAATACATTTCGATAATATAATATCTACTAGGATAAAAGTCGAATGGCCAAAAATGTAATTTTTAGCGTGTAAAATAGCGTTAAAATTCTTGATTATTTTTTTTTTTATATAATAAAAACTATTTTACGTGGAAACATTTGAAAAAGACTAATTTGAAGAGAAAGACGCGATCTATCAAGCAGTGTTATGTTAAATCTGCCTGACAGAAATTTAGAATCGGGAATATCAGACAAACGAGAGGTAAATTTTGTTTAAAACTTGTTAACGTAAAACTTGGACGTTACGTATCAAAAATTTGCAAATTTTACCAATTTTTGGAATATTCATTATAACGTTTTGTGGTATTTTTTTTGCATGATATGCATCTACGGAACATTAGCTTTCCAACGGTATTTTATTTATTGCAATAGGACAATTTTAAGTGGGCGTAACGTTGAATTGCAAAATACGTGTTTTATAGTTAGTGAAGTGAGCCATGACTAATGTCGTGACCACTTTTTAAGGCAAAAAATGGTCGAGCACCAGTTGGAGGGTTAAATAATAAAATCTTAAAAGAAAGTGAATAGCAAGCTCAAACTGTTAATTTTTCATGTAAATTGTAAATCAAGGTTTTATTTCTTAAATTTGTAAAAATGACAAAAGAATAATTGATTTACTTTAAAGTTGTTATTAGCCTGATCCACTTGTATTCTTACAAAACTTAGCAATAACCCTTACAAGGAATACTCTCTGCACTAGGAACCAATTATTCATACCATTTCAACATGGCACGAGCAATAATCAACCCATCTTCTTGATTTCAATGATTTACTTTACTTTAATAGATTTGTTATTCGTCATTGTGATGACTCTGAATGCACAGATGCTACTGTGTTGCACATCATTTGCCACTTACAATATGGTAGTTACAGAAAGAATACGGTTCCATACAGTTTGATGAGTTTAAATCAGTTGTTACAGTAAATCATAATTTTTGGCATACTGACAAGACAAGTATACACGTGCAGACAAGACAAGTATTCTTTAGTACAATTACTTTTAAAAAAAGTGAAAAATGTGGACATCAAGAAATTCTTAACTCGACAATGCAAATCGGATAATCCGGAGTGTCTAAAATAGTTATAATTGTGTAGCCCTAAAAAGTCTAGTTCGAGGCAGTTCGGAACTAGGCAGTCATAAAACACAAGTTCAGAACATGCTTTATAAACATTTTAGATTTTGTGCTTATAAAACCCAACTCAATATGAAATAAAACAATTAAACTGCCCTAAATTATTTTAATTTACTGTGACAATGAATACAATAAATGATAACAAAAATTTCTTTAAACCAATTTTTTTCAGTAATAAATCAATAATATATTATCCTATTATGCCTTAATAAAGCCCTTGTTATTGAAATTAATAAAAAATTGCTTCAAAATACACCATGTCCATAAAGTCCTGTTGGTGTTTCCCTGAGGAAACATTGTAGGTTTATGGAACATCTGTTATTTATTGTATTCATAATTGTATAACTATTGTTGTGCAATTTAATCATATGGTACATTTTATCTAAAATATAAACACAACCATGAAAAAGAAAAGTTGTGTTTTATGGCTTGTATATTTCAATTCTGTAACTCTAGTGCAAACTAAGTGACAGTGTGTGTTCTATGAAGAATGCCTACATGAAATTAACATTTCTAATAAAAATAAACTGGTTGTTTATTACACAAAAAAGCATTCAGATAGGTCATTGGTCAGCAATGAAACTGTTAAAAACACACAAAAAATCTTCTTTTTTTTTAAGGTGTCCAAAAAAATCTCTTATAAAAAGAGCTCAAGAACTAAATGTTTAAACAACAACCAGTTCCAAAGTTTTGAAAAAAAAGGAAGGAAGAAAAAAAAAAAAAAAAAACTAGCCAGGTTTACAGGCTATAGATTTCAGTTAGAGAATGCTTTGCAGCCAGATGATAACTTTAGAATGTATGACTTTGCTGAATATATTTTTGATCAAATTGAAGCTGAAAAAAATTGCCTGAACTGAGTTATACTTAGTGATAATACCAGTTTCCATACTTTAGGACATATACATTACCATGTTTGAATTTGGGTAAACGTCATGCCTCATTGGTTTACATTGAGGCAATTAGGCGGATGTTCAAAAACTTCCCACTTAAACTGCTGAAGCAAGTTCGTCATCAATGCAACAGCATAGAGACATGCATTATCATGAAGAAGCACAATGTTGCTTGACAACAATCCACACCGTTTAATGTGTAGTCGGTGAAGGGTTTGACAGTAGGCTACTGACTGTATGGTCTACCATATAGGCATGTAGTCAATGAGTACGACACCCTTTCGACCCGAAAACACTGTAGTCATAACCTTCTTGGTGCTCAGAATTTGTTTGGATTTTTTTTTTGTAATGATGGGGATCGAGAATGATGCCATTCCATAGTCTGGTCCTTTGCTTTTGAAGTTTTATGTGAAATCCAGGTATTATCACCAGTAACAATGTGGTTGAAAAACTCCTAGCCATCCTTGTTGTACCAATCAAAATTTCTTTACTTTCCAAATGACCCGAGTATTTAGTTTAAACAACATTGACAGTGCTCCAATCACTCTATTAAGAGCACCTAAATCATGGAAACACATTTATGGAGATGGTGACTGTCGGTGTAGATCAATATCCAACAGTTAGTCGGCACAGGGTAACGATTCCATATCATATTCAAGTAGATTTTGGTTTAAGTTGTTATATAAGGATGACATCTTGTAAAATAACTTATTTTTATAATAAATATTAACTTTGGAAAAACGAAAGGTGTACAGATGAAAAAAGTTCTATTTTTCTATAGCCAGCTTCGAGTTGTATATACGATTCAACATATTCAAGTAGATTTGAGTTTTAGTTACGGTATAGGGGTAAAAACCTACATTATTTTTGACAGAGACATAAACCTGTAAAATCAACTCTTTTTGAAAAATGTTAACTTTGGAAAAACAAAAGAAAAAAGTTACATTTTCCTGTAGTCATCATAGGGTTATAACTATTCTATATCATACTCAAGCATAGTTCAGTTTCAGTTATAATATAAAAAGCAAAAAAGTGTAAAAGTGCTTTTTTTGAAAAAATGTTAACTTAAGACAAGCAGCAAGGGGTACAAACAAAAATGTTGAAATTTTCTATAGTTGGCATATGGTTATAAATAGTTGAATACTTAACATACTTAAGTCAATTTTTGTATTATTTACGACAGAGACAAAAACTTTAATCAACTTTTGAAAAATGTTAGCATTTGAAAAAAAGAAAATATATTTAAAAAAAAAGTTACATTCATCAATAGTAGGTATAGGTGTCATAACTATTCCATAACAGACTTAAGTTTGTTTCAGGTCTTATTTCAATATAGAAGTGAAAATATGTAAAATCTTACCAGTAGAAATAGTAGGGGGTAAAAATTCCACGAGGGTAAATATTTCACTGTATACCACAACATATATGCTAAGATAAAAATAGTAAGAATTATTTGTAATGAAATTTAATAAGACTAAGTATAATGTGTGGTTATTTATTTACATATTGTAACACCAAAAAAAGGTTAATTTGAGTAAATATTTATCACAATAGAAATCGTATTGAATAGCGGGTAATGTAATGTGAGTCAAAAACATGACTAATGATTCTAAATGTTAAAATAAAGTAAATTCATAAAAGAATAGATTTCCAAACACAAATAAATAATAATGTATAGATTTTAAGGTAATTTAGTTATAAGAAATTTAATAAATTGTGTGTTTTGTAAATAATTGGTCAAAGAGCCTAGTTAGTGATTAGCGTAGTAGATTTGAACAGTGCATTAAGCAGATGCGAGAAACATTATCACAACGTCAGCAGGAAAAGTGGAAGATATCCTGAAACCGGATATTGAAAATCCACCATGTGATTTGCCAGTCTGTACAGAGGTGTTGAGATGGTTAGATATGTCTAGATCAGAGCTTGGTAGAGTATGGTTGTGTTTTAAAAAGTCTGAGTTTGGGGCCGGGTGTGGTCGGACCTATAGATATTTCATTTTTGAGTCTAGCTTGGTGTTATGAAATATATTTGTCGAGTTGAATTTAGTTCAAAGACTTTTAGTGGAAAGAATGGACATAGTGTGTTAAAATCGTTGTTTGAAACAATAAAACTGACTAGATGTTTGCACGTGAACAGACAATTAATATTTAGCGTGTGTTATGACAATGCGATTAAACAATGAACAGTTACAAATCGTGAGATCGTATAGAGTATTGATAGTCTTTCTTCTTACAGACCTACGTAAGGTGCACAGACAATTTCATAAGGAACAGGACGACCTCATCGCTAAGGACGACAAGGAACACGTTAAGTGATGTGCTATGTAAAACATGTTCTGGTAACTTGTGTTAAATAACACACACATTTATTCTGTTGTAAAATAAGAATTTAATATGTTTAGTTTTTTAATTCTATAAGATAATTTTGACTTGTAGAAAATAGTAATTTCTTTTTATAACTATGGCTAATGGATGTCTAATGACACTTTTATCTTTATTAAGGAAAGTAAAGTTTATATAAAAAGAAAAGTAAATGCTTTCATTGGATTTTATATTCATAAAATCGTTTAACTAAAAATTTGTTGCAACATAAAGTAAATCTTAAATTCATGAAACAATAAATCAATTCTCCTTCAGAGACAAATAACTAAAAAAGATAAATTCAATTAATTAAAATAATATTCATGTTTGTTTTCAGGATATGTCTATATAAAAATGTCACTGTATAAAAATAATTGTGTTTTTTAATAAATGTTTGTTAAAATTTCAGTTCAAGTGTTACTCATTCCATTAACCAGAAATTCACTGAAAGTACACGTAGAAAGGACTTTCACCCTGAGATTAAATTCAATTTAAATTCATAAAAGACTATTAACTTTTCTAAATTGACGTTAAAACGTCTGGCGCCCATTAGCTGAGCAAATTTTCAATAAAAAAAAAACTTAATAAAAAATTTAAAATCTTCTTTTTTTTTATCTTAAGTAATAATTTATTTTAAAATAACAGTCGGTTCTATTTAAATTATTACAATATGCATATGCATTTAAAAAATGTTAAGTCAAAATGTACGGACAAACTTACCACTGGTAATTTCTTCATTGATATCCTAAAACAAAAACAAATAAATTAAATGCTTAACCACGAATTTTCTTATAAACATTAGAATATATTTAGCCTATGAGACTTATTCTAAGTAACATGTTTCATTCACAGGTCAATAGAATTTCTTGTTCAATACTGTCAAATAACAAAAAATACTATAGAAGAGCAATACTCAGAGAAAACTTTTTAGATTATAACATAGATAGACAGTTTATTTACAGGTGGATAATTTTAGAGCTTGATCATGTTAAATTTTTTTAAATTGTTGTTCGATTAAAGACATGGGGTGGAGACGTCACACTTGTTTACAACACAAAGCCTCTTAGACGGTAAATTGTGATATAAATTTAGTAGCTGTGTAACGTGTCTAACAGATTGCTACTGATAACAAACATTTGGATTGGTTGATGATGAGACATTGAAAATAAATGGTACAAGTATATTGGACAAACATTCTCACTCACCCATCCGCAAAACAAATAAAAAACAAACAAAATCACTTGTTACCAAATGTCAGTTCAGAATTTGTTTAATCAAAAACTGAAAATGAACCATGGGCAGATACTTTGAAAAAATATTCAGATATTTAAAGCTCTGCTCCACTTTAAAGCCATATTAGGTTTTGAAAATGGAACTAACATTTGTAAATCAGTCTCTCTATTTTTTTGTAACACTGTAAATAATCTTAGCAAAAAATGGAAAACATTAAGTATTTTAATATTTTTTTAAATAAATAATGTTTCATTGCCTAACTTACAAAATAGAGCAGATAAAATGGATTAAATGAAGTAATGTAGCCATGCATACAAGGATACCCTCACATAGCTCGAAAGATAATTTCTATACAAATTAAAGCTACTGTCCCCTTCCTCATAGCAATTAATAAATAACATTTTATAGTATTCATTGCTCATAGAAACTCCTACATTTGAGACTATTAAATGTCAACTGATAGTATTTATTGCTCATAGAAACTCCCACATCTGAGACTATGAAATGTCAACCGATAGTATTCATTGCTCATAGAAACTCCTACATCCGAGACTATGAAATGTCAACCGATAGTATTCATTGCTCATAGAAACTCCTACATCTGAGACTACGAAATGTCAACCGATAGTTCATTGCTCCTAGAAACTCCCACTTCTGAGACTATGAAATGTTAACCGATAGTATTCATTGCTCATAGAAACTCCTACATCCGAGACAATGAAATGTCAACCGATAGTATTCATTGCTCATAGAAACTCCTACATCTGAGACTACGAAATGTCAACCGATAGTTCATTGCTCCTAGAAACTCCCACTTCTGAGACTATGAAATGTTAACCGATAGTATTCATTGCTCATAGAAACTCCTACATCCGAGACAATGAAATGTCAACCGATAGTATTCATTGCTCATAGAAACTCCTACATCTGAGACTATTAAATGTCAACCGATAGTTCATTGCTCATAGAAACTCCTACATCCGAGACTATGAAATGTCAACCGATAGTATTCATTGCTCATAAAAACTCCTACATCCGAGACTAGGACATGTCAACCGATAGTATTCATTGCTCATAGAAACTCCTACAACTGAGACTATGAAATATCAACCGATAGTTCATTGCTCCTAGAAACTCCCACTTCTGAGACTATGAAATGTTAACCGATAGTATTCATTGCTCATAGAAACTCCTACATCTGAGACAATGAAATGTCAACCGATAGTATTCATTGCTCATAGAAACTCCTACATCTGAGACTATTAAATGTCAACCGATAGTTCATTGCTCATAGAAACTCCTACATCCGAGACTATGAAATGTCAACCGATAGTATTCATTGCTCATAAAAACTCCTACATCCGAGACTAGGACATGTCAACCGATAGTATTCATTGCTCATAGAAACTCCTACAACTGAGACTATGAAATATCAACCGATAGTTCATTGCTCCTAGAAACTCCCACTTCTGAGACTATGAAATGTTAACCGATAGTATTCATTGCTCATGAAAACTCCTACATCCGAGACAATGAAATGTCAACCGATAGTATTCATTGCTCATAGAAACTCCTACATCTGAGACTATTAAATGTCAACCGATAGTTCATTGCTCATAGAAACTCCTACATCCGAGACTATGAAATGTCAACCAATAGTATTCATTGCTCATAAAAACTCCTACATCCGAGACTAGGACATGTCAACCGATAGTATTCATTGCTCATAGAAACTCCTACAACTGAGACTATGAAATATCAACTGATAGTTCATTGCTCCTAGAAACTCCCACTTCTGAGACTATGAAATGTTAACCGATAGTATTCATTCTCATAGAAACTCCTACATCCGAGACAATGAAATGTCAACCGATAGTATTCATTGCTCATAGAAACTCCTACATCTGAGACTATTAAATGTCAACCGATAGTTCATTGCTCATAGAAACTCCTACATCTGAGACTATTAAATGTCAACCGATAGTATCATTGCTCATAGAAACTCCTACATCCGAGACTATGAAATGTCAACCGATAGTATTCATTGCTCATAGAAACTCCCACATCTGAGACTATGAAATGTCAACCGATAGTATTCATTGCTCATAGAAACTCCTACATCTGAGACTATTAAATGTCAACCGATAGTTCATTGCTCATAGAAACTCCTACATCCGAGACTATGAAATGTCAACCGATAGTATTCATTGCTCATAAAAACTCCTACATCCGAGACTAGGACATGTCAACCGATAGTATTCATTGCTCATAGAAACTCCTACAACTGAGACTATGAAATATCAACCGATAGTTCATTGCTCCTAGAAACTCCCACTTCTGAGACTATGAAATGTTAACCGATAGTATTCATTGCTCATGAAAACTCCTACATCCGAGACAATGAAATGTCAACCGATAGTATTCATTGCTCATAGAAACTCCTACATCTGAGACTATTAAATGTCAACCGATAGTTCATTGCTCATAGAAACTCCTACATCCGAGACTATGAAATGTCAACCAATAGTATTCATTGCTCATAAAAACTCCTACATCCGAGACTAGGACATGTCAACCGATAGTATTCATTGCTCATAGAAACTCCTACAACTGAGACTATGAAATATCAACTGATAGTTCATTGCTCCTAGAAACTCCCACTTCTGAGACTATGAAATGTTAACCGATAGTATTCATTCTCATAGAAACTCCTACATCCGAGACAATGAAATGTCAACCGATAGTATTCATTGCTCATAGAAACTCCTACATCTGAGACTATTAAATGTCAACCGATAGTTCATTGCTCATAGAAACTCCTACATCTGAGACTATTAAATGTCAACCGATAGTATCATTGCTCATAGAAACTCCTACATCCGAGACTATGAAATGTCAACCGATAGTATTCATTGCTCATAGAAACTCCCACATCTGAGACTATGAAATGTCAACCGATAGTATTCATTGCTCATAGAAACTCCTACATCCGAGACTATGAAATGTCAACCGATAGTATTCATTGCTCATAGAAACTCCTACATCTGAGACTATGAAATGTCAACCGATAGTTCATTGCTCATAGAAACTCCTACTTCTGAGACTATAAAATGTCAACCGATAGTATTCATTGCTCATAGAAACTCCTACATCCGAGACTATGAAATGTCAAACGATAGTATTCATTGCTCATAAAAACTCCTACATCCGAGACTAGGACATGTCAACCGATAGTATTCATTGCTCATAGAAACTCCTACAACTGAGACTATGAAATATCAACCGATAGTTCATTGCTCCTAGAAACTCCCACTTCTGAGACTATGAAATGTTAACCGATAGTATTCATTCTCATAGAAACTCCTACATCCGAGACAATGAAATGTCAACCGATAGTATTCATTGCTCATAGAAACTCCTACATCTGAGACTATTAAATGTCAACCGATAGTTCATTGCTCATAGAAACTCCTACATCTGAGACTATTAAATGTCAACCGATAGTATCATTGCTCATAGAAACTCCTACATCCGAGACTATGAAATGTCAACCGATAGTATTCATTGCTCATAGAAACTCCCACATCTGAGACTATGAAATGTCAACCGATAGTTCATTGCTCATAGTAACTCCCACTTCTGAGACCATAAAATGTCAACCAATAGTATTCATTGCTCATAGAAACTCCTACATCTGAGACTATTAAATGTCAACCGATAGTTCATTGCTCATAGAAACTCCTACATCTGAGACTATTAAATGTCAACCGATAGTATTCATTGCTCATAGAAACTCCTACATCTGAGACTATTAAATGTCAACCGATAGTTCATTGCTCATAGAAACTCCCACTTCTGAGACTATGAAATGTCAACCGATAGTATTCATTGCTCATAGAAACTCCTACATCCGAGACTATGAAATGTCAACCGATAGTATTCATTGCTCATAGAAACTCCTACATCTGAGACTATGAAATGTCAACCGATAGTTCATTGCTCATAGAAACTCCTACTTCTGAGACTATAAAATGTCAACCGATAGTATTCATTGCTCATAGAAACTCCTACATCCGAGACTATGAAATGTCAAACGATAGTATTCATTGCTCATAAAAACTCCTACATCCGAGACTATGAAATGTCAACCGATAGTATTCATTGCTCATAGAAACTCCTACAACTGAGACTATGAAATGTCAACCGATAGTTCATTGCTCATAGAAACTCCCACTTCTGAGACTATGAAATGTGAACCGATAGGGTTTTTTGTCCGTTCATTGTTTGCAAACAGTTGGTGGGGATATTTCTAGTCAGCGCTATTATGGCGGCTTGCGAATCCACGAAAAACACAACTCGCGCCTATTTGCCGAAGATGGAACAAAGTTTTTCGGCAGCTTGGACTATCGCCGCAATCTCACTATCGAAGTTGTTGTCATTAATACCGACAGGGCTGCAGCCCTAAAAGTGGTCGCTGTAGAAGCCAGCTCCAGAGGCATGTTTCATCGCTGATCCATCAGTGTATACATGGATCCAGTTGTCTTTGCTATATAGTTCCAAAATTGTTTCCAAAGCAGCGGCCTTTAGGATGTGGGGATCACTAACAGCTTTCGAGTCTTTATGATTTAGAAGCGACAGTTTTCCCACAGGTAATGATAGGAAAACTGTGTGGCAGGTTGGGAATTTAGATGCTTGCCCCAGTTCCAGATTATATTTAACTCTCAGTTGTTCAACATGAATGAGTGGTGATGTTTGTATCTTGAGTCGCGATGTCGCAGGTTTGTTTCATTGCTCGTAGAAACTCCTACATCCGAGACTATGAAATGTCAACCAATAGTACTCATTGCTCATAGAACCTTCTACATCCGAGACTACTAAAGTCAACCGTTCTAACTCAGAGGTATAATTTGTACAATTTTATTCAGACAAGTCTGTTTACTCAAAAAAGTTAATTTTTTTAGAAAAGAATTCTAACTAAAAGAAAAAATTAATGCAATTTTTTTTTCCTACGCCCTCTTGATTTCCTATTCAAACCAATTATAAAATTAAAGTACGGTATTGATTTAGTTAATACACAAAATGTTTAGCATAGGAGGAGTATCAAGGTTATTATAGATGAATTTGCATTAATTTTTCGCACATAGCTTGATCGCCATCTCTTATTATAGTGTAGCTGGAAAGGGTAAGAAAAGGGTTGGTGTAGTCTAGTGAGGATGTTTTGTTGGTGCCATATAGTGTGAGCATTTTATTCTGATAAGAGTGATAGTATAAAGATGTAACATTCTACATAAAAGACAATAGTAAATTTGTAATTACTGTTCTACAAAACGCACAATAAATGCATCTTATAAACAAAAATATTGAAGTATAAATTATACTTAGAAATGTTTTAGAAAGCAGTGATTTTATAAATCAAGATCCTAAAACAAACAATAAATAAGTTTGATAAAATTATTAATGCATTTGTTTTTTAAGGGACCAGTAATAACGTCTAGTATTTGCAAACTTAAAACGAGTGTCACAATAAACATATAGAAAATCATTTTGATGAAAATTGTTTGAAAATTGAAAATGTTGAAATTATGGACATTATCTTGGTTTTTAAGGACAGGGTAATGCCAATAAAAAAATAGGCTAGTAAATTTTAAAATTAGCTCCAACAACATAGATAATATGTATAATCAACCCCCCCCCCCACTATAAAACCCGACTTTTATGGGTGGGTCTGCAATAGGAAGTCACACATATCTTGATGTACAGACACGTTTTGATGAGTCGGTGATGACTAGTAAGCTTTATGATAAATCAATACCATATTGAACATATAGTTGTATAAAATTGTTCAAAATAATCAGTAAATTACTATAGAAAATATTAATTATTGTAAGATCTACGTAATATAACGGGAAAGCTTTGTATGTATTTTAATGTACTTTAAATATATTTTTTCCCCTTAAGTTACAAATAATCTATATAATTGTTATTTAACTTGATTATTTTTTAATTTTTATTTTTTTAATTTTTGACCATGTTTCTGTTGACAAACTTTGAAAATTATGTGACACATATTTAAGGATATTGTAAATATTAGAACCAATTACAACTTGATAAAGTGATGTTGGTAGGTTTTCCTGATGTCCTTTTGTATGTTATATAATTTGGAAATTTATGATTATGTTCACTATTTTCATTCTGTTTAGCAATCACATTGAAGTAAATTATTTATAGAATACATATTATCATTTTTAAATGAAGATAGTACTTCTATATATAAATATAATAAAGCATTTTTACGAAAAGTCTATGTTTGTTTATAACGACCTGTATGAAGGAAATAAGTTTTTTAATAAAATATTACAAAACGTACAAATTATCAATAAACTTCAGTAGTCCATCTGAAAACTAAGTCTGCTAGTCTAAATTGTATGAAGTGTGTAGGTTATGATTAAACCAATATATAAAACTGAGAAATTCACCGTTCTCGAGTAATTTTAGAAATAAACCTTTAATTCATTATTGGTAACTCAATGTCATACAAGTTTTACTGCAAAATATGAATAACAATATTTAGAGCTTATTACTGAGTTTATTTGTGTTTTAAAATTTAATAATTACCATTCAATATTTTGCAATGAAAATGAAAACATAATTTTCCAAAGATTAATTTATTTAAGATAATTTAGCCTTGTCTCAAATATATTATATCGGAAATGATTTTAAATATTAAAAATTATTGAAAACGTTCAAATGTGCTACAAAAACGATACAAAATATCTTTTAACACTTAAAATATTTTGATTATGAAGTCACTGTTAGTAGTTTCAAAGTGGATCATTAAATAAAGTGTAAGAAGAACTAAATAATTATTAAAAAGGTCATTTATGAAGACCATTAAATATTTGTACAATTACAATATGGTATATAATATACAGATAGATATACTAAACATAGTGTTGTACAAACCAGCAGTTCCAAGAAAGGGCTTTACCAAGTTTTTGTTTTTTTACCAACTACATTTAAATTGTAACATATTTTTATTTACAATATTGCACCCAGATTTGGGTCATTAATCTTCATATTTCACTAAAATTTACTTTAAGTCAAAATCTTGTGAGAAATTGCTGGGGTAGAGAAAATTAGGTTAGACCTGTTTTAAATAAGAGTCCTTGGGAAACACAGATGCTGTGAAGAAACCAATCATTTTAATTTCATCATATCCCCGACTTTGTCAGAAACAATTATAAAATACAAAATTATAGATACCAATAAAAATAAATAAACATGTATCAAAATCTTTGTACAGAGCATTTCAAAACATTTTTTACAACTTTAAAAGAATTTATAAATACACTCAGATAACTTACATAATCAGTTGACATGTAAAAGCAACACACATCAAATTTTTCATTCAAAAATAATTTTGGTTTGATGTGACTAACATGACAAACATCTCACCTGAAGTCAATTTCTGACCAAACTTCATCGTGCGTCACTTTTGCAGGTATGGTGTAAATTTAATTTCTCAGCTTAGGGAAATCGGCTAGTAAAGCTGGAACATATACTCGATCTTTAATGGAATCCCATAAAAAAATCAAGAGGAGTCAAATCTGGTGTGCGAGGCAACCACGCAAATGGCTCTGCACGACCAATTCACTAACTTGGGAATCGCTTATTAAGGAATATTTCGGAGAAATGGCATACAGGGAAAGTTCTGTCTGAATTGTTTTACAGCAACATCGCAAACCCGATGATTTGTCATATCATACAGAATGTCTCGACACGTGTATGTTATATCATATTTCAATATAATTTTGGTGACAAGAGATGTAGGCCTACTTGGTGTATCCTTACTATACTGAGGACAAACATTGTGTTGAATTGTAGTTGCAAAGTTAATTTTGTAAAATCAAAACATGCAGCAAGTACCAGTAAAAGTAGTTTTTTTAAACTACAACAATGGTGGCATTTCTGTTGATAGTATTTGGCACTGTGTAAGTCAAACTTGATGTGTTTTGCTTTAAATTGACACCTCAACTGATTTTGAAAGTTATCTGAATAAATTTCTACATGTTTTGAAAGTTGTAAAATCCTTTTTGAAGAGCCTGCATATACAGAAATCTGTATCTGATCATTCATTATTGGGAAATCGCAAGTTAATTTAAATATTGTATAAAAAATATAAAGAGACATAACAACAATTTAACTGAAATTTATATACAAAAATAATCTGGTACCTCTATGAAGAGCTCCTCTTCTTTTTTCACTTGAAATATAGAAATCGCAGAAGGTGGAGTTGTATCTTTTTCTATTTTCATGTATGGTACTAAATCAACCGTAACTGGGAATTCCTTTAACAATCATTTACACAAGTCTTAACAGCCAATCACATAAAAGATATAATAGCAGCTTACCAAACTACATTTATATACACACTACTGTATTATTATTATTATTATTCTTGTAGTTTTAAAGTGAAAAACCTCTAAGAATATAATAATATAAACTAAAGACTCTTAGCCTCCATATACTCTAATAGCGTCATAGTCGTAATAGAACAAAAGTTGGGGTCATTAGAGACCTAATAGAGGATGAAAGAAAGGAATTTAATCCTAGACTAGGTAAAGAACTTCTCCTACATCAGTACAGCTCATCCATTTTAGAATAGCAATTGGATAATGGTCTACACAGTTATTGCAGGCGCTAGCCCTCGATAATTCAGTGACATTATAACTGGGGATCATTGTAACTACTTTGATGGGAATGTACAAATTGAAATTGGTGATACATATTCAAATTAATTACATCAAGAGTGTATACAGAGAGGGGAGGACAAGCAGCTGCCCTCCCTTCCAAGATGGAAAAATAAAACAATTTTAAAATTAAACAATATTCTGAAAGAAATTAATTACATAATAGAGACACTAGTACTATCTGTGAGAGGATTTAAGAACTACTGTTACTCGCTGGCATCATCTTGCTTGCGGGAACAAAAGTTTTCTAGAATAATATTGTCTCATTTAATGACACTATGGGAATATATTATTTAGAAGCTATACAAGAGCCCACACATTTTTGGTTAGAGTCAGTGGAGTTGTTATTTTCACAGAACTGCTTACCACCTGCCATCCACTTTACAATAACAAATGGATTTTAGAAAGTTTTTTTGACAACTAGTCTACTGTGATGTTTATTACATGCTCCAAAATGATGTTGGCTAAACAGATGTTCTCAATAAATCTTACTTACACATGTTAATTTTGAAAGTACAATTTTTTATTAAAGATAGAAAGCATTGACGTTATTTATTATTAAAGCTTAAATCTAAATACAAAATCTTAATTTTAATATTTGTCCAAGTTTGGAAAGTCATCTAATTGTTCATATTGCTTTTTAAGGGAAGTGTGGTTATTTTAATTGTTATATTTTACTTATAACTTTCTCAGATCATTTTCATTCTCCACTACCATTACTCAAAAACATGTAGCAAGCAGTACACTTGACATTCAACAAAAAAGTTTTATATTTTTAACAAGTCTGCCTCCTCTCACTCAATTCCAGAATATTCCATGATTCTAACTAATCGGAAAATCTCCTTTTATGGAGATAACACGCCATATGCAAGACACATCTTTGTTCTAGAATGTTCCATTTGCAAAGTATGACGCAATTGTCTGTTCCTTTGTTTAATTATAACACATTATGTAAATAATGTCATTTTCATTTTATAACAGCACTTTTTATTTAAAAGTTCACTTCTGTATTTATTATTTATTTTATCACTTATGATTTCCTTAAATTAACATGTTATTTACAATTACATATTATTATTACAAATTATTTACTATGATTTATTTATTGGATGGAGATCATCCATGCTTACACCGTGTAGCAAGTCCAAATTTTCAGTCGTCAGTTGGTAAATAATATCCATAGCCTAAAGCAATTAAAGATTGGAACTTTCAAGAATACTAGTTACAAAAACGAAAGTGATTATAATAATTAATTAGTTGAAGATTACCTCTTTCTTAACAGGTAAGAGCTCTAAAGGATCTCTGAGGCCACAGTCTTGTTGGATCCTGCAATTATTAAAAACGGTTCATTTAACAACACACATATCCCAGTATTGGTTTACTACTGGGTCCAGGAGAAATATTTTCTGACAGACATCATATAAGTTAGAAAACATGTTATTTTATAATCTAAAAGGACAATGTTTAACATTTGCATAAATAATTCTCTGATATCTTGGCACTGCTATTAGAGCGCTAGTAGAGAGATGTGGAGTTGATACGCCATTTGTAGAGAATACCCTTCCCATTCCAGTTACCATCATTGCATACACAGGTAAACATCATTCTTCCATTATTGAGTTATTTTAAAAGTACTGATTCTGTTATTTTGTGCAGCAATTATTTCGTACTTAATTTAGGCTAGGTCCAACAAATTTCGGTAGAGCATATGGGTGTCAAATTTTAGAGCCACAGGATCAGTATTGAAGAAGAAACCACCTAATAGGCCTCATAGCATCCAAACACCTGAAACATCTAAGCAATGAGACAGGTAGTTTATCCAACAAGCTGGTACTTTGGAATTGTCTGATCAGAGTATTTGTCTGAAAGAGAATTTTACATACGGACCTTAAGTTTCATCTGTACAAATTGATGGTCATACAACAGCTAAATGAACATGATTGGGGAAACCATGTTCCTAGTTGCCAAGCAATGTTTAAGTGTACTCTTTTGAGATGTCAAGAGATGAAGCTAATTTTCATTTTATAGGGCTGCGTTAATGAAAAAAAATTTCAATTAACAAGATAATCGCCGACAGCTCTATGATCATACTCTGCACTGTAAACATGTCAGCGAGCGCGCCGTTGGTGAATTTTTAGTCATAGGGCTGTACTTTTTTGAGGAAGATTTGCGAAGATAACTTCAGATTGTTATGTCAACATGTTATGCAACTTTCTGGAACTTTAAATTAATGAATTCTGAGACCAGGTTTTGAAAAAGATGGTGCTACAACTCACACAGCAAGAAAATTGATGGATGTCCAAAGATAAATGTTTCCCGGGCATCTAATTTCACGAGGCGACAATCAATGGTCTGTATTTCACCCTACTATTAGAAATTAGGGCCATAATTCAGTTAGGAAATTAGTCTAAGTTCTTTTAAAAAAGTCAGAATGATAACAACTATTATGACAGAGCTAGAAAACTGACAGCTTGCCTTGCAAGTGAGGTGGACTTCACAAGTTGAGAAGTGTATATATAACTTTTGGTGGGAAGAAACGAGAGCAATAATTCAAGTTGGGATTTCAAATTGAGAAGTGTATATAAACCCTTGTGTGGGAAGAAAAGAGGTCAATCATTCAAGTTGGGAAGTGTATATAAACCCTTGGGTGGGAAGAAACGGGTCAATCATTCAAGTTGGGAAGTGTATATAAACTTTTAGGTGGGATGAAACGGGGTTAATCATTCAAGAGGGGACCGCCGGCAGATTTAAAAGATGGCCAGATAGACTTGGCGAGAGAGAGCTTCAGGAGGATATATACCAGACAGCGGAAAAATACACAAAGACATAGTAAAGGTGAGCAAGTATAATTAAAGGAACTTGTAATTATTCAAAAATACCGTAGTCGGGATTGTCTAGTCATAATAGTTGGAATTATTCTGGATTTAAAATTTAATAATAATAATAATAGTAAATATTTGATTGAAACACGTAAATCTAAATGTGAAATAAATAATTGTATTAAGAGTAATAAAAGGAGATTTAGTAATTATGAACTATTTTATTGGACAAGAGTTTATTGTAACTAAAGAACCCACGTGGGAATCAATGGCCAATTCCTACTACTACCTCTCAGCATATGACGACTTTTTACTCTGGGAGCATCTAAAGGTTGTAGTATTAAAACATAAGGCGAGAACAATTGATGATGATGAAAAGCTGTTATCTGGTAAGAAATTGCAGCGATACCGGTACCACAGGAAATGGCCATACAAGTGATGCAAAACTTCTGGGTGAGGTTGCATACTTGAATAGGTAATGGAGGTTGGAACATAGACAATATGATTTCCAAAACAACATAATTATAAAAAGTAAACATTGTTCTTTTAGATTATAACAATATTTTATTTAACTTCTATAAGGTCTGTTTTATTAACTATTCATAATAGGGAGATATTTCTGCTGGACCCTGTATACAAATATATAGTTAGTTTCCCTTTTACGAATTACATACAATATAATTACCTTAATTCTGTGGTAAAATCTTTACAATTATTGTCTTTTCTGTAATGCTACAACGTGATTTGCTGGACATCCTTAATAGAAGTTGCTCATGTGGCTACGTAATTTTAATGAGTCATACTCAAATTTACTTTTACAATATTATTATATGTATTTTAAATATACTCATAAGTGACTGTACAAATATTAAAGTTTGGTGTTATTATAAATTCAATAAATATATTTTTCATGTATTAAGCACGAAAAAGGTACTAGTGAGAAGCGAAGCAGTGCTGTAGCATTACAGAATAAGAGATGCAAAACATTATACAAACTCATTTACCCCCAAAACCAAATAAAAATAAAGCAAAATTAATTGTTACCAGAAATGCCAGATTGTTAGTTATTGGTAAAAAAAATATTAAAAATCGGCCTTGAGACTTATAAAATACTTATCTTCTTACAATTAGCTTTACCGATTTTGTTCAAATAGTGCAATGTTAAGATTAATGACACAAACCTCGTGTGCAAAATTGCAAGTAAAGAAAATAATGGTTCAGGAAAAATTGGCAAAAATGAACCTTGACTATGGTCATTAAAAGTTTAATTTTAATTCAATTCAACTTGATTAGTCCTTTTGAAAAATTTACATTTGTATAAGACGAGAAAAATTTCAAAAAATAATGTTTAATCAAATAAAAATTACGCTGTTACATGTTTAAAGCACAAGCAAACCAAGTTTAGGCTCTTGGTTCATTTTCACTTTTTGATCGTCAACTACCGAAATGACAATTTTGGTGCCAATCAGTTTTAGTTCATTTTTATTTGGTTTTGGGGAAGATTGGGTGGGAAAGTTTGAAAACGTTTTTCACCATTTATTTAAAATTATGTTTAGTTTATTTTAGTCCTGAATAGTACTGTTTTATAAATTGTGGATCAATATCATAATAGGGACAACATTGTTTATTTATTTCATTTTAATTGTATTTTTTGATAACCTCGTTTGAAAATGCATTAGAGTATTTGGATAATTCTTAAAATCTTGTTGGTTTACCTATTTACAATTACTTATTATTTTCAATTTCTTTATAAATATACTTTAAATAATATATAACATATGTAGGCCTATATATTTAAACAAGATAGACTACGGTACATGTTAAATGATTATAAAAAAAAAAAAAAAAAGCTTATAATACTATTGAAAATACCTGAATAGTTATAATAGTTGACACATTGTAATAAAAAATGTTTTCAATAAAAGTAAACATGCTGTGTTCCTCCTTAACCAATAAGCTAATCTAGAACCACTTTAGTCTATAATACTTACCATGCTGGTAAATCCATTAAACATTCTTCTTGTTCTTCAAGAGGCTCCTCCTTCACCAGAATAGATTCCATTCTGTATAATAAAACAAAAAACTTATTTAGTTTATTCAATATATAAAATCTGGATAGACAATCAACCCAATGTTTTAAAGTATTTATGTGTGCACTCTGAAGAAACTAGGGAGATGGAAACGGGCAGCTTTATGTTATCTCAGTTGATGCTACTACCTCCCTTGTTATCTTTAAATAAGAATTATCAACTTGTATACTCCTCTGTGTATCAAAATTATTTACAAAGCAACATGCTAATCAGTGGTAGTGGGTAATTACGAGGTGGAATTTAAAAACAAAGACTGATCGATTACAAAGAGCAAATGGTATTTGTTCATGCAGCATGCAGTCATTTCAACTTGTCCATTGGGCATATAGGATAATCACCATAATATGTTACCAGTCCATTGTCGTTTCCTATACATGACAGTGGGTTTATAGCCTGTATGAAATTTAAAATCTCACCAGTTGTGATATCAGATCACTGATTAAACTTCTAAACGCAAGAGGCATATTGCACAACCATTATCGTGAGAGAGAAACATTCCTGACCTCAACAATACCGGTGTCAATTTTGAATGGCATGGCATAGTTTAGATAGTAATTCACAATAGACTTGGATTGTGATGGTTGTTCAAGGCCCTATGAAATCTTTTGATGACATTTAAATTAATTTTCTTTTATGAATATATTTGCTTGAATTTTTTTCAGTTTGAGTAAACTAGAATGATGCTTTTTAATGTTCATTGTTGGTGTCCAAGTCAATAATGATTAACAATTAATATGTAGAAATAAATTAAATGTTTATTTAATGTTTTGTATAAATGAGTTTTTTATAAATGTGTTTTAATGTTTTGAAGACCTGTACTACAGAGATACAACTGAAGATGGAGTCCCGACTCCAAAACGCGTCTTGAGAACAAGACAAATAAAGTCACATGACGGAACAAATGAGGTAAATTATTACTACATATTAATTGTTAGAATGATGCTACTAAATAAATTATTACGACAGCATTGACATACGAAATCTGTTTTGTGTTGGTATGAGGTGAAAAATTGTCTCCCTTTCTATGAAAGTGTCACAAAAAACATGTGCAGACATTAATCTTTGGTTTTTGTAAGCACTTGTCAACATATTATGATAACCTGAAGTGTTGATCTCAATTCTGAACTATCGTGACTTTGAAAGTTATAGAAGTTCTATAAAAATATCACTAATCGTAAAGTGATAATTTCATTTCACTTTTGCATTCACACGCTCAGGGAAACAGTCAGTCCAGATGGTAGGCTTACCAATCCTCTCTTCAGAATAGAGCCATGAATTCTGCTAAGAAAAATTATGAAATCATTAACTATTTACCATATATGCAAATACATTAGTTCAGTAGAAAATAAGAAATATAAAAAATGAAATCCAGTTCAGGTTACGAATCCCTACTTTAATATTTATGACTACATTTGTCAAGTTAGTGAATGTGTGATCATTTGTTTTATTAGTTCCGGCAAGTTAACTATATATATGATGCATGCCTATTACAGTTGTATGATTATAGGCTTTCATTATAACCCAGACCTATATTTAACCTAACAACAGCTGGATTCCGTTGTTTTCAATATGGTATTTGATAGTGAAGACATGCATTTTGTGACTTGAAAAGTGTCTTCCGAAAAAAAAATTTAAATCTCTTTGAATATAAGGTAAATAGTTAAGGATTTCATTATTTTTTTATTGTATAATTACCACTTTACATAGGATTACTGTTTTTGGATCGGAATTGAGAAAGTTATATATGATTTAACACTTCTATATTAGATAAATTATTGAAATGGTTCAATAATATCTTCAAATCAGTAAATATCACATGGCATTTACAACCAACACAATATTTGATTACTGGGACAAGTTAGGTTATGTACAATATATGTAGGTACTATGAACTGACTGAAGTGTATATAATGTTGTTCACAGTTTTGGCAACCTGACAATTAATTGTATCATGTAATTTGTAATTTTTTAGATAATTATTGATCAGCTGTGAACTATTTAAAAAAAGAAGATGTTTGATAACTGATTGATGTTAAAAAAGATAGTTTTTATGGGGAATAAAAGATAATTTGAATTAAATACTAAGAAGACAAAATCATTAATATTATAATTCTTAAGTTAATTATTTATGAATAGATATTTCAACTTAATCATACATTCTATTTCTGACTTCAAAGACCTTGAGGGACCATTTTAATATCCTACAAAGAACAGATAAATACTTTACTAATGAAGAGTGGTGTGAATAATATATGAATATTTGGATTGATTGATAAGACTCAAACCAACTTACGTTCTCGTGGATCAGGAAAATGATTAATTTACTATCTCCGGCCTTTACAATTATGCAGAGTTTTTCTGAATGTAAAAATTAAAAAATTTACTCTCTCCAGATACGTCAAAAGAATCAGGGAACACCAATGACCAAATAACCAAATCTCGTTTTGGACGCTGGTCACATGGTAAAATTTGCGTTTTGAGACTTGAGTCTAGATTGTAAGAAACACAGTTACTGAGGGGGAGTACCTATTACCTAATCTAGGTACTGTTCAATGATTTAGTAAGGGGCCTAACAATTTGTATCATTTGGTTTTAGATAATTATTAATTAGCTAGTTTTATCTAAAATAAAAACACTTGGAACAAAAATTAAGATGATAAAAAGGTGGTTCAATGGAATCATACATTCATATATCTGGCTAACACATACAGTAATATTATTTTCATTTTCAATATATATGTAATATTTATCATAATGTGCTTTATACTATTTTGCAGAGATCTTGTAGAACAGTAATAAATAATAAATCGTTTTAGAAATAACCGAGACACTGTAAAATAGGTTTTAATTGATAAATCTTGGTTCTAATCAAACTTTATCGCTTTTGTATCGTTTTTGATAAAAATATCCTTATTCTCTTTGTCACAGATCATTAATATGTTAAAGATGATCAAATGGCAAAATTGACAACCACAGATTTTAAATGTAGAACTAGAAATTTGTCCTGTTGTTATTTTGTTTTGCTCTTTCAAAGGTTAATAAGACTTATAGCTTTGAGCTGTGGTGTTTATTTGAATACTTGTATTAGTATTCAATATTTATTCTACAACAAAAGGTGCGTTAATTAGCTATATTTATAAAATACGTCTAACAATAACAGTTCCTGCTTTAACAGTGATGGAAATCCTAACTCTAAACTGTTATCTGCAACTATTTTATACAGTAATAAATATATACCGGTACATTGTTTCTGTCCAAGCGATTTTAGTGCAAAATATCGGCAATTCGTCTTCCAAATGCCGTTTTCCTCATTATCCCGATACTCCTTTACACCGCAGGTCACTTTTTATCTTTTACAATTCATTATTTCCGTCTGAAAACAGCAATTCAAAATGACGATTTTTTGGCATTTTGAGTTTATTTCAACTATTTCATGAAATGTAAGTAAAAAAAACATAACTTCAATTTTTCTAGATTAAGGTCCATTAAGTGAACCTCATGTTAAAATAGGTTGGTAAGTGAATGGTTTTTACTTTACATGGCCAAGTAAGCTCTCTTACTCTCCACATAGCCTATCTCACACACCATGTTGTCTGTTCAATGATATGAACAACACTAATCCAATGCACATGTAGTAGAAAAACCATCACCCATCCAAGTAATAACCACTCTCAATGTTGCTTGACTTGGGTCATTAGTCCAAACATTGTCATGTAAATTTATATATTATTGAAATATGTCAATTTTGAAATGATAAACTTTTTTGTTTACCAAAAAATGTTACCATTCTTATAAAGAGAGGTTGGTAGTACAAAAAAAGGGGGGGAAATGGTGCGCCACAGTAAACAATTACCTTTCAGAAACCTAGTCATCATGAATCCTAAATCTTTGAAGCATAGTAATATGAACCTGTAAAACTTAAGTGCGGATGTGCCCCACGAGTGATTTTAATATGTTTATTATATTGAAAATGTTAAAAATTGCTCAATTTGGATGATTTTAAAGTGAAATAAGGTATTGTGAAAGATAAAAAGTGACCTGCATTTTAAAGGAGTATCGAAATGATGTAAAAACGGTATTTGGAAGACGAATTGGCGATATTTTGCACTAAAATAGCTTGGACAGTAACAATACATATTTACCTATTTTATAAGTCAATTTAAAAATTATTTTATAAAATATGTCTAATTATTTTACTTTATACCAATTTTGATATTATACTCTATAATAATATTTTAACGCTGAATTCTTTCTCATACTCTAACATATAGTAGCTGCTCTACTGTGCTGTTTGTTACTATATGCATCTCTCTTTCTCTCTCTTCAGTATGTACACTTTAATACTATAAAACATTGGGTCGACTTTCTATACAAGTTTCATACATTCAATAAACCAAATACTGTAGGTATCTTTTTTGTTTTATACAGAATGGAATCTATTCTTGTAAAGAAAGAGCCTCTTGAAGAACAAGAGGAATCTTTAATGGATTTTCCAGCATGGTAAGTGTTACAGGCTAATAGGTTTTAGTTTAGCTTATTGGCTAAGGAAGCATGTTTACCTTTATTGAAAACACTGTTTATTACAACTGGTCAACCATTGTAAATGGTACAGTATTATAAACTCTTTGCTTATTCAGTATACAAGATATAGGGTAAGTTTGGTTATTTTTTATTGAACTTTAAGTTTTATGGCCTCAAGAAAATGATAAAGGGATGATCGTTATCCTGTGCATCTGTCATCCTTATTGTTAAGTATGTAAGCATGATAGCGGCCACATAAATTAAGTATACATCTAATTTTAGCGGAACATCTAATTTAGTATAATGGACAATAGTGTGCTCCTATAAAAACATTGTTTAAATTAAGAAAAATCTATATGAAAATGTCAAAACAGTTTTTTGGGTCATATCTTGTGTTTTCAACTTATAACACACTAACTTAGATAAAAATTTACAGATTTAAATTACAAATTTAATTGTACCAACCTCACCTCTCCATGATGTCAAATAGCAAAGTTATTAATAAAAATATAATTTCGAACCTTGACTTCCCAAGAAAATGGGGTAGGCCTATTATATAGAGGTGAGATCCTATAGGATTGAATCACCAACATAAGCATAGTAATCGGAGGCTCCTTCAAATATGTACAGCTTCGAGGCCCGCCAGAGTTAAGATACTGACACGAACAAAGCGAGTGAAAACTTTTAAATGTATATACAGTCCGTCAGGGCCTAGCCAACATCAAGAAAACACTAATATATACAATTACAAGGTTCAGAAAACCTGTGTAACAACTGATTTATCCCAGTACCTATAGTACTGGCAGAATTTTTTTTCTGTAATGATGGGAATTTTTAGACAGTTTTGTAAGAATATTTTCAAAAGTTCCATAAAACATATTTGAATGCCAACCGTAAAATGTTCCATATCATTTTGTTCAAAAATCTCTGACCATTATAGCTAGTATAAACCACATACAATGTCCGCTATTGAGAAGTGTCCGCTATCTGGAGAGATGCAGTTAACTGATAACACATGGTAAACCACCAGAATAATGTCTTGTAACGATATTGAACACATTCAAAAAATTTAAATGGTGAACATAATCATATGTTCATTACCAAAATACCATTACTGTTGTTATGTTGTTACTTTTTGTCACTCAGAAATCACAATAACAGTTAACCTACTGTATAATAAAGCAGATTACTTTCATGCATATATGGTCGATAAAAGTAAAATAAATTAAACTTTGGTATTGTTTCATGACTGTCTACTGTATTATCAAAGTTTTTATAGTACAACAGGCATAATGGTTTAATCTCACAAAAATACTCAATAAAACACAAATTTGTAAATTAAATAATATTCTTTATTTTTAATCATTTCGTACTACCATACTGAATAAACAAATAGGCAAATTAGGAAAATGTAAATTTAAAAAGGGAAAAAATCAAACTGTGTAAGAAATATGCTTGTAAAGAACTAAATATTAGTAAAAAAATATTTAATTTAGTATACTGTATACTCTCACTAATTTAATCAATAGGTTTTTGGAAAAAATCTTCAATTTATATTTGCTTAATACGGTCTTTTGTGAGTCCTGATGTCGGTTGATTGGTTTTCGGTACAAAGTGAATCTTGAATCATTTTGTACTCTTCAAGGGATACTCCAAATTGTTGAATTAAATTATCCAACTCATTAACTTCAGTGTCACTATTGTTATCATTTTTGACCAAACCTGATTTAATGAAAACAGTTTTTATCTGTATTGGATTTGAGCTCTTTTAAAGCCGAGCATATCCACAAAATTGCATCTAAAAGAACAATATTTTAGCACAGTTCATCACACGATGTAATGTCCTTCATTTTCGTCAAAATATATCTGAGAATTCTTTGTCTATAATAAACTTTGAAATTGTTTATGATTCCTTGATCTAGAAGAAAGCAACAGGAAGTGGTATTCGAGGGAAGGAACACTAATTTTGTTAGTTAAAAAATGTTTTTTTCTTCATAACCCTCGCACATCATAGATAATTTTGATTCTAGAACTAGAATTTCCTCCACTGATCCTGCTTCCACACACACATTTCTGAAAAATATTGTGTCTAGGACGGAATTTATAAAGCCAGCCAACTAATGTTTTAAAATCAATAACTCTTAATTTTTGAGGTCATAACTCTTAAAGCTTTTTCCCGAATTAATGGGCCAGAGATTGGAATGTTATTAAATCGTGCTCTACAAAACCACTCATATATTAAGTTGTCTATCGCAAAGTCTTCTGTTTTTGGAAACTTAATAAATTTTTGTTTTCCGACCACGATTTGAGAATTTTTTCTTTCTTTTTTAAATATTGAGACTGATATGGGTATTTCCAACTTGAAATTTTGCAGCTAAATCACTCGCACTCTGTTTTGTATAACTATACATACAATACATAACTATACTACACACTGTTCACACAGCAACTTTATTCAAACTAAATTCTTAAAGGGCAGTGACGACTGCTGTATAAAGGACACAAAGGTAGTCAACTTCCTGGAAGTCAACTTTTGGGTAATTACTGTACAGACATTGCAGTGTATGTTTCGAGACATCTACAATTTCCTAGAAAAGGATGATATTTTATGCTCCACTGTTCTTAATTCGGAAGTTTCAACTGACCCATTGGCCATCAATTTGGTGTCTGTGTCCATTTTTGAAAAAGTACATTATTTAGAAACACTACTGTTATGTTCGGGTTTATAAATTATTTAAATAAATGTATACATTACATTTAGAAGTACCAGTTTTATTATTAAGCGATCTACTTCAGTCGCTGTTCATTGTAAGACTGCTGGCTGCGCATCGTAGCCAGGACATGTTGCTACAATGTTGACTTATAATGTTGACTAATAGTCTACAGATTACATAACAATTTCCTTCTTTTTTTTTTTTTTTTTTTTTTTTTTAACTAAGAATAGATCAAATAATAGTAAAATATTTTTATAACCTTATAATTTTTTTTTAAAGAAATTAAAATTATATTCTAATACAAAACAATATTTTTTTTTTTTTAAAAAGAAATTCAAAACTAGACGTTACAAATAATACTCAAATTAATAAATATGTATTTTTTTTTTTTTTTTTTTTTTTCAAATTAAAACTATCTTCTAACCATTTACAAATCAAATTTTATTTTTTATTTTTAATTTTAAGAACAACAACATTAATAACAATTACAATAATAATAACAATATTACTTTTTTTTAAATTTAAAAAAAAAAAAAATTTTTTTTTTAAATTTTTTTTCTAGCCAACTTAAAATTTATCTTCTAATCGACAACTGCTTTTGACTACTCTACCATATCTGGTTTTGTAATTATCAAGATCTTTTAAAAAATCACTTTCTGGACTAACCTTTTGCCCTGAATTAACACTTTCACTTATTCTTCTATTAGATTGATTTAATGGGCTTATTTCATTCTTTTGACGAGACATGTATTAGGATTGGCTCTCTAAGCTATGCCTGGGTTCCTATTTATTAATTTAATATCAGATCAGTGGTTCAGTATTTTTTAAATCTTATCTTTGGTATGAAACTTATGTCCATTTCCCTGATACTTTTGTTAGGAATAAACAACGCTACTACATCGCTTTACTACAAGACTTTAATACAATGATTTAACTACAAAACTTTAATACAATAATTTAAATACAAAACTTTAATACAATAATTTAAATACAAAACTTTAATACAATAATAGGAATTTAATTGAACAATAAAACAAAACCATATTATTTATTCAAAGCCCAGAAGTATTCCAACTATTATTATATTTTAAATGAAAGAAATTATAAATGTTTTTATTGGTTACTTTATGTATAGAAATGCTTGCTTACGGTTTGTTGCGTAGATTTCTTGGGCCATCTTCCACCACGGCTAGCCACACAGCCGTGTATCTTCCCAGCTCCAAAAAGACAAGAGATCCCCTCCAAATCATGCTGACCGCTTATATATGTATCGTGGCTTCTGATGCTCTACTTTTGTTGCAAGTCAAGCATTTCAACACTTTTTCAATTCTTTCGCAATAGTTGGTTCATTCTGAGCTTTGTGAATATGATTTCTTCCTAATATAGCCTTAATATTATCCTAATATTAACTTATTCCTAACACATGGAAGGACATTTTGGAGGCGACATTCTTTCAACCGCAGGACTAATATGTATTCTATTACGTCTATATGATTTACCGTTTTGATCTATGACTATATATGATCGAGGTTCTTCTGTTTCTCGAATTATGTTTCCGCTAGACCAATTGGAATTAGGTTTTTTCTGAAAGAGAACATCTTGACCATTACATAAACTCTGCAGTGGTTTAGAATTGCGGTCAAAATGTCCCTTCATTCTCTGTTTGTTAACATACAGTTGATTTCTGGTTCTATTATAATTAAGTTTAGGTTTAAGACATTTGTAATGCGTTGGTACTAAGGTACGCAATTTCCTTGACATGAGAAGTTGAGCAGGTGACTCCACATTATTTTTATTAGTGTTTCTAAAACTTAAAAGTGCAAGATAAATATCTTCTCCTGCATCAGCTGTTTTTTTTAATAATGATTTCATCGTTTTTACAGCACTCTCAGCCATGCCATTTGATTGAGGAAAATGAGGGCTTGAAATTACATGCTCAATATCCCAATTTTTACAAAACATTCTAAATTCTTCACATTTAAAATAAGTCGCCCCATCAAAATAAACTTTTAGAGGTATCCCATGTCTTGAAAAAAAACTTTTTAATTTTGATATTATAGTTACACTTTTAGTATTTGAAATACTTGCTATTTCAATATAGTTTGAATAATAATCAACAGCAACAATATACAACATTTGTTCCCATTCAAACACGTCTATTCCCACTTCTGACCATGGTAATTTTGGTACTCTATGTGGCAATAGAGGCATTTTACTTTGATTTCTTTTAAATTTACTACAGGTTCGACAAGATTCAACATAATTCTTAATATCATTAGACATGTTAGGCCAATAAAGTGCTAACCTAGCCCTTGATTTACATCTATTTATTCCCATATGACCTTGATGAACAATTTCCATCATTTGTGTTCTTAGATTTTTTGGTACAATAATTGTGTCACCTTTAAATATTAAATTTTTTATAATACTTAATTCATCTTTAAAATCAAAATAATATTTTAATTTATCATTTACATTACTTTTATATTTTGGCCAGCCATGATTAATATAGTCTTTTAATTTATTTAATTCTTCATCATTTTTAGATTCTTTCTCAAACAATAACCACTTAGCATGTGAAATTGGTAAATTATCAATTAATAAATTAACCTGTAATTCTATTTCGTCAAAAACCTCATCTTCAACCTTGTCATTTACATTAAAATGTCTTGACAAAGTGTCAGCAATAACTAACTCTTTACCCGGTTTGTACACTACTATAACGAAATCAATAAGCTTTCCAGTAATGGTTTAATATTTTTAAAAGAATATAGAAATAGATACATTTGTTGGACACATGTTAAACGTTTTATGATAGCCGACAAAGGTGAAGCATTAGGGGGATATGTTATAAATCAGTCAGAACACCATTCACAACTTTAAAGAAAAACACTTAAATTATACCCAGAATCATTGTAGGCAATTAAGTCATAAATAACTATAATATTAGAAACTTAAGGAGAATCACACACAAAACTCATAAAATGTAACGGGACAATAGTTTTCTAAACGGTCACAATTTTGAAACATTAAAATTTGATTGGCTGACAAAAAGTAGATGCTTACGTTCATTGGTTAAAGTAAATTAAGAGAGAGGGAATAAGTATTTTTTAGCATCGACAAAGTAAAAATTATATAGAGAGTCTTGGGGAGAAACTCACACCATAGGGGGGTCGGCGAAGTAAAGTCAACAGTATTCCTAATGTAGAAATTAGTATTTCCTATAAGTTATAATTCCAGTTTAGTAATAGTAAAGTAATAATTGTTTTTTTTAACACGTATGTTTTAACCGTGTTTGTTTTTACAAAGTAAAAGTATTTAACACTTTAGTAATCTTCGTTGCAGTACTAAAGAGGTACATCTACGAAGTGTTGAGTGCATCTTCATGGTAATTTGAAGTGAATCATTTTATTGATAAATCACATAGTACAGTGTAGTGTTTGGTGAACATCATTAACCAGTAATAAAGTGAAAGTTCTTCACTCAACTAGCAGCACTGGATTACTTACAAAGGAATACAACAAAAGTGGATTTGGTATTGTACTAATTATAGACTTTAATTGAAAACTAAATTGTTAAAATTGCAATTCTCTGTATTATTAAAATTTCACTCACTGTATTAATTGTTCATTAAAGAGCTCCCCCTGAGCAAATAGTTTAAAATATAAAAAAAACAAAAGTAATTGGAAATTAAGTTAAAATAAAATTAAATATTTCAGAGTTAATGTTAAAGAGTATATTTGGACTTCATCATTAATAACTTTCCTTATGTGTTGACAATCCAAGGTATGACTAATTAATTCATGATTTTTGATTTATATAATATTTTTGAAATTATAATATAATATTTATCGTTAGATAATGGCGCCCAAGTGTCAGGCATGAACAAGCAGTGAGTGAATTATTGTTAGCATAATTGTTAGCATAAGTATAATAAGGTTAATTACAGGAAGTGTATGTTAAATTTAAGAAGAAGCAAACGCCTCTGTTTTAAGGGTACAAGTATGTTGCAAACAAATCAAGGGTCGGGTCAGAACACACCTGAAGTGTTCGAAGTTAATAATCAATTGGGGGAAAGTTTTGATGTTATTTCGGGGAAAGGATTGACAGGGGTAGATAAAACAATAAATGAAGTTAATGTGGCGGGGACAGCGGCGTCGGTAACGTCCGAAAATTTAAATGTAATGGAAATGTTAAAGGCCCTTATGGAACAAAATAAAAATTTGGAAAAAAATATGGTAGAAAAATTGGATCGGCAAATGGAAATTATGCGGGAAGAAAATCGACAGTTTATAGCGGTATTAAATTGTTACCAGGGGACTTAAATTTAAGAAAGGCGGAACCAAATGGTAACAATGTTTGAAAATAAAAATAAAAAAAGACAAAGACAAATTTAGTAATTAACAAGGCTCAAGTTTATTGAACAAAAAAAAAGAAATTTCGACGGTTCAGATTTTATCATTTACAACTTAGAAAGACATCCTGAGACAAATCATCATAAACAGCTTATGATTAACAATATTATAATTAATAAAAGTTATACGCCCTTAATGTAACATATAATAATTTAAATAAAAAAAATTAATCAATAGATTCTGAAAATTTATCCCCCCTTTTAGTTTATATATATATATATATAGAGTTACAAAATTTAACAATAAAAAAAAAAGACAATGAGCACAGCTTAATAATTAACAGGATTAAAATTAATCCAAAAAAAAAAGATTATACGCCCTTAATGTAAAAATTACAAAATAAAAAAAAAGATGAAAAGATACTGATATTTATTCCCCCCCTTTTACTTTATGAGATGATAGTTTTTTAAAACAGTTACAGAATTTAACAATAAAAAAAAAATATAAATGAGTTTAATGTTTTAAATTCAAAAATTCATATCAATTGAAAACAGGTTCATCACTAGACTAAAAGTTACATAATATTACTTATTTGGTAAATTTCTTAAATGCTATATTGGCCAATAAATTTATATATTTTAAATAAAGAATTTATTATACAATGAGAAGTTTATTTAAAAAAAGAAATGAGATTTTTGAAGATTGAAATTTTATTAATTGACGTCAATTTTTTTTTTGTTAATTTAGAAAATAACCTCTTGGAGGTTGTTAGGACCGAAAGTTTGCATGCAGGCTCCACCCAATGATTTTTTTTTATATAATCTATAAATAACTACACAAGTCTACATGTAAAAGATAGCTTTAAGAAACACATATTCGCTGAAGCAATTTAGGCACTTGTACAACATAAGTTTAGTTAAAGTTCTGTAAAGTCAGTTCTAAGGAAAACATCACTTTTGTGCACTTGAGAGTTTGTAGATATATCAAACAAAACGTGTTTTGTAAACAGGCAGAAACATGTTAAGAGCTTTGCTGGTGTATGCAATATGAGGCAAGAATTGCTAGATTTCTCCAACCAGCGTATTAGCTATAGCAAAAAACATGTTTTTTAGCGTCTGTGCAAAATCAGACATGTTGTAGCATTAATGTTCATTATTAAAGCAAATATCTGGTTATTTGTCAAAATTAAAGAAAATTGATTGTATCACAGAAATTCGTTAAGATTGTAATTAAAAGCTTCTTAGATGATTATAAATCTATTTATATATATTTAGTTTTGTGTAAAACAAAGCTTGTACAAGACTTGCAAAAATCTGCAAAAGTCTGTAAAACGAAATTTTCTGATTTAGAAGAGATTTCTCTAATTGTTTTATATTTGACATGTTCAATAAGATATTCTGATCATTTAATGTTCAACATTAGTTTGCACCTATTTCACATAATTGTTCAAAACTTAAAATGTGCCTTTGCAAGGTTTTGTAAAGTATGTTTTAAGAAAAGAAAATTTTTATAATCATTCAGTTTCAAAAAGAACATAGAATATTAAATAAAACATGAAATACATATTTTAAAGAATACATGATAATTAACAAATTATTTTAAAACATTAACAAAATTTAAGATATGATAAAATCTGTAAAGCTGAATACCTGGAAAATCCTGTCGCAGTTCACGTGAGCTTGTGCCGTGAAATAAAAAATTTATTTAACATTTTCGAACACTAAAGCGCACAAAACAGTAGACTGACATATCATTTAAGAACTGAGATGTGAATTTTGAGACCAGATGAAAAAAAAAAAAATTATATCTAACGGAGCTATGAAAGAATGTAGAACATAGTGAGTAATTACAGGTAGACTGACTAGAGTTTTAGAACAGGTAGGCTAGCCAGCCGTTGTACTTTGTACTTAGATAGAGACAGATATAGAGAGGGAAGATAAGAGGGACGGCGAGTGGACTGTCGATAACAAAATGCAGATTGATTCTACTGATTGCTACAGCTCTCCCCCCCCCGAAAGACGGAGTTGGGGTGGAGTCAGAAAGGAGGCCAGAAGGGCCTCCCACAAAATTTTTAAAAAAAGGGACAAAGGGCCAGAGGGGCCTCCAAGAAGATTCTAAAGAAGTGGCCAGAAG
This sequence comes from Aphrophora alni, assembly GCA_963513935.1. Taxonomy (NCBI): domain Eukaryota; kingdom Metazoa; phylum Arthropoda; class Insecta; order Hemiptera; family Aphrophoridae; genus Aphrophora; species Aphrophora alni. The sequence goes on along the minus strand of OY740776.1, from coordinate 20,399,641 downwards.
GGCCTCCAAGAAAAGATTGAAGAAAGGGGTCAGAAGGGCCTCCTACAAGCTTCTGAAGAAAGGGGCCAGAAGGGCTTCCTACAAAATTTGAAATCAGGGGCACCTGATAGAAACAGCGCTTCATAATGCTTTTATTCACCACTCTAGGGTGTAGCCTCCTTCGGCACTTACTTATTAAATTTTGAAATTTCTACAGCGTCTCAGCTCTTCCCACCTATAATTGGGATAAGCCCAGGACAGAAAGAGCTGAAGGATGACGCAAAGGTCGACATTGCTGTGCATGAACTGACTTTGTACACTAAGCTACGTGGGGAAAGGGGTGGAGTGGCACCTCGGGACTCCAAGAGGAGGTGACCACTCCGGGGACCGGGGAGGGAAAGTGCATGGCACCAAGGACTTCAGGAAAAGTCGGACTCAGAGGAAGCTCACATGCGGGAGGAGCAATTTTAATCCTCTGAACCGACCCTTACATTTAATTACCAAAAATAAATAAAAATAAAAGAAAAACTCCTGAAGCCTTTAAGGTCAGATCATGCTCAGCGTCGTTATTTTTTAAATTCCTCTTCTCCCATACGAAGAAAAATTTAAACTATTCACGGCTCTTGACAATTTCCGTGAGAAAAAATTTTTGAAAGGTCTAAACAAATAATCCATTTTAAAAATAAACAAAGAAGCAGTATGAGACGTTGGGGAGTCAAAAAATTTTCTGCTGCGCAAGGCAGGGCTTGTAGTTGACTTAAGGTCTTAATTGTAAGTGTAATCATGTGCCCCCCAAAAAAAGGAATTTAAATTAATCAAAAAAAATTATGTAAAAAAAATTTCATCAAAAAAAAAAATTTTAAGTGTTCAAAAAAAGTACAAAAGAAAGATGTGTTAAAAAAAGGTGTAGCAAAGTAAATATGTATATAAAAGGTGACCCATGGTGAGGAAAACCCAACTCCGGTTTTCTCAACCCTAACGAAAAACTAATTAAGGAACAAACATGTTGACCTGCTAATAAAAAAGACAAACAACCGAATAATTTAAAGAATAGACAAACAGGCCAACCATGTTGTCCTACATACAAAAACTGGGCCCCTATAATTTGGAAGAGAAAAAAAAAAAAAATAAAAATTTTACTACACAAGTTATATTATTCAATCAGTGTTCAACATTTTAATTAACAAGCAAGTAGCACCATCTGCATCAACCAGTCCACCGCCATCTTGCCTATTGCTCATGATGATAAAAAAAAATAAATAAAAATAATTTTCTTTCAAGATGACAAAACAAAAAAATGAAAGCGAGCTCAGTGTTCTTTAATGCGTCTACTAATCTCAGCAAATCCACTGCCATTTTAACTATTGCTGATAAAAAAAATTAACCAAGTGATTTTAAAAAAAAAAATTTCTTTTAAGATGATACAAAATGAAGAGAAGGACCAGAGAATGGCTCGAGAATTATATGTTGTGTAATTGTTGTGTATATGTGTGTGTGTAAGTATGAATTAATACAGACAAGCGAAAGAAAACTCAAGAAAATTTTTTGAAGGAAATTTTGAATATTTTTTTTTGTTTTTTTTTTGTTTCTAACTATTTTTGGGTTTTATTATTTATTTAAATTTTTTTTTTTGGAATTCCCGAATGAGCCCGCTGTCTGGATCTAATTCAGTGAATGACTAGAGTGTGCAATGTATGTAAATATAAAAAAAAAATTTATTTAAGCAGAGAAAATAATTAAAAAAAAATTTTATCAAAATTGGTTTAGAAGTTTTTGTGTAAAGTGTTTATATGAAAAATAAATAAAGAGACTAATAAATTTATATGGATTTAAATATAAGAAAAAAAAAATTTCATCAGCAATAGTTGTGCAGTATTTGAAAAAAGCTGCAAAACATAAAATTGAGCCTTGTTTAACAAAAGAAGAATAGTTAGAATTTAAATTTATACGGTTCCAAGACAAAATTTTGAAAATTAACTAAGGTTCCAGAATTTAAAATTAACCACTCTATAATTTAGAGAATACCACGCTAGAATTTAAAGCAAACCACGCTCTGCTACCAGAAACATGTTACCAGGGGACTTAAATTTAAGAAAGGCGGAACCAAATGGTAACAATGTTTGAAAAGAAAAATAAAAAAAGACAAAGACAAATTTAGTAATTAACAAGGCTCAAGTTTATTGAACAAAAAAAAAGAAATTTCGACGGTTCAGATTTTATCATTTACAACTTAGAAAGACATCCTGAGACAAATCATCATAAACAGCTTATGATTAACAATATTATAATTAATAAAAGTTATACGCCCTTAATGTAACATATAATAATTTAAATAAAAAAAATTAATCAATAGATTCTGAAAATTTATCCCCCCTTTTAGTTTATATATATATATATAGAGTTACAAAATTTAACAATAAAAAAAAAAGACAATGAGCACAGCTTAATAATTAACAGGATTAAAATTAATCCAAAAAAAAAAGATTATACGCCCTTAATGTAAAAATTACAAAATAAAAAAAAGATGAAAAGATACTGATATTTATTCCCCCCCTTTTACTTTATGAGATGATAGTTTTTTAAAACAGTTACAGAATTTAACAATAAAAAAAAAATATAAATGAGTTTAATGTTTTAAATTCAAAAATTCATATCAATTGAAAACAGGTTCATCACTAGACTAAAAGTTACATAATATTACTTATTTGGTAAATTTCTTAAATGCTATATTGGCCAATAAATTTATATATTTTAAATAAAGAATTTATTATACAATGAGAAGTTTATTTAAAAAAAGAAATGAGATTTTTGAAGATTGAAATTTTATTAATTGACGTCAATTTTTTTTTTGTTAATTTAGAAAATAACCTCTTGGAGGTTGTTAGGACCGAAAGTTTGCATGCAGGCTCCACCCAATGATTTTTTTTTATATAATCTATAAATAACTACACAAGTCTACATGTAAAAGATAGCTTTAAGAAACACATATTCGCTGAAGCAATTTAGGCACTTGTACAACATAAGTTTAGTTAAAGTTCTGTAAAGTCAGTTCTAAGGAAAACATCACTTTTGTGCACTTGAGAGTTTGTAGATATATCAAACAAAACGTGTTTTGTAAACAGGCAGAAACATGTTAAGAGCTTTGCTGGTGTATGCAATATGAGGCAAGAATTGCTAGATTTCTCCAACCAGCGTATTAGCTATAGCAAAAAACATGTTTTTTAGCGTCTGTGCAAAATCAGACATGTTGTAGCATTAATGTTCATTATTAAAGCAAATATCTGGTTATTTGTCAAAATTAAAGAAAATTGATTGTATCACAGAAATTCGTTAAGATTGTAATTAAAAGCTTCTTAGATGATTATAAATCTATTTATATATATTTAGTTTTGTGTAAAACAAAGCTTGTACAAGACTTGCAAAAATCTGCAAAAGTCTGTAAAACGAAATTTTCTGATTTAGAAGAGATTTCTCTAATTGTTTTATATTTGACATGTTCAATAAGATATTCTGATCATTTAATGTTCAACATTAGTTTGCACCTATTTCACATAATTGTTCAAAACTTAAAATGTGCCTTTGCAAGGTTTTGTAAAGTATGTTTTAAGAAAAGAAAATTTTTATAATCATTCAGTTTCAAAAAGAACATATAATATTAAATAAAACATGAAATACATATTTTAAAGAATACATGATAATTAACAAATTATTTTAAAACATTAACAAAATTTAAGATATGATAAAATCTGTAAAGCTGAATACCTGGAAAATCCTGTCGCAGTTCACGTGAGCTTGTGCCGTGAAATAAAAAATTTATTTAACATTTTCGAACACTAAAGCGCACAAAACAGTAGACTGACATATCATTTAAGAACTGAGATGTGAATTTTGAGACCAGATGAAAAAAAAAAAATTATATCTAACGGAGCTATGAAAGAATGTAGAACATAGTGAGTAATTACAGGTAGACTGACTAGAGTTTTAGAACAGGTAGGCTAGCCAGCCGTTGTACTTTGTACTTAGATAGAGACAGATATAGAGAGGGAAGATAAGAGGGACGGCGAGTGGACTGTCGATAACAAAATGCAGATTGATTCTACTGATTGCTACAAAATAATAAAATAGAGGGAGTTGAAAAGTCGGTAATAGAAAAAACTAAGGAATTAATAGGGGAACAGAAGCAACAAACCGATGAATTAATTAATAAGCAGAATATAGAAATTAAGGTAGTTAAGGAACAACAGGTACAATTAATTAATCAAGTAGAAGGTAAACTAAATATCATGGAAAATAAAATTAAACCGCTGGAAGAAATTGAACAACAACGAATTAATTTAATAAAGAATTATGAGGGTAAATTTAAGAAATTAGAAGATCGGCTAGAATCGGATATAGGATCTAGTAAGACGGTAGCTGAACGAAATGAAATCAGGTCGTTGGGATTCACGGGATCAGAAATTAACCCAATGGAGTTTTTAGAGGCAGTAACCAGGTTATACGATAAATATTATAAGGGCAAGGATTTAGAGTGGTTAGATATTCATTTTTGTGAACAAGCGCGAATTTGGTGGAAGTTATGTGGTAGAGGCTTACGAGAATTTGAAAAATTCACGGAAATTTTCAAAAACAAATATTGGAACGAATTAAGGCAAGCGGAAATACGAGATGAATTGGAATTCGGACGCTATTACGTCAGTTCAAACCAATCTATGCTAGGGTATTTAGAAGAAAAACTTTTGCTGTATAGTTATCTAGAACCAAGGTTAAGTGAGTTACAAATAATTAGAAAAATCGTCAGACATTTTCACGCCAACGTGGCTACTGCTCAAATAACTAGGGGTATTAAAACAAAAGAGGAATTAATTAACCTAATAACAGAATTCCAACATGCAAATAATAACCATAGACCATTCGAAAGTAAAGGGAAAGAATTGCACCGGGTCAATGCACATAGACAGCAGGGAGAGAGAAAGTTTTATGACAGTAGAGACCGACCACCAGAAACAACACAAAGACACCCTAAGTTTTATGCAGGCCAACGAACTTCAACCAAGGCAAGTGTTGAAAGTAAACAATGACAAAACGATATCGAACCAACTGACCTCCCTTTACCCTCCATTAACAACATTTTTACCGATGTACGTGACTTACTGAATAAGGATGAAGATTCCGAAATTACTTTAGGAAACATTAGTATAGAATGTCCTAATATAGATATTAAAATTGCTAATCATGATTATACCGCATTAATAGACACTGGGAGCGAGTATAATGTTTTATCAGAAATATTTTACCGTAATAATCATCATTTATGGGGAGATCATGCTATATTAAGAGTAGCCAATACGAGGGTTATTGGAGCAATTGGTAATCATTCAAAAAATATAACAAAACAAATAATACTAAATGTAACCGTTAATCAAGAATCAATTGAAACACGTTTTATTATTGTACCTGGATTGATAAAAGATTGTATTTTAGGTATAGAGTTTATAAATAAAAATCAAGCTATACTTAATTTTGTAGAAAATTCAATGGAACTAAATCTAATGAATCAAGAGAAACAGGAATGTTAAAGAGTAAAAATAAAATAAAATTTGTCAATTCAGATATAATCGATAGAATAGAAATTAATACTTTACTAGTTGAACCAGAAGATAATAAACTGAAGGAGGAGGCCATTAACAATATGATTATGGGAACACCAGCTATGAATTGACAGACAGAAACAGGAAACGAATTCGAGGCATTTTTAATTGTAGATTACTAAGGAAATATTACGCATAAGGAGTAGAGTAAAATTTAAAAAAAAAAAAAACTTAGGATAGGTGCAATAGTTTACAGAAATTTAAAGTGGTTGATCATATATCTGAACTAAGTAGGGTATATGGTGAAGTCAATTAACTTATTTTTCTGCCGACTAAAGAATATAGTGTGAGAGACCATAAATATAGGACAGTACAGGATCTCCGCGATCATAAATCACTGACCGGGTTAGAAAGACCACACTTCATAAATAAGAAAGGGAAGTTTAGGATTGTAAAACCTTCAGTTTGGGTATGGTACCTGTAAAACAGTTGAGCTTGCTTCTGTAACTTGTAAACAAATTTATAATTATTTAGTAAAAATATGTCTAAGCTAATTTCTTTTCAATGAGTACTTGAAACATGTCATGTGATTGTGTAAAATAAGGTATTGTTGTGTACTGTCTGTTGTAGCTATAAGATGACTAGTAATAAGTAATATTTATCATAAGCATTGTTTAAAAATTTGTGTTGTTGTTATTGTTAAATAAGGACTGTTATTGTTCTTGGTTAGGGATAATGATAAGTTTGTTTTTTAGATATGTGGCTACGTTATTTTAGCTTATTTAAGAAAATAATCTAAAAAAACGGGGGACTATATAACGAAATCAATAAGCTTTCCAGTAATGGTTTAATATTTTAAAAAGAATATAGAAATAGATACATTTGTTGGACACATGTTAAACGTTTTATGATAGCCGACAAAGGTGAAGCATTAGGGGGATATGTTATAAATCAGTCAGAACACCATTCACAACTTTAAAGAAAAACACTTAAATTATACCCAGAATCATTGTAGGCAATTAAGTCATAAATAACTATAATATTAGAAACTTAAGGAGAATCACACACAAAACTCATAAAATGTAACGGGACAATAGTTTTCTAAACGGTCACAATTTTGAAACATTAAAATTTGATTGGCTGACAAAAAGTAGATGCTTACGTTCATTGGTTAAAGTAAATTAAGAGAGAGGGAATAAGTATTTTTTAGCATCGACAAAGTAAAAATTATATAGAGAGTCTTGGGGAGAAACTCACACCATAGGGGGGTCGGCGAAGTAAAGTCAACAGTATTCCTAATGTAGAAATTAGTATTTCCTATAAGTTATAATTCCAGTTTAGTAATAGTAAAGTAATAATTGTTTTTTTTAACACGTATGTTTTAACCGTGTTTGTTTTTACAAAGTAAAAGTATTTAACACTTTAGTAATCTTCGTTGCAGTACTAAAGAGGTACATCTACGAAGTGTTGAGTGCATCTTCATGGTAATTTGAAGTGAATCATTTTATTGATAAATCACATAGTACAGTGTAGTGTTTGGTGAACATCATTAACCAGTAATAAAGTGAAAGTTCTTCACTCAACTAGCAGCACTGGATTACTTACAAAGGAATACAACAAAAGTGGATTTGGTATTGTACTAATTATAGACTTTAATTGAAAACTAAATTGTTAAAATTGCAATTCTCTGTATTATTAAAATTTCACTCACTGTATTAATTGTTCATTAAAGAGCTCCCCCTGAGCAAATAGTTTAAAATATAAAAAAAACAAAAGTAATTGGAAATTAAGTTAAAATAAAATTAAATATTTCAGAGTTAATGTTAAAGAGTATATTTGGACTTCATCATTAATAACTTTCCTTATGTGTTGACAATCCAAGGTATGACTAATTAATTCATGATTTTTGATTTATATAATATTTTTGAAATTATAATATAATATTTATCGTTAGATAATGGCGCCCAAGTGTCAGGCATGAACAAGCAGTGAGTGAATTATTGTTAGCATAATTGTTAGCATAAGTATAATAAGGTTAATTACAGGAAGTGTATGTTAAATTTAAGAAGAAGCAAACGCCTCTGTTTTAAGGGTACAAGTATGTTGCAAACAAATCAAGGGTCGGGTCAGAACACACCTGAAGTGTTCGAAGTTAATAATCAATTGGGGGAAAGTTTTGATGTTATTTCGGGGAAAGGATTGACAGGGGTAGATAAAACAATAAATGAAGTTAATGTGGCGGGGACAGCGGCGTCGGTAACGTCCGAAAATTTAAATGTAATGGAAATGTTAAAGGCCCTTATGGAACAAAATAAAAATTTGGAAAAAAATATGGTAGAAAAATTGGATCGGCAAATGGAAATTATGCGGGAAGAAAATCGACAGTTTATAGCGGTATTAAATTGTTACCAGGGGACTTAAATTTAAGAAAGGCGGAACCAAATGGTAACAATGTTTGAAAATAAAAATAAAAAAAGACAAAGACAAATTTAGTAATTAACAAGGCTCAAGTTTATTGAACAAAAAAAAAGAAATTTCGACGGTTCAGATTTTATCATTTACAACTTAGAAAGACATCCTGAGACAAATCATCATAAACAGCTTATGATTAACAATATTATAATTAATAAAAGTTATACGCCCTTAATGTAACATATAATAATTTAAATAAAAAAAATTAATCAATAGATTCTGAAAATTTATCCCCCCTTTTAGTTTATATATATATATATATAGAGTTACAAAATTTAACAATAAAAAAAAAAGACAATGAGCACAGCTTAATAATTAACAGGATTAAAATTAATCCAAAAAAAAAAGATTATACGCCCTTAATGTAAAAATTACAAAATAAAAAAAAAGATGAAAAGATACTGATATTTATTCCCCCCCTTTTACTTTATGAGATGATAGTTTTTTAAAACAGTTACAGAATTTAACAATAAAAAAAAAATATAAATGAGTTTAATGTTTTAAATTCAAAAATTCATATCAATTGAAAACAGGTTCATCACTAGACTAAAAGTTACATAATATTACTTATTTGGTAAATTTCTTAAATGCTATATTGGCCAATAAATTTATATATTTTAAATAAAGAATTTATTATACAATGAGAAGTTTATTTAAAAAAAGAAATGAGATTTTTGAAGATTGAAATTTTATTAATTGACGTCAATTTTTTTTTTGTTAATTTAGAAAATAACCTCTTGGAGGTTGTTAGGACCGAAAGTTTGCATGCAGGCTCCACCCAATGATTTTTTTTTATATAATCTATAAATAACTACACAAGTCTACATGTAAAAGATAGCTTTAAGAAACACATATTCGCTGAAGCAATTTAGGCACTTGTACAACATAAGTTTAGTTAAAGTTCTGTAAAGTCAGTTCTAAGGAAAACATCACTTTTGTGCACTTGAGAGTTTGTAGATATATCAAACAAAACGTGTTTTGTAAACAGGCAGAAACATGTTAAGAGCTTTGCTGGTGTATGCAATATGAGGCAAGAATTGCTAGATTTCTCCAACCAGCGTATTAGCTATAGCAAAAAACATGTTTTTTAGCGTCTGTGCAAAATCAGACATGTTGTAGCATTAATGTTCATTATTAAAGCAAATATCTGGTTATTTGTCAAAATTAAAGAAAATTGATTGTATCACAGAAATTCGTTAAGATTGTAATTAAAAGCTTCTTAGATGATTATAAATCTATTTATATATATTTAGTTTTGTGTAAAACAAAGCTTGTACAAGACTTGCAAAAATCTGCAAAAGTCTGTAAAACGAAATTTTCTGATTTAGAAGAGATTTCTCTAATTGTTTTATATTTGACATGTTCAATAAGATATTCTGATCATTTAATGTTCAACATTAGTTTGCACCTATTTCACATAATTGTTCAAAACTTAAAATGTGCCTTTGCAAGGTTTTGTAAAGTATGTTTTAAGAAAAGAAAATTTTTATAATCATTCAGTTTCAAAAAGAACATAGAATATTAAATAAAACATGAAATACATATTTTAAAGAATACATGATAATTAACAAATTATTTTAAAACATTAACAAAATTTAAGATATGATAAAATCTGTAAAGCTGAATACCTGGAAAATCCTGTCGCAGTTCACGTGAGCTTGTGCCGTGAAATAAAAAATTTATTTAACATTTTCGAACACTAAAGCGCACAAAACAGTAGACTGACATATCATTTAAGAACTGAGATGTGAATTTTGAGACCAGATGAAAAAAAAAAAAATTATATCTAACGGAGCTATGAAAGAATGTAGAACATAGTGAGTAATTACAGGTAGACTGACTAGAGTTTTAGAACAGGTAGGCTAGCCAGCCGTTGTACTTTGTACTTAGATAGAGACAGATATAGAGAGGGAAGATAAGAGGGACGGCGAGTGGACTGTCGATAACAAAATGCAGATTGATTCTACTGATTGCTACAGCTCTCCCCCCCCCGAAAGACGGAGTTGGGGTGGAGTCAGAAAGGAGGCCAGAAGGGCCTCCCACAAAATTTTTAAAAAAAGGGACAAAGGGCCAGAGGGGCCTCCAAGAAGATTCTAAAGAAGTGGCCAGAAGGGCCTCCAAGAAAAGATTGAAGAAAGGGGTCAGAAGGGCCTCCTACAAGCTTCTGAAGAAAGGGGCCAGAAGGGCTTCCTACAAAATTTGAAATCAGGGGCACCTGATAGAAACAGCGCTTCATAATGCTTTTATTCACCACTCTAGGGTGTAGCCTCCTTCGGCACTTACTTATTAAATTTTGAAATTTCTACAGCGTCTCAGCTCTTCCCACCTATAATTGGGATAAGCCCAGGACAGAAAGAGCTGAAGGATGACGCAAAGGTCGACATTGCTGTGCATGAACTGACTTTGTACACTAAGGTACGTGGGGAAAGGGGTGGAGTGGCACCTCGGGACTCCAAGAGGAGGTGACCACTCCGGGGACCGGGGAGGGAAAGTGCATGGCACCAAGGACTTCAGGAAAAGTCGGACTCAGAGGAAGCTCACATGCGGGAGGAGCAATTTTAATCCTCTGAACCGACCCTTACATTTAATTACCAAAAATAAATAAAAATAAAAGAAAAACTCCTGAAGCCTTTAAGGTCAGATCATGCTCAGCGTCGTTATTTTTTAAATTCCTCTTCTCCCATACGAAGAAAAATTTAAACTATTCACGGCTCTTGACAATTTCCGTGAGAAAAAATTTTTGAAAGGTCTAAACAAATAATCCATTTTAAAAATAAACAAAGAAGCAGTATGAGACGTTGGGGAGTCAAAAAATTTTCTGCTGCGCAAGGCAGGGCTTGTAGTTGACTTAAGGTCTTAATTGTAAGTGTAATCATGTGCCCCCCAAAAAAAGGAATTTAAATTAATCAAAAAAAATTATGTAAAAAAAATTTCATCAAAAAAAAAAATTTTAAGTGTTCAAAAAAAGTACAAAAGAAAGATGTGTTAAAAAAAGGTGTAGCAAAGTAAATATGTATATAAAAGGTGACCCATGGTGAGGAAAACCCAACTCCGGTTTTCTCAACCCTAACGAAAAACTAATTAAGGAACAAACATGTTGACCTGCTAATAAAAAAGACAAACAACCGAATAATTTAAAGAATAGACAAACAGGCCAACCATGTTGTCCTACATACAAAAACTGGGCCCCTATAATTTGGAAGAGAAAAAAAAAAAAAAAAAAAAATTTTACTACACAAGTTATATTATTCAATCAGTGTTCAACATTTTAATTAACAAGCAAGTAGCACCATCTGCATCAACCAGTCCAACGCCATCTTGCCTATTGCTCATGATGATAAAAAAAAAATAAATAAAAATAATTTTCTTTCAAGATGACAAAACAAAAAAATGAAAGCGAGCTCAGTGTTCTTTAATGCGTCTACTAATCTCAGCAAATCCACTGCCATTTTAACTATTGCTGATAAAAAAAATTAACCAAGTGATTTTAAAAAAAAAATTTTCTTTTAAGATGATACAAAATGAAGAGAAGGACCAGAGAATGGCTCGAGAATTATATGTTGTGTAATTGTTGTGTATATGTGTGTGTGTAAGTATGAATTAATACAGACAAGCGAAAGAAAACTCAAGAAAATTTTTTGAAGGAAATTTTGAATATTTTTTTTTGTTTTTTTTTTGTTTCTAACTATTTTTGGGTTTTATTATTTATTTAAATTTTTTTTTTTGGAATTCCCGAATGAGCCCGCTGTCTGGATCTAATTCAGTGAATGACTAGAGTGTGCAATGTATGTAAATATAAAAAAAAATTTATTTAAGCAGAGAAAATAATTTAAAAAAAATTTTATCAAAATTGGTTTAGAAGTTTTTGTGTAAAGTGTTTATATGAAAAATAAATAAAGAGACTAATAAATTTATATGGATTTAAATATAAGAAAAAAAAAATTTCATCAGCAATAGTTGTGCAGTATTTGAAAAAAGCTGCAAAACATAAAATTGAGCCTTGTTTAACAAAAGAAGAATAGTTAGAATTTAAATTTATACGGTTCCAAGACAAAATTTTGAAAATTAACTAAGGTTCCAGAATTTAAAATTAACCACTCTATAATTTAGAGAATACCACGCTAGAATTTAAAGCAAACCACGCTCTGCTACCAGAAACATGTTACCAGGGGACTTAAATTTAAGAAAGGCGGAACCAAATGGTAACAATGTTTGAAAAGAAAAATAAAAAAAGACAAAGACAAATTTAGTAATTAACAAGGCTCAAGTTTATTGAACAAAAAAAAAGAAATTTCGACGGTTCAGATTTTATCATTTACAACTTAGAAAGACATCCTGAGACAAATCATCATAAACAGCTTATGATTAACAATATTATAATTAATAAAAGTTATACGCCCTTAATGTAACATATAATAATTTAAATAAAAAAAATTAATCAATAGATTCTGAAAATTTATCCCCCCTTTTAGTTTATATATATATATATAGAGTTACAAAATTTAACAATAAAAAAAAAAGACAATGAGCACAGCTTAATAATTAACAGGATTAAAATTAATCCAAAAAAAAAAGATTATACGCCCTTAATGTAAAAATTACAAAATAAAAAAAAGATGAAAAGATACTGATATTTATTCCCCCCCTTTTACTTTATGAGATGATAGTTTTTTAAAACAGTTACAGAATTTAACAATAAAAAAAAAATATAAATGAGTTTAATGTTTTAAATTCAAAAATTCATATCAATTGAAAACAGGTTCATCACTAGACTAAAAGTTACATAATATTACTTATTTGTTAAATTTCTTAAATGCTATATTGGCCAATAAATTTATATATTTTAAATAAAGAATTTATTATACAATGAGAAGTTTATTTAAAAAAAGAAATGAGATTTTTGAAGATTGAAATTTTATTAATTGACGTCAATTTTTTTTTTGTTAATTTAGAAAATAACCTCTTGGAGGTTGTTAGGACCGAAAGTTTGCATGCAGGCTCCACCCAATGATTTTTTTTTATATAATCTATAAATAACTACACAAGTCTACATGTAAAAGATAGCTTTAAGAAACACATATTCGCTGAAGCAATTTAGGCACTTGTACAACATAAGTTTAGTTAAAGTTCTGTAAAGTCAGTTCTAAGGAAAACATCACTTTTGTGCACTTGAGAGTTTGTAGATATATCAAACAAAACGTGTTTTGTAAACAGGCAGAAACATGTTAAGAGCTTTGCTGGTGTATGCAATATGAGGCAAGAATTGCTAGATTTCTCCAACCAGCGTATTAGCTATAGCAAAAAACATGTTTTTTAGCGTCTGTGCAAAATCAGACATGTTGTAGCATTAATGTTCATTATTAAAGCAAATATCTGGTTATTTGTCAAAATTAAAGAAAATTGATTGTATCACAGAAATTCGTTAAGATTGTAATTAAAAGCTTCTTAGATGATTATAAATCTATTTATATATATTTAGTTTTGTGTAAAACAAAGCTTGTACAAGACTTGCAAAAATCTGCAAAAGTCTGTAAAACGAAATTTTCTGATTTAGAAGAGATTTCTCTAATTGTTTTATATTTGACATGTTCAATAAGATATTCTGATCATTTAATGTTCAACATTAGTTTGCACCTATTTCACATAATTGTTCAAAACTTAAAATGTGCCTTTGCAAGGTTTTGTAAAGTATGTTTTAAGAAAAGAAAATTTTTATAATCATTCAGTTTCAAAAAGAACATAGAATATTAAATAAAACATGAAATACATATTTTAAAGAATACATGATAATTAACAAATTATTTTAAAACATTAACAAAATTTAAGATATGATAAAATCTGTAAAGCTGAATACCTGGAAAATCCTGTCGCAGTTCACGTGAGCTTGTGCCGTGAAATAAAAAATTTATTTAACATTTTCGAACACTAAAGCGCACAAAACAGTAGACTGACATATCATTTAAGAACTGAGATGTGAATTTTGAGACCAGATGAAAAAAAAAAAATTATATCTAACGGAGCTATGAAAGAATGTAGAACATAGTGAGTAATTACAGGTAGACTGACTAGAGTTTTAGAACAGGTAGGCTAGCCAGCCGTTGTACTTTGTACTTAGATAGAGACAGATATAGAGAGGGAAGATAAGAGGGACGGCGAGTGGACTGTCGATAACAAAATGCAGATTGATTCTACTGATTGCTACAAAATAATAAAATAGAGGGAGTTGAAAAGTCGGTAATAGAAAAAACTAAGGAATTAATAGGGGAACAGAAGCAACAAACCGATGAATTAATTAATAAGCAGAATATAGAAATTAAGGTAGTTAAGGAACAACAGGTACAATTAAATAATCAAGTAGAAGGTAAACTAAATATCATGGAAAATAAAATTAAACCGCTGGAAGAAATTGAACAACAACGAATTAATTTAATAAAGAATTATGAGGGTAAATTTAAGAAATTAGAAGATCGGCTAGAATCGGATATAGGATCTAGTAAGACGGTAGCTGAACGAAATGAAATCAGGTCGTTGGGATTCACGGGATCAGAAATTAACCCAATGGAGTTTTTAGAGGCAGTAACCAGGTTATACGATAAATATTATAAGGGCAAGGATTTAGAGTGGTTAGATATTCATTTTTGTGAACAAGCGCGAATTTGGTGGAAGTTATGTGGTAGAGGCTTACGAGAATTTGAAAAATTCACGGAAATTTTCAAAAACAAATATTGGAACGAATTAAGGCAAGCGGAAATACGAGATGAATTGGAATTCGGACGCTATTACGTCAGTTCAAACCAATCTATGCTAGGGTATTTAGAAGAAAAACTTTTGCTGTATAGTTATCTAGAACCAAGGTTAAGTGAGTTACAAATAATTAGAAAAATCGTCAGACATTTTCACGCCAACGTGGCTACTGCTCAAATAACTAGGGGTATTAAAACAAAAGAGGAATTAATTAACCTAATAACAGAATTCCAACATGCAAATAATAACCATAGACCATTCGAAAGTAAAGGGAAAGAATTGCACCGGGTCAATGCACATAGACAGCAGGGAGAGAGAAAGTTTTATGACAGTAGAGACCGACCACCAGAAACAACACAAAGACACCCTAAGTTTTATGCAGGCCAACGAACTTCAACCAAGGCAAGTGTTGAAAGTAAACAATGACAAAACGATATCGAACCAACTGACCTCCCTTTACCCTCCATTAACAACATTTTTACCGATGTACGTGACTTACTGAATAAGGATGAAGATTCCGAAATTACTTTAGGAAACATTAGTATAGAATGTCCTAATATAGATATTAAAATTGCTAATCATGATTATACCGCATTAATAGACACTGGGAGCGAGTATAATGTTTTATCAGAAATATTTTACCGTAATAATCATCATTTATGGGGAGATCATGCTATATTAAGAGTAGCCAATACGAGGGTTATTGGAGCAATTGGTAATCATTCAAAAAATATAACAAAACAAATAATACTAAATGTAACCGTTAATCAAGAATCAATTGAAACACGTTTTATTATTGTACCTGGATTGATAAAAGATTGTATTTTAGGTATAGAGTTTATAAATAAAAATCAAGCTATACTTAATTTTGTAGAAAATTCAATGGAACTAAATCTAATGAATCAAGAGAAACAGGAATGTTAAAGAGTAAAAATAAAATAAAATTTGTCAATTCAGATATAATCGATAGAATAGAAATTAATACTTTACTAGTTGAACCAGAAGATAATAAACTGAAGGAGGAGGCCATTAACAATATGATTATGGGAACACCAGCTATGAATTGACAGACAGAAACAGGAAACGAATTCGAGGCATTTTTAATTGTAGATTACTAAGGAAATATTACGCATAAGGAGTAGAGTAAAATTAAAAAAAAAAAAAACTTAGGATAGGTGCAATAGTTTACAGAAATTTAAAGTGGTTGATCATATATCTGAACTAAGTAGGGTATATGGTGAAGTCAATTAACTTATTTTTCTGCCGACTAAAGAATATAGTGTGAGAGACCATAAATATAGGACAGTACAGGATCTCCGCGATCATAAATCACTGACCGGGTTAGAAAGACCACACTTCATAAATAAGAAAGGGAAGTTTAGGATTGTAAAACCTTCAGTTTGGGTATGGTACCTGTAAAACAGTTGAGCTTGCTTCTGTAACTTGTAAACAAATTTATAATTATTTAGTAAAAATATGTCTAAGCTAATTTCTTTTCAATGAGTACTTGAAACATGTCATGTGATTGTGTAAAATAAGGTATTGTTGTGTACTGTCTGTTGTAGCTATAAGATGACTAGTAATAAGTAATATTTATCATAAGCATTGTTTAAAAATTTGTGTTGTTGTTATTGTTAAATAAGGACTGTTATTGTTCTTGGTTAGGGATAATGATAAGTTTGTTTTTTAGATATGTGGCTACGTTATTTTAGCTTATTTAAGAAAATAATCTAAAAAAACGGGGGACTATATAACGAAATCAATAAGCTTTCCAGTAATGGTTTAATATTTTAAAAAGAATATAGAAATAGATACATTTGTTGGACACATGTTAAACGTTTTATGATAGCCGACAAAGGTGAAGCATTAGGGGGATATGTTATAAATCAGTCAGAACACCATTCACAACTTTAAAGAAAAACACTTAAATTATACCCAGAATCATTGTAGGCAATTAAGTCATAAATAACTATAATATTAGAAACTTAAGGAGAATCACACACAAAACTCATAAAATGTAACGGGACAATAGTTTTCTAAACGGTCACAATTTTGAAACATTAAAATTTGATTGGCTGACAAAAAGTAGATGCTTACGTTCATTGGTTAAAGTAAATTAAGAGAGAGGGAATAAGTATTTTTTAGCATCGACAAAGTAAAAATTATATAGAGAGTCTTGGGGAGAAACTCACACCATAGGGGGGTCGGCGAAGTAAAGTCAACAGTATTCCTAATGTAGAAATTAGTATTTCCTATAAGTTATAATTCCAGTTTAGTAATAGTAAAGTAATAATTGTTTTTTTTAACACGTATGTTTTAACCGTGTTTGTTTTTACAAAGTAAAAGTATTTAACACTTTAGTAATCTTCGTTGCAGTACTAAAGAGGTACATCTACGAAGTGTTGAGTGCATCTTCATGGTAATTTGAAGTGAATCATTTTATTGATAAATCACATAGTACAGTGTAGTGTTTGGTGAACATCATTAACCAGTAATAAAGTGAAAGTTCTTCACTCAACTAGCAGCACTGGATTACTTACAAAGGAATACAACAAAAGTGGATTTGGTATTGTACTAATTATAGACTTTAATTGAAAACTAAATTGTTAAAATTGCAATTCTCTGTATTATTAAAATTTCACTCACTGTATTAATTGTTCATTAAAGAGCTCCCCCTGAGCAAATAGTTTAAAATATAAAAAAAACAAAAGTAATTGGAAATTAAGTTAAAATAAAATTAAATATTTCAGAGTTAATGTTAAAGAGTATATTTGGACTTCATCATTAATAACTTTCCTTATGTGTTGACAATCCAAGGTATGACTAATTAATTCATGATTTTTGATTTATATAATATTTTTGAAATTATAATATAATATTTATCGTTAGACTACATTAAGTTTATACTGTTGAAGGCGTAACAACATTCTTTGTAATCTACTTGAGATTCTTGATAAGGGTTTTTTAAATATTGCTATTAAAGGTTTATGATCAGTTTCAACAGTAACATTTTTTGAGAAAATATACTGATGGAACCTTGTACAACCAAAAACTATTCCTAAGAGCTCTTTTTCAATTTGAGCATAGTTAATTTGAGTTTCTGTTAAGGCTTTAGAAGCATAACATACAGGTTTATTATCTTGCAATAAACAAGCACCTAGCCCCGTCGAACTTGCATCGACAGACAACAATATTGGCTTAGATTGATCAAAATAGCTTAATACTGGGGCTTGTGTTATTATTTTTTTCAATTTGTTAAACACCTCATTAAGATATTTATTCCAAGTAAACTCTACATCTTTTTTTAGCAAAGCTCTAAGAGGTTGTGATATTTCCGAAAAATTTTCTATGAATTTTGAGACATAATTAAACATTCCTAAAATTCTTGCAAGTTTTTTTTTATCCTTAGGTATTGGTAAGTCAATTATAGCTTTTATTTTGTTTTCATCTACCGAAATACCATCAGAACTAATTTTGTGCCCAAGAAAATTTATTTCTTTAACATTAAATTTACATTTGTTAATATTGAATTTAAATCCATTAGTTTGAGCTTTTTCTAACACTGCATTAACTCTTTCAGTTAATTGTTTTTCTGTTTCACCCCAAATTAATATATCATCTTGAAATGACTGAACCCCATCGATTTTTTCAAAAATTTGAGACACTACTCTATGAAATATTTCTGGAGCACAACTCAATCCAAATGGTAATCTTTTAAAATAAAATCTGCCAAAAGGCGTTTGAAAAGTAGTTATTTTGGCACATTCCTCATCTAATGGAAGCATCCAAAACCCTGATTTTGCATCTAACACTGTGAATAACTTTGCACCTTTAATTTTATGAATAATTTCCTCAAAAGTAGGAAATTGATAGTGCGATCTCTTAATACATTCATTTAAAGGTTTTGGATCTAAACATAACCTTATATTACCATCTTTCTTTTGAACAATTACTAGCGAATTAACCCAATCAGTAGGCTCATTAATAGTTTCAATGATACCTAGCTTTAACATTCTATCCAATTCAGCTTTCAATTTATTTTCTAGTGCAAAAGGAATTTTTCTAGGAGCACTAATTACAGGACATGAATTTTCATTTAACTCTATCCTAACTTTAACTGGTACACACCCTATTTCAATTAAACAAACCTTTGTACTTTTTATCTATTAGGTCTAACTTTAAGGTATTGATATGCTTAATAATTCCTAAATTAAGACATGTATCAAGTCCTATCAAATTTTCACAGTTTGATTTAACAATATAAAAAGTCAATGCATAGTTTGAGCCTTTAAACTTGCTTTGTAATGTACAAGTCCCTACAACAGGTAATCTGTTGTTTGTAAATGAAGTAATTTTAGCATTTGTTTTATTAATTAAATTCACATTAATTCCTAATTTAAGAAAGGAATTATATGATAAAATGTTTACTTGGGCTCCCGTGTCTACTTTAAAAGATTGGTGCACTTTATTTATTATAATTGTCTCATACCATTGAGTTACATTTACCTTATAATTTTGCAGGTTAGGTTTAGCTAAAGTGTTTATCACAAAGTTTTTATTTTCATTATCACATAATAAACTTTCATTACCTGTTTCTGTCAGTTGGTTAACTGAAAACCTACACATGTTTCTAAAATGGTTCAATTTACCACACTGTGAACATACTTGATTCCATGCTGGACACTTTCCAAAAAGATGAAATCGGCCACATCTACCGCACGGACTATTATGCATGTTTGCCTTTGCTTTGTGTGCCTGGAAGGATGATCTTGACCTTGTAGTTGACCCTTGATGCATAGCATTTGACATTGTATTTGATGTATTGCGCTTAACTTGGTTTCCTGTTGAATTCTGTCCACGATTGCCGGTTCCAGCTTGAAACTTGTTTAAATTAAAGTTTAAAGTTTTGTTTCTTGGTTTACTATTTTTAAAAACTCTATCTACCGTAGAATCTAATAACTCTTTTTTTACATTTAGTTTATGAGCCCTATCATAAGCTAATTCTTTAGATTTACACATTTCTAAGGCTTGTTCTAAAGTCAAATTATGTGTTTTTAACAAAGAAACTTTAATATCGGAATCATGAATACCACTAACAAAAATGTCTCGAACTAAACTATCACGTAAACCACCGAAGTCACAAGAAGCACTTAGGTTTTTTAATATTGCCACATATTGTTCATAAGATTCATTGTGTAATTGTTTACGATTAAAGAATATATGTCTCTCATATGTTACATTAGCCAAAGGAATAAAATAATTTTCAAAACTTTGAATTACAGTTTCTAACTTGTCTGAATCCACTGCACTAAGATTAAACGATTTTAAAATGTCTTGTCCTTCTTCACCCATGTAATGAAGTAATAAAGCTATTTTTCTTTTGTCTTTTGTAGACTCTGGTACAAATGCTTCAATAAAAATTTCATACCTGTTTTTAAATTTTCTCCAGTTAGTTGCCAAATCACCTTGAAATTCCATCGGAGAGACGCCATTTCCTGTGTTTCTAAAATCCATTTTTCCGTAGTAAAATAGAAACTATTTTTTGTTTTGCAAACTAGTTAACACTTTATCTGAATTCTTATTACATTTGGTTTACACCGCTGCCACCATGTTATGTTCGGGTTTATAAATTATTTAAATAAATGTATACATTACATTTAGAAGTACCAGTTTTATTATTAAGCGATCTACTTCAGTCGCTGTTCATTGTAAGACTGCTGGCTGCGCATCGTAGCCAGGACATGTTGCTACAATGTTGACTTAATATTACTAATAGTCTACAGATTACATAACAACTACAAAGGCCAGAATAGCATGATCCCAGTCAGGAAATACAAAAATTCCGTTCATTAAATAGTGTCAGCTAATTAGAAGTGTAGTTTACTTATTTATTTGAAAAATTAATACTTGTAAACTGCGTTACAGATAGCCTAGGCTGAATCAATCAAACAATGCAGTTACCAAAACAATGCAACAATTGAGATTTCTGTTGTTTTTGAACCACATTAGCTGAAGTATTGTAAAAATAATAAAAAATAAAACTTGCAATCATAGAGTAGAATTTCAGCTTTCCAATAGTTCATAGATCAAGGCAAACTAATAGTTTTTGTAAAGTGAAAAATATGTATATTATAACGGCTACGTAACTGTCGCTTTTGCAACAGTGCCAACCCAGGAACCAAATCAAGATTTGCAATAAATAGTTTCCTGTTCTACGGTTAATAAACTTACGCTACCGGATAAAACCCTTTGACATGTCAATATAATTAAACATTTCCTACACCGCACAAGAAACCATTTTTTCCATTATATTTACAGAATCTGCTTGTATTAAATTGTAAGATGGGGCTGGGTAAGTACCATGATGGCACCATCAATTTGTAAAAAAAATTAATTGTTTAATGTTCATCTTCTAAATATATGTTGGTTCCTGAACTCATGTATTTAAATTAATATCATAAATTAATTTGTAGATGTACTTACATTTAGCATCATCCACCGCTAGCACTTATTTTTGACCTTAATTAGATAGATCTTAATACTAATTTTGCATTTCACCACAGTTAAAAATAAACTGAAGGAGTTGCTGAAAGTGAGAGTGTTTTACTAAGCGGAGGAGTTACATACAGTCACTTTATAAATTAATTTCATTTATATTTATGGGCGTACATGTTATATTGTTGACTTTGAAAGGAGGGGAGTTGACTTCGTCCAGTATACAGATAATCTTTTATCACATCAATTACGAGTGTTTAAATAGTGCTCTTGATAGCGTAGATTGGACCGATGTCTATCAACAACTTAATGCACCTCTTGCCTTTTCTAAATTTATTGGAATATTATTAGACCTAATATCTAAAGCGATATATGTACGTTATAATACTAAGAAATTCACAAAATTAAAACCATGGATAACTCATAATATTTGTAATTGCATTAAAAAAAGAGATTTAATTTATAAAATACTTAAAAACCGTCCTAATGATTACAGATTAAGGGAAAATTAAAAAAAAAAAATTTGTAATAAATTACACAATGTGTAAATATATTAAAAATAATGGGTTAAAAACTGATTTAATTAATCTTAAAATTGACACTGTTTAACATTAAGAATTTATTAAAAAATTGCTCAGCTAAGGGCGCCAGGTAGCTTGAAGCTTACCAATTTTGAAAAAATACAAATTTACTTTGAATTAAAATACTCTCAGGGTCGTGTTTTCTTTTAAAAGTGTACTAACAGTGGTGGTCTGGTAAATAAAAATCCTTATTTTTTCTGCTGAAACTGAACATAGTAATTTATTAAAGTTATTCATTGTAAGCATGGGACATTCTCCAACCAGTAAAAAACAAATAAGTTAAAATACAAATAAATTAAGTTATTAAGGATTTAGATACATACTGTATTTAAATAATTAAGAAGTTTACATAGAAATTAAAATGATTTAAATGACAATTATAAAAACTCTGAACAAAAATATTTAAGACAAATAATTATAAATCGAACAATTTAAATTAAACGCCTACTACGAATATAATGTAACACCCTCTAGGCTATAATTGACAAAAGCGCGTGTTTTACATAACACTAAAAGTACGATACCACTTGGAACGGAAAAATACAAAATTCCAGGAAATTCACCAATGCAAGCTAGGCAAAGCAGTCGAGCGTTCCGTTCCAACCGCCATTCAAGAGGACTCCAGCTTAGCGTTCCTAGCAGGTAGGACGCAACTTCAGATCGCTCTGTACAAAATCCATCATGGAGCGTTTTAAAAGTAAAAAAAACAACTAGAGATTGTCATACAGTGAAGTGTTTATAAAAAGGTGTTACAATATTTAATTAATTTCGAGAGTAACATGTGAGTAAAAATCTTTTAACGTGTACTTTAATAAGATGTGTGTTTGAACTTTGGACAGAGAACCAAATCCATATTATGTCAACCTCATGTGCAAAATTTGTAACTTTATAATAATAATAATATGATGTTTTGTCTAGCATTTAAGTAGTTGAATGTCAATTGAGATTCTTTTGTAAAATTTAAAATCATGAAAGTACTGGTACATAAAGGAAAGATATCACAATTTTAAACATGAGTGTGTAAAACTTTCATTGAGTAGCCTAGGCCTATATCCTACCATTCACGTGTCACAGCAGTCTGCCTGGTGAGTACAGATTAGAGCCTGAACCTTGAATTCTTTCTTTCAATCATAGCTAATGATTCAAAATTAATAAAAACTCTTAAAATCAAATTAAAACATCTAACATCATACACATATATATTAATGGTACATATTCATTAGTATATTATCTGAAATTATTTATATTATAAATTTAAAATTGTCCTGTCTTGAAGAGACCAAAATTCTTTTTAATGATTCTACTTTGATTAGTTGCAACGTTTAATGATTATATTTGTTATGAGCTTCTTTATTCTCGTATATTAAAAATTTATACTATTTTTTATTTAAGTGTTAGATTAAATCTTTTAAAATTACTGCTTACATTACAACTACTTATTTAAACAAATTTTAACATATTTTTTCACCATTAGTCTTTTTATACAAAAAATTATATAAGATTGTTAATCATTTTTTGTTACCACATTGTAGCCATTTCCAGTGTGAACATCCTTTGTGGTGAACAGCCCTCGATCTTGAAGTACAGGTTCATTGTAGACCGTAGTCAGCCCGCTGACGATCTCAAGTTGTCCTTACAAATTCACAGTCCTATTCATGTGTCCTTCACTTTCCTACACACTCTACAATCAATTAATTCCACACTGTCCTTTTTTTATTCACTTTATCCCAGACATTCCTTTAAGACTGTTTAAAAAACATTAATACTACATTGTTCACAAAATATCTTGTAACTAAATTACGTCTGACCAAGTCATATGCCTCCTTAAGACTGCTACTGAAATATTAACTATGTTATTTAAGTTATATATGCTTAAGTTATTTTTTATAAAAAGTGGAAATGAGCAACTTTCTCATAGGTCTGATGGGAGGAGGGTATGGTTAAAAGTGCAGGAAATTTTGCAGTGCCAAAACCTTTTAATACTTACTTTAATAAGACTCTGTTTGCTGGGGCCAAAATTATTTAATGTTCTGCCTAGCCACATCAAATGTGGAAATTCAATTTCATTGTTTTGCGAAAATTGAGAAGTTGGCTCTTTGAACAGGAGGAGGTTGAACACTTGTTTAATGTATGTAGTTAATAGATATTTAATAATATAGTGATTCTTATATATTGCTCTTACATATGTTTTAGAATATGTGTCAATTTTATTATGATTTGAATTTTTACTTTGTTTCTCTCTTGATAAGTAAGAACATGTGAATGTATATTGTTAATAATTTTGTGTAGAATGCTCACCAATATTTTTTTGGAAAAATGTACAGAAAACTCCTTGTAAATTATAATATTTGTTTTAGGAGCTATATATTGTTAGGTTAATTTTGTCTTACTGCTGTTATATTTTATTTCGTAAAATGTACGAGTGGCTATCCCCAAAGTGGGCTATGCCTTTAGGGGAGCCGGGTGTTTTTCTTTGTTTTTTTTTTCTCTCTTCCAGAGTAATGGGGGGGGGAGGTTCCCTGAACTATATTATATTTTCTATTCTGGTAAATGAATTTTTATACTTTTAGTTTAGATTAGCAAATGTTATAGTTATAAGCTATCTACAGTAGAACCCCTCTTAACCGGTCTAGTCGGGACTGACACCCGGGCCGGTTGCTCGTTTGGCCGGTTAATCCGAGGTTCCCATGAAAAATCGGTTTTCGTTCAAAGAAAGCTTATTTAATCAGGTAGTGCTAAGAATTATGCCATTAAGATGTTATTGCAACTCATTTTATTTTACATAAATGTATCGTATATATTATGTTATGTATATTATACATCAAACATGAAAATATTAAACACTACAAAGCTTTTTTACAGATTCCCCTCTGTCAAGTCTTTTGACACATTTAACCGTGTCTCAAACGAAACCAACACACGCTTCCGTTTTCGTAACTCCCTCATTTTTATTTACGGTATATACTGTACGTATCATAACCAGTCAAAGACAAGAAGAAAACTGAAAAGAAATGTTATATTTTCCATAATGATTCGTGGAAAAAAAGCGGCCTATCAAACGTTTTTGTGGTGTATGTCTGCTATACCGACGGGTACCAATGCCGCGGTGTTTTATGCCGCCGACAATGGGATATCGCTATCGACAAAATCATTTGACTCGCCGCTGCTTTGGTGCCACGGTGTTTTTACGCCGCCGACAATGGGATACCGCTATTGACAAAATCACTTGACTCGCCGCTGCTTTGGTGCCGCCGACAATGGGATACCGCTATCGACAAAGTCGTTTGACTCGCCGCTGCTTTGGTGTCTCAATTACAATTTATTTTCGGAAACTCTCATCCAACCAGTACACTACGATATAGGCTAGGCCGGTTAATCCGAGGACCAGTTAATCCGAGGCTGGTTAACAGAGGTTCTACTGTATATTAATTTTATGTATAGGTGTGTAAGTATGATTGGATGTACGTGTATATATTTAAGAACATGGTACCGGTCATTGTACACTTTATGTCAATTGTAGATTTGATAAAGTTTTTATTGTTTGATTTTTTTCTTTTTCATTCTCTTTTTTCTCTCTCACTGATTACTATTGTATAAAATAGCTGTAATAGATGTGTTAATATTTTGTAGCTGTATTGATTCTGGAGGGAAATAAAAAAAAAAATATATATATATATATATATATTTATTTATTTATTTATTTTTAGTTATGTTTTTTTGTAATGATATACTGACTTGTCTTGTGCAATAATTGTATTGAATGGAAGACTGAAAAAAATAAAATAAAAATAATAATAAAAAAATTTTAAATAAATAAATGAATGAAAGTAAACAAAAATTGCTTCATTACAAATGTGCGATTCCTGTCTGCTTCTTGTGGTAAATTGAGGAAAACGGAGCTTAATTGAGGAGGAGGTAACATAATTTTATTGAAATTGTAAGACTTCGGAAGTGTGAGATTAACCTTTAAGTGTCTGAACATAGGAAATTAAATTAATGATAATTATAACAAGTAATGAAATTTAAAGGTAATTTCATAAATAAATAAATAGGGGAATGTTATCTCTTTCTCCGGTGTTTGAAGGGTAGGGTAAGTTTGCTAATCGTAAAAAATGTGACCTCTGTTCTTTAACTTATATTTACATTTCACGGCTCATGTAAACCAAAAATGTTTTTGAGATGGCGTCTGTTCATTGTCTTTATCATCTGTACATAAGCATCATAGCGACCACAACAATTAAGATAGACACATAAAATTTGTTAGTGTCCTGATATAGAACCCTAATATAATTCAGAAATATCAAATAAAAAACATCAAAATGGCGGCCGTATTAAACAGATTTTGTTCATATCTCTTGTGTTATTCAACTTATAACACATTAAATTTGATAAAAATTTCCAGATTTTTGGTTCTGGATGAAATGATACCAATATTGAGTGAAGTTTTTACAAAAATATAATTTTGAACTCTGACCTCCCAATAAAATTTGAGATCTGGTAGAGTCATGTCACTGAGACGAGCGTACTGAATGGAGGTTCCTTCAAAGGTTTTTAGGACCAAGACAGTGACATAAGCGAAACGAGGGAAGACTTTTTAATATATACACATCTATGATACCCGTTTTATAGATGCCTAGCCGATTTAGTGAAAATAGTGATATAGAAACTAGTGCTAAAACACACACCCACACACTCACACACATACACAATTTACAGTTCAGGATTAATTGGGGAAAAAAACAAAGGAACTGTGACAGCTATTATTAAAAGTTCGTTTTGATCAAATACGATTTTTACTGAGAACCTGTTTATGACACAAGCGAAGTAAGATTAGGACATATTTTAAAATGTAATATTTTTTTCAGAGATTGGTTCATTTTTGACTTTTTGATGATACTGAACTGACATTTTTTGTGACGATTAATTTTGGTTCGTTTTGGAGATTAGTCAGTAAGAAAGTTTGTGTAATGTTTTATTGCATTAATGCTAAAGCCCTGTTTTGCCCCTCACTGGCAGCTTCTTCAGGCATAATACACTTAAAAATACATTTATTGAATTTATATAAGTACTGAACTTTAATTATTGCATAAACACTAAGTAAGATTTATAATGCATTGTAATTATTCAAAAATGAGATGAACTTGAAGAGTTCATAAGTTTATTTTACTTTAATTGAAAAATGAATTTAGGAGTTTATTATTTAATCAAAAAGATTGCTCAGCTATAAGGGCGCCAAACTTTCGTCAAATTTAGTATTAAAAATGAATTTAAATGAATTTAATCTCAGGGTCACAAATTCTTTTATCTGTGTACTCTACAGTGACTCTTGGTTATTAATGAATACACTTGAACTGAAATTTTGACATAAAAATTTATTAAACATATTTATGATCAATGTGAACATACATCAAGAATAAAATATCATAAACATCTATTACGAATATAATATCATAAACATCAATTACAAATAAAATATCATAAACATCAATTACTATTAACATCCTAGTAGATTATGAATTTTTTAGTGCCTTTGAAGAAGGTCAATCATTTCTTTTGTCAAATATTGACTTTAGTTAAAAATTATATTAAAAAATTGAAACTTGCAAGTATTAAGTTACTTTACTGAAGTTAAGAACTTAAATGTGACAACTTTACTCTTTTTCCTTGAGTACAAAAGATATATATATATATATTATATATATATATATATATATATATATATATATTAAAAAATTAACTTTGTCCTTTATCTAAATGATATCTGGACTAATATAGCTCTTCAATGAAATTGATCAATTTTACTCATACGAAATACAAAGAAAATTACATATAACATATTAGAGTAATTTACATAATTGAAATAAAACATGTGGTACATGATTTTACCAAACTGTCGAAACCCATTGTCTTTTAAGGACCATTGCTCCTGAAACCGTAGTTGTAGCGTTGAAATACAGTTTAATACACCTGTATTCTCGAATAATGTTCGTGTTATAATACTTGAGACTCAGTTCACATGACGAATTAACACAAATGTACATTGTTCGTACTTTGAAAACACGTGCATGAGATTGCACAACATGGTTCTGTTTCTAAAGTTTTAGTCACATACGATTCTAAAAAACACAATACTGTCTTTGTTACTCTTACAAATGTTTTTTATCATGAATAAAGCAAATTTATTACTTCCGAAACTGTTTTCTGTCTTTCTACATAAAGTTCATAGCACAACCCAACATAGGTCTGAAGGCAAGTAGCCCCAAATCTCGACTGACCACGTTTTCTTTATTACAGTTTTTTATTAAAAGTTTATATACAGAAAACACTACTGATCACTTTAAACCCTCTACTTTCATTGTTTTATACTATTTGACTACATTTTTAGAAAAGTTTCACTACATTGTAAACACATCCGATCACATCAGATCTCTCTCTAAGACTTGCCAACGTACTGTCCTCCCAAACCTGTTCATTCCGGAAAAAACCGCGCAATTCTCTAGTCCAACATACTCGATGTACATAACACAAATTCAATAAACACTTTATTTAAACAATTTATTTCAAATTTAAACATAATTAGTTATTTGTTGATTTGAAAATCTATTTTTATCTTAGAATTTACTTTGTTCAGTACGAAATATTACTTAATCCGGTTATCCCCACCATTGCACACGCTGTATTCAAATATTTAATCAACCTTAATTTTTACATTATCACAGCATGTAATAATATTTTAAAGGCAAATCTGAATAGATCTTTTTTAAATTATGTATTATTATATGTGGCCAATTTGTATAGAGTGCATTTGACTAAACAGTGCTGTAGCATTACACTGAGAAAACAATTGTAATAGCTTTACTACAAGCATTAAAGTAATTATAACATATGCACAGTTCATAAAATACAAACAAATGATATGATTTTGTAGCAAACTTGTAATGATATATATGTACAGCAGAAAATAGGTGTGTGTTGCTGACAGAACTGTTTTATAATTACAGGATGCAAGAAGACCTTGGCCTCAGAGATCCTTTAGAGCTGTCAGCTGTTAAGATAGAGGTAAGCTTTAGTTCTTAATTGTTTTAGTCACTTTCTTTGTTTTTGCAATAATTATGAATATATACAAGGTTTGTCCCAAAAATAATTGTACTGATTTTCCTTAATACTACTTGGCAACACAGTTGAACTCCAAACGTTGTTGCTACAAGAAACAAGCAACAAACAAATTAATTCTTACTATTTAAAAAAAATCAAATATGGAAGTTCCTGACTATGTTTTTAAGGAATATTTTCTATATGGGCATTTGTGTTTAGAACTTTTTTATAGATATTAATTTAGAACAAACATTGTTTCTGTGTTTGGATATCATTTGCATGCTTGCACGGATGTTTTTAGACGTGAGGTCCATGGGAAAGCTAATTAACTGATATCTTCTTATTTGAGACATGTATCAACACACACACACACACACTTCATAAGGCCATACGATAAAAAAGTATCGATTTTAACTGTTTTATAGATTAAATTTGTGTATCCAAATTAATATTGTAACGTTTCACATATTTGCAGTTATCATTTTCAAAGTATAATAGAAATCATTTGATAAATGCCGATTGGTGTCAGTAATAAGTGGTATAATCCCACTGTTCAGACCAAACGCTTTGTATCGTTTCTGTTGACTAAGGAAAAAGTAAGTCTTGACTGTTCTGTAGGTAGTTTCACACTGAAAAAGACGAGGTCATTTTGAACTTCCCCGTCTGCTCTGTATTAATTTGTAATATTCCGCCATGTCTGACTTTATTTGGTCGACGTCTGCTTTCGCAATGTATCACTCCACCATCTGTCCTGTGATTGGTAGTTGCATAACATTGCTCTTCTGTGTTGGAGATCCAATTTACACAGTTCACTTTTATATTAATTTATTGTTTCTTTTAAGTAATATGTGGTATTCAAATATCACTTTTGAATTAGTAAATTGTATTTTGAAAATGTTTGTTTATTTTTAATAAAATGTGCATTTCCATGGTTATACTTTGGTTTTGAGATTGTTGCTAACAATCAACTTCTAACATACAAGGCTAATTCAGTATTTAAATTCTAACCTACAGTTTCCTTATATTTACTATAGTTAATTATGTTTTGGTGTTTTTTATTCAAAATCAATTCTAATTTTTACAAATATTTTCTTTGAAATAATCTGATTTAAAGGCTACTTTATAATTATTACATATTTTTGTATTGGTTAAAATTTCATACGTCTACTTACTTTCTCTCTAACCTAAAATAGGCTTAAAAAATATAGCGTGAACGCGTGAACTGGCACGTTAAAGTTTTGTTTTCTTAAAAAATTCATAGAAAATATTATTTTTATACAAAACCTAACTTATAAGACAACATTTTCTCAGAAATATGCGTAGAATATATCTATGTAAAAAAAAAAAAATAAATAAAAAAATTATATGAAATGGTTTTGGAGTAAGTATGTTAGATGTCAAAAAATGAAGTTAACATTTTTCAGAAAAAACCTGTATCCAAAATCAATAGCTTACCACCTTTTTTCAAGATATACAAAAGTTTTGTATATAATATATTTAGGGAAAAAAATTTTTATTTTCAAAACAATTTTTTTTTCTAAATTAGGTATATTGGTAGGCTTATTTTCAAAAATTCTCCAAAAATAGTAATATTTATGGAAAACACAACTTCTATATATCATTATATTCAGAAAGGTACATAGAATGTAGCTGTGTAGTGAAAAAAAAATGTTAGATGTAAAAAATTTGGAGTTATTATGTAAAATAGCAAAAAATCAGAAAGTAATGAAGGCAAGAATTTCTCAGAAATGGTAATGTACACCATACAATTTTTTTTTTGAATTTTTTCAAATATTACTAGAGATTTGTAATATATTTGTGGATAAAAGTTGCTAAGAGAAAAATCAATTTATAAAATTTTCATTAGACATGGTTAATTTTTACGTAAAAAGTGAAAATTTTCTTCAAAGTTTGGCCTATTTTCAAAAATTTACCAAAAATATAATTATTATTCAAAACCCAAGTTTTTATTACCTATGTTCTCAGAAAGATGCATAGATTTTATGTATGTAATGCAAAAACTTTTAGATGGAAACATTTTGGAGTTATTATGTACGGAATCAACAAAATTACTCTGTAACCGAGGCAAAATTCCACAGAAATAGGTATATAAACCAATAAGAAAGAATTTATAGATAGGCCTATATAAATTTATAAACATTTTGCATACATTTTGGTAAAAACATAATCAATTTATAAAATTTTCATTAAACAAAATTATTTTTATATGTAAACAAATGGAAATTTGCTAAAAAAGTCAGACCAGATATAACATAACCTATCTCTATTTACAGATAGGCCTATAGGTATAAATTTAAAAACGATTTGCATAAATTTTGGTAAAAACATAATCAATTTATAAAATTTTCATTAGACAAAATTATTTTTATATGTAAACACATGACATAGAAATTTGCTGAAAGGGTAGACCAGATTATAACATAACCTATCTTTTGACAGCGTCGATTTAGATAAGTCTGACAATAACATTCACTCAAAACAATAAATTCTACAAACAATAATACAGATATTATAACTTGTATACACAAATTATAATAAATAAACATACCTAACAAAATATTCACAAAAAACAAATAATCCTATGCACAACGCCTACCTCAATACGACATTTTATTACACAAACAAGGCTGGTAAAACGATAAGTGCATGTCACAAATCTGCAAACCTAATAGAAACTCTAGGACATATTAAATGGTACCAACAGATAGAACGAAATCTCCACTACAAAATAGTGTAAAGTTTGTTACAAAATATCGAAGTAATAATCGAACTATCTTATTTAGTAAACTGCACCAAATGAAAAATGAGTTTGGTTTGGTTTGGTTACTACTTTGGTAAAATAGATATATCTCGCGATCTATGACAGATAGAAAGATTTTGAAAGCACAAATCGAAAGAGAAAGAATAATACTATATAATATTGTCAACTTGTGGCATTTGGACAAGTATTACCATTTCGTAAAATCATATGAACACAGAGTAGAAATTTTTCTAAATAAACCTCGACGCGACAAGTGAGGCGATCTAGCAGAATGAACGTCAACTTTACTCAGAGTATTTTCATTTTTAGTGAAAAGATTTCTAAAGCACAGATCGAAAGAGATAGTGAGAATATCTGATTAAAAGGCTACCTTATAATTATTACATATTTCTGTATTGGTTAAAATTTCATACGTCTATATACTTTCTGTCTAACCTAAAATTGTGTTAATTTTCATGGTATTCCCAAATCATATTAATGTGTTGAATCCTAATGAAAGAATTATACATAGGTCTCATATATTCTAGGCCTGTAACCTATCACATCTATTACATATTTTTGGGTAAGTAATAATTTTAAGCTAGTACTTTTGGTACATTTCTAGGCTCTATATGTTACCCTTAATTTGTATCATTATGCTTCTTGAATTTGTTAAATGTTCTGAACCCTTTCATTGTAGATCATACACCTCTTCCAGACTCTCATTGAGAAAATTCCTCCTCAAGGAAATCACTAACAACATTGGTGTGTTAAATGTAACAGCAGATATTTCTTGTTGAAACTGCATATTAAAGGATTAAATAAAGCTAAAATTTCAAAAATATTTTAATAATATAAACGATTGCAGCTCGTTAATATTATGAAAATATTTTTGAAACTTTAGCTTTTATTGCTTTATTTAATCCTTTAACATTGGTATAGTTAGGCGGTGCCTCATCTTGCTGAAAAATTTATTAAAATTTTGAATCCTCGATTGGTGATGTCAATTTTTATGAGTGTTTTCAGTTGGTGAGTAAGTCATTGACAACTTGTAGCTTTATAATATAAGATAAAACCAAATTTGGTTATAGTAAGAAGTAATGTTACGTCCAAAGTACTGATTCAGCAAAGTTCCTTAGCTATGACTGTGTGTATATAAATTTAGTTGGGTAAGCTGCTATTATATCATTATTGTGATTAGCTGTTAAGACTTGTGAAAATGATTGTTAAAGGAATTCCCAGTTACAGTTGACCTTGTACCATACATTAAGACAGAAAGAGATACAACTCCACCTCATGCTATTCCTACGTTTCAAGTGAAAATAGAAGAGGAGCTCTATATAGAGGTACCAGATTATTTTTGTATGTAAAACTATTGTTCTATCATTTTACCTTTTGTATACTATGTTTAAATAACATGGAATTTTCCAACAATGCTCGATCAAATAAAGATTTCTGTATACACAGGGTGTTTCAAAAAGGACTTAACAACTTTCAAAACATATAGAAAGTTTTCCAGATAATGTACAGAATCAGTTAAAGGTGTCAATTTAAAGAAAAACATATCACGTTTGACTCATATAGTGCCAAATACAGTCACCAGAAGTACCACCACCATTGTGGTTAAAAATGGCTACTTTCATTGATATTGAACGTATTTACTGTGTGTTTTAGTTGTACGAAATAAATTTTACAACTACATTTCAACGCAATTTTCATTCCTATTATGGTAAGGATCCTTCACTTTACTCTTGCCACAAATTTGCTCGTAGTCCATTTTCTCATTCAGACGATGATGATCAAGATGGGCTCCTTCACTCCTAGGAAGAGAGGGTTCTAGCTTACATTCGCACATAAGTCCAGAAATTCCTTAATAAGTGATTCACAGGGCAGTGAGAATTGGTTGTGCAGAGCCAAATGCAGGTTTGCCTCACTCACCAAATTTGACTCTTCTTCATTTTTTCTTTTTGGTTTCATTAAAGGTTTTAATAAACCTTTACCACCAAAAGAACACAGAAGTTTTTGTTTGGCTCTTGACGAACAGTCAACATTTTGTTTGGAGGGGTTTACAGCTGTGAAAGGAGAAATGCAACATACTTTCCCCTCCGTCCATGCTCTCGTAAGCATGTCTGCACTAGCCATTGTAAAAATATAATTTATAATCATGTGGAAGTTTCATTATTATCATGTACAATTACAAATTACTGCCTCAATTCAACCATTTACTGTAAAGACTGTGTAACTGTCCTTGAAATAATGTAGTGAGTAACTTAAACTATTCATTGTATTTAGTTTTAATAAGTAGAAACAAATAATAGAATTTATTTTAAAATTAATTGTATATTTTAATGGGTACTGTTTATTTTACTTTTGGTATGAAATATATTTTAATAGATGTTTAAATAACGCAGCGAGAATATTATGAAATTAATTCTAAATTTATTTTAAATCATTATGAGTGAACAATGATAGAGTACTTATCCTTCTTCTTATAGTGCGCTATCCGTTTCGGACGTTGGCGACCAGCAGGGTAAGTTTGACTCTGTTGACAGCAATTCGGAAAAGTTCAACAGATGTTTTTCCGGTCCATTCCCTAAGGTTATGCAACCAGGATATTCTTCGTCTTCCTGGTCCTCTCCTTCCATCTATTTTTCCCTGCATGATGAGCTGCAGCAGAGAGTATCTGGACTCATTTCTCATGATGTGTCCTAAGTATTGTAGCTTACGGATCTTAATGGTGTCCAAAATCTCTCTGGATTTCTTCATCCGTCTTAGAACTTCTTCATTTGTTACATGCTCTGTCCATGATATTTTGAGCATTCTCCGGTACAACCATAGTTCAAAAGCTTCAATCCTTTTAATCATGCTCTTGTTTACTGTCCATGACTCTGCTCCATACAGAAAAATAGAAAATACGTAACACCTCAAAAGTCTCATTTTTGTTTCAATGGTAACATCATGGCTCTTGAAAACTTTGTTCATTTTATTGAAGGCAGCTGTTGCTCTGGATATGCGTGACTTAATCTCTTGTGTCATGTCCCACTCTCCATTTATTATTGTTCCCAGGTACATTGTGTGCTCCACTCGTTCCAACTGCTGATCATTGATAAATATTCGGGCATTGTCGTTTCGGTGTTTGGAAATCATCATGAATTTTGTCTTTTGACTGTTGATATCAAGGCCATATTTGGTACTAACTGCTGCTATTTTGCTCACTAGACGCTGTAGCCGTCTTATCCTACTAATTTATAATTATTCTATTTCTCTAAGGTCATCGCTCTCATTATCACTGTCTCTGTCATTTCCAATGGCTATAATAAAATTTTCTATTATTGTATTAATTAAAGGTTCTCTTGATAAATTTTTTTCTTCTATTTCATGAACATGTCTACATCTTGGTTCCCTAACATTGTTAGTTACACTATTATTTACATGAATCTTGTGATATTAAATTTATTTTTTCCTCTACTAAAGTAATAGCGCCATTAACTTAAAAGTAACGTTTTTCTTGGCGACGTGTTCATTAACATCAGGCTAAATCATTTCGATTGTCTTAAAACGGAGTGACCTTCATCTGCTAAAATATGTCAGTTTTATAAATTTTTGTGCGGAATTTTTGACAAGAGTAAGAAAAACACAAATAATTAATAAAACATACACATATTCCCTTAAACTCACTTATAAATACGTACACACTATTTAAGTAAAAATATCTAATAAAAACAGTAAACACTATCTTAAAATGTTTTCTCGTTAGTTATTATACGCTTATGTCAAGACCGTGTTTACAGGTACAACACATCTGGACTCTCTAAGTTATGGGTTGCTATGAAAATGATAACGACATTCTATTAGTCTAAGCACCAAGCAATACCTTCTAAGCTATACCTGCCGATATCCTTACACTGAGAAATCAAATTTCACCACAGCTGCAGAAGTGACACCTGATCTACTGCCTCAAGTTTGGCTAGAAATTTATTCAATAAGAGTGTTTATGTTGTATACATATGCTGACTTAATGCTATTAGGTGCCCCCAAACTAAAATTACACTGACATGGATTATATTAGGATTGGTTCCTTTAAACTGCCTCCGTTCTTTAACTTTAAACTATTTGAATCACTGGTTCAGTTATCTAATTAATGGCTCTTTATTATTTAATACAACTTGACTATTTCTCTTAGCTCTTATATACTAATTACAAATATTTTAATCTTCTTAATTACTAAGAATCTAGAATGACTCTAATTGTTGTGACTCACAGATCTGATTCTACGTTATATTTTATATTGACTTGTCTCTGACATAATTACAAAGTTTATACACAAAGTTTGCTCACCCTGCTTGCCACTCTTATGGATGCTTGTCTGAAGTCTCAATTCTCCTAGGAAGCTCTTACTCGCCAAGTCTGAATGCCTATCAATTCCTGCAACACCTTCCCTTGATCAATCTTGGCCCACTGACCAAGTTTCCTCCCACCCAAGGGGTTATATATCGTTTTAGCATCAATGATGTTTGCCTTGCTTGCAAGGTAAGCAATTTCATCATTTTTCCAGGTCTGTCACAATAATTGCTTTCATTCTAGGTTCTTAAAAAGAACTTAGACTATATTTTAACTAAAACTATCCCAATTTACCAATTCCTAACACTTACATAACTTATCTTTAATAATAATATCAGGTTAATATTTTGTGTTTGTATATAAAGGGTGGTTGTAACAAAGCCTATAAAACAACCCAACCGAGTAAGACCTAAAAGTGGTAACAAGAAGTAAAATTTATTTTTTTATTTCCAAACATTTAGTTGTACCTTGTTTTCAGTACAAGAGAATAATGTTTGTACGTCTGTGTGCAAAAACACACGTTGTTCATCAATTGCTATAATTTGTAATAGTTTTCCTATCTTCAAAATTATCTTTTTTTTTCATAATTATTATTTATATTAACTTTGATAAATACTACAAAATTTCATCATATAAATTAAACAGTACAGCAATATAATACTTCTAATGAAATACGTAACAAAAACAATTTTAAAAATTGAGAGGGAATTTCTGTTTTTAATATTAGGGAGGGAGATATAAGTACAATAATTTGTATTGCCTTAATACAAGAAATTTGGTTTGCGGCTTCTACAAAGTGGATCACTTCCTCTGTCCCCCCCCCCCACTCACTCACTATCTCTTGTACATCTTGCCTGTGGTCACACTTTAAAATTATCATATTCTTACAAATGACTGTTAATTTTCTAACACTGCTTAGAGATTATTTCATGAACGGCAGTATCTTTTTATTTGCTAGGACATAAATTTCCCCATTGGTACAATAATTTTCCTGGCCCTATTTTTTACCTAGAGAAAAATTACCACAGAGATGCTTGAATTTTCCCTGAACCTAGTTAGCGATTTCGGACATGTTCTGTATCCCTGAATTAGGGTAGCTGCCATAACAACAAAACAAAATATACGATTTTATCAAAATCAGTCCTAATGATTTTGATAAATTTTTTCTCAATTGTAGCATCTAAGGACCCAAACAAAACTTATTGTTCACTATCTCTCCAAAAGCTCCAGTTTGTGAGTTTCTGTAAAAAGAATTGGTCACAGGGGTATTAAACAACCCCCTCCCATATGTATTGGTCAGGGGTTACAGGGGGGAAAGATGTAATTTCTCTAAATTGGCTCTACCACTTTTGTTCAAATTTTATTGACATGTTAAGCCTAATGACCCAAACCCTTGTGCAAAATTTCAAATAACATTACTCTTCAGATATAATTGTCAAAAACAAAAATGAACATTGATCACTGTTACTAAAGGTTAGATTTGTAATCAAGTGCAATTGAACTTAGAATGTTTTTATGACTCAAGCCAAGCAAGTTTCTAAGCTCTATTTACATATTTCTTCAAAGACATCATCCATGGTTCATTTTCAATTTTTGACTGACAACTACTGAATTGAAATTTTTGGTACCGAAGAGTTTTTTTATTGGCTTTGAGGATGGGTGAGTGAGAAAGTTTGTACAGAATTTATTGACAGTTTATTTTTAATGGGTTACCATCAACCAATTCAATGACCTGTATCACTAGCAATCTGATGGACACATTAATATCACCATTGTATTTACCATTCATATGATTTATTAATTCACTGATTATCACAATTTCTTCTCTAAAAGGCCTTGTACTATATTTGGGTCACACATCCAAATCCTACATTGTGCCAACAATTTATAAAAATGAACTTCACGCTCAAGCTCTTATCTGTTTATAATTAAATTGTTTATTCGTGTTACAAAATTAAAAGTTGTCTTGTGAAATTACTGTTTTATGGTATTTTTGTTTCAAGAAATTGTATTGACCTACCAACAGAACATGTTGCTTAGAATTAGTTTATAGTCCAAACATATTCTAATCTTTATAACAAAATATGTGGTTAAACATTTATCTTAATCGTTCTTTTATTTATTTTTTTTAGGATATCGAAGAAGAAATTAATAGTGATGGTAAGTAACACATTTTTTATAATGAATATAAAGTTAATAAACATGCACACATTAGACTTAGTCTTATTAATTTCATTTCAAATAAGTCTTACTACTGTGTCTATCGTAGAATCTGTAGTGTGACACTAAAGCATTGACCCTCAAATTTGTCTCCATTGTCATCATTAACATCGATGCTAAAGAGTTTAAAAAATGTTTAGTAAAAAGCCATCAGGATTGTCTACAATAAATATTTTAACGTAATTATAAAAATGATCTTATATTTTCTGTCTAACTGTCTTTTTTTGGTAAACTCAGATTACTGGTTTCAGCGGTCTAAGCCGCCATTATCAGATCTATTATCAAGTAAAGTTATTAATAACTATTTGTTACCTTTGACTTCCCACCAGCAATCCTTAATTGGTTCTTTTTCAGTTCATATTGTCATATATCTCATTACACTACACATGTTTCGGACATTATCGTCCATCGTCGGGTGATAACACTTAATTAAAACATTCAACACAAAATACAAGTATCCACATAACACTCATGCAGAAGAAACACAATATTTTATTTTACATTGATGTCACCGCACCGGCGCTACATAGTACACTATGCAAAGTTATTAATATTATTAAACATGTTTAAAAAGAAGCAGAATCTGCATCATCAATGCACCCTTATTGAATTTAATAGTTACAGTATGTAAATATAAATATATATATATATATATATATATATATATATATATATATTTTGTAAATAGGCCTTTGTGTCCTTTAAAAACTTATGAATAGACTATGTTCTGCCCCATTTGGCATTAGAACGTTTAGAATCCTTAACAATTTGGGGCTTGTAGTTCCTCCAATGAATGAGAGAATGGTCCTAGTTTTTATTCCTCCATGGGATATTCAAATTCCAACTGTTGATATTTCACTGTCCAGGTTCATCAAGCACAACACTCCTAATGTAGTATATAGTCAGGAGTTTCACTATATACTTGATGAATAGTCATCTAGTGAAATTATTTTCACAGATGGTTCAAAACTGGACAATAAATAAAGTAGTATTAATCATCAGGTCAGACGTATATGTATGGATTACTCTTAGCTTATAGTGTATTTTATGCCGAACTCTTTGCTATTTTGGAATGCCTTAATACCATTCCATCTAGTTTCCGTCACTATATTCTGTGTTCTGATTCCAAAAATGCTTTACAGACTATCCTAGATATATATATTTCAGAATCCCTTTGTTAAAGATATCTTGTGTTCCATACAGTCAGACTCAGAGTATCATTCTTCTGGGTACATGTGCATTATGGAATTTCAAGAAATACAAAAGTTGACAAAGCGGCAAAAGAAAAAGCTACAATTCAGATATGTCACACTGCATGTTATGTGTCTGACTTTGTATCGACAGATAAATTAGTTTTGAATAGGCAATGGGAGGAAGAATGGACAAATATACAGTCCAATAATCTGAGTGAAGTAAAAGACACTGTCTGTCCATGGAATACATGCAAGTCATCGGGATTTAGTGGTGATTACTGTGTTCGTGGATTTGTGTTTGTATCAGTCATTCTATGCACACTCATGGATTTCTGATGGAACACAGGAATCTGCCACAATGTTCATTTTGTCAATTTTTAAAAAATTTAGTCAATTATTTCAGTCATTTTACAAATAATCATAGACAAACGACATAGAGAGCAATTTAAATATCATATATTTGTAGTGTGGACTCCAAACCATATCATCCATCTTACTACATTGTGTTTCATAATCCTTTGGCCAAACAATATGAATATCAACAGAATATGCACTGACTGCCCCATTTGGCATTTAAAATCCTCGAGAATTTGGGACTTACTTCCTCCAATGTTTGAGTATGCTCCATGACTTATTCAAATGCCATTTTTTGATTTCTTGCTAACCAGATTCGTAAAGTACAACACTCCTGATATAGTGTATCATCAGGGGTTTTAGTATGTGAATTATTTTTATAGATGGTTCAAAACTAGAGACGAAAAATGGTAGTGCATATTACTCATCCGGTCAGATGTATATGTATCGATTACCCTCAGCTTCTAGTGTATTTTCTGTCGAACTTTTTTTTTCTATTTTGAGAAGCCTTAGTACCATTTCATCTGGTTCCATAACTAGCTTTTGTGTTCCGATTCCAAAAGTGCTTTACAGGCTGTTCAGAATATGTATTCTAAGAATCTCTTATAGATATTCTGTGTTCCATACACAGACTTCAGCTATGGAAGGTTGGAGTATCATTTTGCTGAATATCTGTGCACTGTAGAATTGCTGGTAACACAAGGTGAGAAGCAACAAAGGAAGCTACGTCAGATGTCATTAACTCAGTGTTTTATATCATCTGACTTTGTAATTAAATATGTCTTGTTTGGTCAATGGGACAAAGAATGGACAAACATAGTGTCTAAAATCTGATGGAAAATTATAAATACCGTCTGGTCATAGATTACATCCATACTTGCCATTCGTCGAAAGAAAGTGTTGGTTATCTGTCTTCACATTTTTTCATTCCATGATTACTCATGGACTTCCAATGTAATATGGGAGTCCACTATATGGGAATTTTGTCGATGTGTTTAATGGTTAGGACATATCTTAATGGATTGTGTTGTATTAAGAGGTGTGCACAGTAGATTATCTTACTCAATTTGATTCAGGCAATGTTGGAAGATAATGCTGGTATCCTTGATCGGGTATTGTCCTTTTTAGTTTTTCTTGAATGTTTTTATTAAAATTGAAATTTTGTAGATTCCTTTGTTGCAGGGCCTATATACAGTCCTGTTATATATATTTTGTTATTGTTTATTTAGTTTCATAAAAAATTTAACATTGTTAACTCATTGCAGAGGCCCTTTTACAGCCGGGTAATATTTCAGTTTTTTAAAAATTATAGCTTACATCTTTTAACTTGTTTTAAAGCTTATTTACAAAAATTTTAGCCATTAAGAATACTCAAGCGACTACTGGCCTAATTCTAACAATACTTGCTAGTAACACTGATATTGTTATATAAACTCTTTCTATTGAACTCAATCCTCTTTTTTAACAGATTCATTTTTACAATTTAGCATTAAATTTCAATACGTAGTAAATAAATTAATAAAACCATATGTATTTAAACTTCAATGAGATAACTGATAATTTTTTTAAAAATATGTTGTTGTTCAGTGTCTGATCACATTGACACATTTAACTCGTAGTTTTCGAGGTATAAGGTTACGCAGAAAATAATATAGAATTTTTATTTTACCTACTAAGTTTCAAGCAGCCGTACCCCATTGCTCGGCAAACATCTAGGTGATAAGTTGATCTCCACCCAGATAGATCATACAAAGAGTAACAGTTGCTATTGTGGTAGTGATTCTATCTCTTAAATGGTGTAGATCTGCATACATATATTATATATATATATATATATATATATATATATATATATATATATATATATATATAGACAGTATAGACAATGTAACCCTAGAAGAAAAAATCCATAGAGGTCAGAACACAGGTTCTGGGTAACTACAAACCTCATCTTTACTACTTTACTATGGATCGGTAAAACAGAATAACGATGTAGTAAAACTTGTGGGTAATTTTTTCTTTAAAATTTACTCTTAATAAAAAGCAGAACATTGACGCTGTTTGGAGGCTTATTGAACAAATGCTGTGTTAAATTTTGTTCTTTTCTTAAGTTAAGCGGCAAATTAACCATACCAACTGGTATGCAGTTTTTGAGACTTTCCTACAAGAAGCACTTTTAATCACACAGTAATCAGTTGGAATTTTAACATTTCAGTTGGAAAATCAGTTGGTATATTTAATTATAATGTTGAAAAATCAGTTGGTGTGTCGTTGTACAGTTCTTTAAATGGATTTTCTTTGACATGATTTTTTTTTTTAAACCTTGCCACCATTAAATCCCAGAATGTTGGCATTTGGAGGCTTGTCAAAAAATTGATGAGTTAGATTTTGTTTGTTTGATCTAGAACGTTTTGGGGAAAACTGTTCTCTCTAAGGTTCTTAACAACCTTATTGCTTACATCGATGAGTTCACATTTGATAGGAAGTAGAACTTAACCCTTGATTTGGCACATGTTAATTTGTTTTTAAATTCTTCGTTTGTTTAAAAATTAATAAAATATATTAATATATAACAAAACCTAACTTATAAGACATCATTTTTCTCAGAAAGATGCATAGAATTCATCTATGTAATACAAAAAATTTTTTTTGAAACAGTTTTGGAGTAAGTATGTTACATGTCAAAAAATGATGGTATCATTTTTTTAGAAATACCTGTATCACCCAAAAATCAAAAGCTTACCACCTTTTTCTAAGATATACAAAAGTTTTGTGTAATATTTTTGAATATATTTAGGTAAAAAAAATAATAAATTTGTTACATTTTCAAAAAAACAAAAAATAGTTTACGGAAAAAGGGAGTTTGGTCTTTTTTCTTTCAATAATTTACCAAATATAGTAATATATATTTTATACAAAAGTTCTATATCTCATTATGTTCAGAAAGGTGCATAGAATTTAGGTGTGTAGTGAAAAAAAAATGTTAGTTGTAGCTAATTTGGAGTTTTTTGGTCAAATACCAAAAAATCGGAGGGTAGCGGAGAGAATAATTTCACAGTAATTGTAATGTAAACCATACAAAAAATTTTTTGGAATATTTTCAATAATTACAACAGATTTATAATATATTTGTGAATATTTTTAGGGGAAGAAAAAGAAAAAAAGTTACATTTTCT
The DNA here is from genome assembly GCA_963513935.1 of Aphrophora alni. Classification (NCBI taxonomy): domain Eukaryota; kingdom Metazoa; phylum Arthropoda; class Insecta; order Hemiptera; family Aphrophoridae; genus Aphrophora; species Aphrophora alni. Next base: position 20,356,642 of record OY740776.1, on the reverse strand, counting down.
AAAAAAAATATAGATTTTACAAAATAAAGGTAAATTTATCCTTTTTTTTCAATAAATCGCCAAAAATAGTAATATATATTTTAGGCACAACTTCTATATGTCATTATATTCAGAAAGGTACATAGAATTTATGTGTGTAGTGAAAAAAAAATGTTAGTTGTAGCTAATTTGGAGTTTTTTGGTCAAATACCAAAAAATCGGAGGGTCGCGGAGAGAATAATTTCACAGTAATTGTAATGTAAACCATACAAAAATTTTTTTGGAATATTTTCAAAATTACAACAGATTTATAATATATTTGTGAATATATTTAGGGGGGGAAAAAAAATGTTACATTTTCTAAAAAAATATAGATTTTACAAAATAAAGGTAAATTTATCCTTTTTTTTCAATAAATCACCAAAAATAGTAATATATATTTTAGACACAACTTCTATATGTTATTATATTCAGAAAGGTACATAGAATTTAGGTGTGTAGTGAAAAAAATTTTAGGTGGACACATTTTGGAGTTAGGTAGCCAAGAGCGAGAAAAATTGTCTTTACGCCTACAAAATTTCAAGGAAATATTCATATACAAACTTGTATATAACACCTGAAAACTTATTTTAGGTTATTGAAATATATACAGAAGCTGTATAATATACTTGTAAATATATATATATATATATATATTTTATCCGAGGAGGGGGGAATGCTTTACGCACCATCAGGAGCCGATCACGGCTCCCGGTGTGTGGGACTCACCAAAGTGGCATACCCACTAAACCCTAACCTCCTAAGGGCTTCACCTGTCACACGCGGAACCACCCGTCGGCATAACTTTGTATGTGACAACGCTTCCTTCCATAGCCGCTGTTAGGCTCTCATCATATGTACACCTTATAGAGTTCGTCTGTTTTGTTTAGCAGCCATAATTTTATTAACGTACATTTCCACGGTTTTCCAGCCGTGGTTTCCCTCGTAATTACCCTTGTAATTTTACGCCTACAAAATTTCAAGGAAATATTCATATTCAAACTTGTATATAACACCTGAAAACTTATTTTAGTTTATTGAAATATATACAGAAGCTGTATAATATACTTGTATAAAGATATCTGCTAATATATATAAATAATAACTAACTCATTAGCGGAAAATGTTGGCATAGTCATGAAAGTGCAAATCTGACAGTTTGGACTAGGTTAGGTTACAATATTACATACATGTAAACATTTCTAAATTATAATATAAAACCAAATATAAGGTAAAATAAAATAAATTTTATGAACTTACATTTTATATGGCATCCAGTTGTGGTGTCCAGTGCGGTGACGTAGGTGTGTAGTGGGGAGGGCGAAGATCCTTATGGCTGATTTTGAGGCCTAGCTAATCTTCTGCCCCTCCCAACCCTAAAGAAATGTTTCATTGTGGGGAAACAATCTCTGTGTACACCGGCATTACACGGTGGACAAATGTAGCGTGCTCTGGATTTGACACCGGTAGTCTCTAAACATACTACACACAATTTTTGTGAAGAAATTGGTGTAAGTTTGTGTGAGTTTACAGGTGTCAAAGCTCTTGAGGTTGACTGATCAGCACTTCGTAAATGTATATCCAAAAGACCAAGAGATGGAGAAGAGTCAATCTGGTTTACGTGACATAGTCTTTCAACTAAATCGACCATGAAAGTGTGCCGTCTTTTCATGCCTGGATTCTGTGCCTTGAACAAAATCCAAGCATTGAAGATGGCCATGTCGACAAAGTTGTAAACTATCTTACGCCAGTATTTCTTACAGGGCCTTGTACAAGTTACATGGTAGATACATCTGTCGTTATTATCCACACCGCCCATAAAGGAGTTGTACTGATGAATAATAAACGGTCTGAGTTTAACACCACCACCCCATCTGTTTCGTACACCAATGTCTTCAGCGTGACAAGCTGTGGAAACCAGGTGGACAGTTTTACGACTTTTTTTTCCAGGTATTTCAGGACAAGTATGTTGCCTTTCCTGAAATACATGGATTCTCCAACAGCAAGTTTGGCTTTGGTCATTGTTTTCGGAAGCTCTTTGCTGATTTTGTTAATCGTTCCCGTCAAGTACCTGTTTTGCGATAACAAAAAGCGGCAAAGAGGTATCTTTGTGTAAAAGTTGTCAGTGAACAGGTGGTAGCCTTTTCCCAAACAGTCTGTTTTTGTCATCAGTTCCTTGACTACTCTTTGGGTGAAAGGGTCTGGATCATTGGACAGAAAGTCTCTACCGCTGTATAAAGAGGCATGCAGAACATATGACGTAACAGAGTCACAAATTTCAAATTTTTTAATCCCAAAACGACAGTGTCTCTCATTGCTCATGTATTGTATGAAAGCACAACGGTTTTTCATGCCAATCATGCTTTCGTCAATACAAACCTCTTGGCCTGGAACAAAGTACATTTTAAATGAGTCATTCATCATATCAATGAACGTCCGGACTTTTGACCAAGGGTCAAACGCTGGTTCACCACGTAATGGACCCGGACCTTCATTGAATGACACATGAAACATCGATATAATTAGTTGAAAGCGTCTGAGACTCATCATTTTGGGTAAAAAAGATGTATCTTGTGAAACTGAAGTTTGCCAATAATCTGTAAGATTCTTTTTTGCTATAAGTCCCATGTTGATCAACAATCCCCAGAATATTTGCATTTCGTTTAGGGTTACGTCAACCCACGCTGTAATTCTGGAATGTGGTCTCAACATTCCAGTTTCACGCATTTGGCATAACAATGTATGTGCACACTTATTAGTTTCTTCAACCATAAGTGCCCACATTGCACCGGTCATAAACAAAGTCAAAAATGCCAAAGGATTTGAACCAACAGAGGAGTATCTCTAGGGCCTGCATTATTTATTGTGAATTTACGTTCTATATCGATCTTTTGTTCAGGTGGATATACTCTTACCCATGGAGTCAGTGGTCGTGTTTGTATGTGTTTTCTATTCCTATTTGTTCGTGTTGTCGATTGAGAAGGTGTTATGTTGGATGGACCTGGTTGATCAAGATTGATCGGTGTAAGTGTAGGTGTATGTCTAACATTTACTTGAGGTTCAGGAACAAAGCTTTCATCACCCAGGGACTCAAAATCAGCCATTTGTGCTATATCTTCAACAACCAAGGAATTTTCAAGATTGTCGGAGTTATCACTATCAAAATCAAAGTCAACAGGCAACTCGTCTGCTGACAGATCATCATCAAGATTAATCCCGACTTCTTCTTGAGAATTCCTTGGAGGAGAAGTGCTAATTTGCCCCCCCAAATCTTCCAGATCAGACAGATCGGGGTCCATCATAAGACCCTCGATGCTGTCGTCACGCACAAAATTTACAGAGGATAGATTTCTGAATGCCATTGTTTTTTTTGTTTTTAATATCAAAATATTGATTGCAAAAATTGTTCTGAAATTATAAGAATAAAACACTGAGAAATAGTAATAGGCCTAGGCCTAACTATTATTTGGCCACATCTAAGCTAGGCCAAAATCACAAGAAATTATTATTTTATGCATTCTAGCTAGGTTAGGCCTAGCTCAAAATCGCTCAAAAACCGTAAATCACTCAAAAATATAAACTTTAGAAATAATAACACATTTATTATAACTTGTATATACAAATTATAATAAATAAAACACTTCACAAAAGGAAATATTCTTTTTATGCATGATAGTAGCCTAGCCTAGTTTGAGCCAAATATATATTCACTAAAAAACCGTAAATCACTCAAAAATATAAACTTTAGAAATAATAACACATATATTATAACTTGTAGAAACAAATTATAATAATAAAACACTACAAATAAGAAAATATTTTCACTAGATATAAAATAGTTTCACACAACAGAACGAAGACTTACAGCTCTCTCACAAAGTGTGCCGGTACAATGATTAAAAATGTGCTTTTTGGGAGGGAAGAAATATTGGTAGAACAAAGGCTATGATGTGGAACTTCATATGAAATGAAAGAGCAATTCTTCCTCTATACAAAGAGATAAAAACCTGTGACCAAAGATAAATACAAGTATCGATATTTCACAGCCACTAAACTCATTCCAGATCCGAAACAATCGTAGATTTTTGGTTACTGGTTTATAAAATATAATATAACTCAAAAACTATAAAAGCTAGGATAATTTGGAATACGTAGTTTGAAAGAGGAAGAAAAGTACTATAAAATAGTGCCAACTTGTGCTTTTTGGACACGAATGAATGTTTACAAAAAATTACAACACAGAAGTGTGAAAACCTCTAAGTTTTTCGACTGCCGTCATGTGCAGCTCCCTGCCGGCGAAAGTGACGAATTATGAGAATTATTTGAATTTGTTCTAATCTATCTACGAAAATCAGGCTAGACAGCTCTAAAAGATTGAAACATGAGCTTTTCAATGGTGTATAATTCATTTCTCTACGAATCCATTTACTATGCTAAAAGTTGAGTTGAAGAAAAGAACTTTTTTTTCGTTGAATATATCGGTAAAACGGGTTTTTATGATAAATACATTGTAGGTTCTAAACAATACGGGTTACTGACATGTGGCGAACTCTGTTGGATAGGTAAAGAATTGTACTAAACACTATTCAATTTACAAGTAAAATGGTTGGTTACGCCCAGTTTGACATTTGACAAAGGAACGCCTCCATTTTGTAATCTTTGTAAGGTTTGTCTAATCGCCATTTTTCTGTCTAAAACACTCAAAACTTCACCAATTAATTAAATATTTGTATAGCGTTTTATGAACTTTTGATTACATGTATATGCATCTACGAAACGTCACCTTTACAATGGTATAACATTTATTTCGATAGGATGGTTTTAAGTAACCCTAATGACGAGTTGCAATATCAGAGTTTTTTACAGTTGTCTGTCTGCTTCAGTGGGCGTCATCGACTCAATTTGAGCCTCATGCCACTACAAGAGTTAAAAAACATTCTGGTTTTAATTTTTTTTTTTTTTTATTACTGTCACATTACCCCTACAGGCGGCGCATGTTAATTTTCTTCGTTTGTTTAAAAATTAATAAATAATATTATTTTTATACAAAACCAAACTTATAAGACATCATTTTTCTCAGAAAGATGCATAGAATTCATCTATGTAATATATATTTTTTTTTTTGAAACGGTTTCGGAGTAAGTATGATAGATGTCAAAAACTGAAGTTATCATTTTTCAGAAAAACCTGTATCATCCAAAATCAATAGCTTACTACCTTTTTCAAAGATATAGAAAAGGTTTGTGTAATATTTGTAAATATATTCAGGAAAAAAAATTTTTGTTACATTTTCAAAATTTAAAAAATATTTTACGAAAAAAGGTAAAATGATCTTTTTTTTCAAAAAATCACAAAAAATAGTAAAACATATTTTATACACAACTTCTATAAATCATTATATTCAGAAAGGTGCATAAAATTTAGGTGTGTAGTGAAAAAAAAAAAAAAAAAAGATAGATGTAAAACATTTGGAGTTTTTTTTGTTATCGTAGAGTAACAGAGAGAATAATTTCACAGAAATGGTAATGTACACCATTTAAATTGATTTTTTGGAATTTTTTCAACGATTACTAGAGATTTGTAATATATTTGTGAATATATTTAGGGGGAAAAAATTAAAATTTGTTACATTTTCAAAATAAAAATAACATTTTCCCCTAAAAAGGTAATTTTGACAAGAGGTTAGGTTTGAAACATCGACAATTTAGGCATAATTAGTAACTTTCTAAAGCTAGGCCTACGACAAAATCACTAGATTTCACTAAAACAATAAACTTTACAAAGAATAACACACATATTCACTTGTATAATCAAATAAAACACTCAATATAAGAAAATTTGCATATAGGTTACCAACATACCTTTCTAGGTTATCCCATAAACCATTCACAAACTAGAAATTCACTCAAAAACAAAACTTTAGAAATAAAAACACATATATTGTAATTTGTATACACAATTTATATACAATTTGTATACACAAACCTTAAAAATAACAGAAATTTGTAATCCCAAAACAAAACACCACGCACTTTCGATGCCACAAACTTGCCTAAAAATGGCTATGTTCAGACATGAAAACAGGAGATAGAGAATAACTGTATCCTATATGAAGTACTACCAACTTGTAGAATGAAAATTCCTCTACAACATACTATAAAGTCCGATTACAAAAAATGGAATCAGTAATCAATAATCCTATTTAGTAAACTGCACCGAATGCCCAGTGACTTTTGTCCCGTTAGGTTACTGCTCTCGTCAAGTAGAAATATCTTTCGAACTATAAGTCACAGAACAATTTGTAAACTACGGTCAGAAAGAAAAACATGTGGTCTATAGAACAGTATTTTGGTTGAACCGTTTGACTGAAAAATAGATTTGTAATCACATGGGAAAAAATGGTGTCGCTTTTACTAAAAACTGCACAGTTCAAATCTTTGACGTTACGCATCAAAAATATGCGAACTTTTGCAATTTTTGGAATATTATTTATATCGTTTTGTGGTATTTTTTTGCATGATTATGCATCTACGGAACATTAGCTTTCCAACGGTATTTTATTTATTGCGATAGGACGATTCTAAGTGGGCGTAATGTTGAATTGCAAAATACGTTTTTTCCGGTCGTTAGACTAGACCATGCATAAAAATCGACTCGCTAGCGGGTCTGGTAACCGTTGGAGGGTTTTAATGATTTTAAAAGTAAATAAATATATGAAGTGCTTCGTTTTAGTGAATGTGTTTTGTGTTCCCCAGGTGAATCAATATTACTTTACAATTTATCGGAAATGTAGCTCGGGATTACGGAGTGATTACATTATCACACTCTCTCATTGTACTTGATTTTTGACATAGTTATGAGATGTTTAGCAAACAATAACGATTGCTATGATACATGTCATATGGTCTGCTACTCATATTTTTTATCTCTATGATATGGATTAAGTGTGTGTGGGGGGGACAAACTGCTGTTTCTGACAGGGTTTCTAAACAGAAAAAAACAATAACAATGGTTTTCAATCTGAAACATACTTATTCACGTAGAGAGATTTTTAAGAATAATAAAATTCTAACGTTGCCATCAATTTATTTGCTGGTAACAACTTTATTAGTTTTTTCAGATAAGTTTTGTATTGTAAGTTCAGATAACTACAATATAAAGTCAAGAAATGACTCATGTAGCTTCAGTACATTGTAAAATAGCCATAAAACATCCCTTATATACTTCCGGAATATTTTTATTAGTATGCCAGATCACATTAAATACGAAACTTTAAAAAAACAAAAAATTACTGGAATACCTTGCTTATAAAGGATTCTATACTGTCTTGGAGTTTCTGACAAATAGGTGAGGCATTTGGACGGTTGTTTGTTTTGCTTGTAAGTCTAATTATTATTTAATATTGTGAACGTTGTGTGTTTCCAAGAGTTGAACTGTATTTTTGTAATTGTTGTTCAGATTTGTCACTTGTATGAATATCCTGTTTGTTATAATTCATAAGTTTCTTATTGTAAATGACATGCTTCAACCTCGCTTGTGAATTCAATGAAGAAGATTTAAATAATTAAATATCTTTGTATTGTCCTTCTTTCCTAAGAATTTTAAGACCATTAAAACTAAAATTACCCCAATTTATTCTGAAGGGCTATAGGCTGTATCTGCTCCGATTGACTGAAGGTAAGGCAGGGTGTGGAACAAAATGGCAGTTGAAATGGGAGGGACAGGGTATGAGAAAAGTGGGGCAAGATACAAAATGGCAAGTTTTAGAGGAGATGCATGGTTAATGTCACTTTGTATCATATCACTTTTGTGCCAAACTGTCGCCGGCTCTACTAAGGTCACAAAATCTTACGTAGCACATTCAAGGTCATGATAAAACGGGAATAATAAAAATCCCAATGTTTATAAACAGTTTGTCATTGTCACGAAGAAGATGGGTTGATTTATGCTCATGTCATTTACAAGGGCCTATTTAATTCTGTATTGGTAAATAGTTTACTTAATAATTATTTATTTTGAATTCAGCATTATCTAGCTGAATAAAATCAGGTTGAGTGTTCAAATCATATGAATAATTGGTTCATAGAGAAGAGAACAATCAATTCTATAATAATATTAGGGTTGTAAAAACTTAAGTGGCTCAGGCTAATAAAAACTTATAACCAAATAAGTTTTTTTTTGTCGTTTTACAAATTCTATGAAATAATCTCCGATTTACAGTTACATAAAGAATTACCACTTTAAGCTTGCTAATAACTTTGTTTTGAGATTTTATTATTTAACTTGGTAATTCCTTATGTTTGTTGTTCCCTTCCGGAAATTCATTCCATATCAATTTTAAAAAAATCAAATTTATTAATGTTTACAGAAACAAAATTTGTCAATGACGAGGACACTGGATCTTGGCCATGTACAACAGACCATAGGCCTACATTAAAAACATCTAACCAATTTAAAGATGAAGAAACATCAAATCTAATGTCAGCAGATAATGAAATGTTTAATTTGTACTTCTGTAATTACTGCATTTTCAGTTCAAGCTCAAAGTTTCAACTTGAACTACATTTAAATCCACACAGTGACTTGTTTACATCTATAGGTCAAACTGACAGTAATAATTGTATAAATCAGAAACAACATAACTTTAACTATAGTTATGATAAATTAATTTTTTCTAATTTTCTTAAATTACAAAGTACAGCTATTTTAAGAGAGGAAGTTCAGCACTACACATTGTGTGGTTTAAAGTTTCATACAACAAAGCATAATATTATTAGTCATATGGAAGTACACACAGGAGAGAAACCTTATAACTGCACATTATGTGATTCAAAGTTTGCACAAAGAAGTAATCTCACTACACATGTGAGAGTACACACAGGAGAGAAACTTTATGACTGCACAATATGTGATTCAAAGTTTGCACAAAGAAGTCATCTTATCAATCATATGAGAGTACACACAGAAGAGAAACCTTATAATTGCACGTTATGTGATTCAAAGTTTGCTGAAAGAAGTACTCTTATTAAACATATGAGAATACACACAGGAGAGAAACCTTACAACTGCACATTATGTGATTCAAAGTTTGCACGAAGAGGTACTCTTACTACACATATGAAAGTACACACAGGAGAGAAACTTTATAACTGCACATTATGTGATTCAAAGTTTGCACGAAGAGGTACTCTTACTACACATATGAAAGTACACACAGGAGAGAAACTTTATGACTGCACAATATGTGATTCAAAGTTTGCACAAAGAGGTAATCTTACTAAACATATGAGAGTACACACAGGAGAGAAACCTCATAACTGCACATTATGTGATTCAAAGTTTGCTGAAAAAAGTACTCTTATTAAACATATGAGAATACACACAGGAGAGAAACTTTATAACTGCACATTATGTGATTCAAAGTTTGCACGAGGAAGTACTCTTACTAGACATATGAAATTACACACAGGAGAGAAACCTTATAACTGCACATTATGTGATTCAAAGTTTGCACAAAGAAGTAATCTTACTACACATATGAGAGTACACACAGGAGAGAAACTTTATGACTGCACATTATGTGATTCAAAGTTTGCTGAAAAAAGTACTCTTATTAAACATATAAGAATACACACAGGAGAGAAACTTTATAACTGCACATTATGTGATTCAAAGTTTGCACGAAGAGGTACTCTTACTACACATATGAAAGTACACACAGGAGAGAAACTTTATGACTGCACAATATGTGATTCAAAGTTTGCACAAAGAGGTAATCTTACTACACATATGAGAGTACACACAGGAGAGAAACCTTATAACTGCACATTATGTGATTCAAAGTTTGCTGAAAGAAGTACTCTTATTAAACATATGAGAATACACACAGGAGAGAAACTTTATAACTGCACATTATGTGATTCAAAGTTTGCACGAGGAAGTACTCTTACTAGACATATGAAATTACACACAGGAGAGAAACCTTATAACTGCACATTATGTGATTCAAAGTTTGCACAAAGAAGTAATCTTACTACACATATGAGAGTACACACAGGAGAGAAACTTTATGACTGCACAATATGTGATTTAAAGTTTGCATTAAGAGGTACTCTTACTAGACATATGAGAGTACACACAGGAGAGAAACCTTATAATTGCACATTATGTAATTCAAAGTTTGCACGAAGAAATCATCTTAATTTACATTTGATTAGACACACTAGAGAGAAACCCCATAATTGCACAACTTAGACGTTTTCTTATTAGATAAATGTTAAAACATTCAGAAGGGAAAAGTTATCATTATACCAATAAATACATACAGGAGTTAAACCTAATAATTGTACAATATGTAATAAAATATTTTCAGGAAGAGTTAGTCTTATTAATCATATGAAAACACATACACCAGTGAAAAGCCATAATTGCACAATATGTAATAGATTTTTTCTAAAAGCTGTAATCTTAATAGACACATGAAAACACATACAGGAGAGAAACCCTATCACTGCACATTATATATGGGAAAATATTTTATATACACTTTATGTGGTTCAAAGTTTACAATTTTAATTAAATAAATTAAATTAAACTTATTGAACATATGTATAGGAAAAAATATGATTTTTACTGTAGCATTTTTATTTTTTCCCCTTGACAATTTCCATACTATCCCTTTCATTATACTCCCCTCTATGATCCCTACACCACTCCATTAGAATTTACCATTTTTCAGTGTTTCAGGTCGTTTTCTGAAATCATTTCCATGGTCTCTATCACTTTTCTTTCACAGCTTCAACTATCTCATACCTAGTTCCTTTCAATGATTCCTTCTTTTGGGAACATAAAAAAGTCACTTAGGGGTAGGTCTGGTGAGTAGGGTGGATGTTTCAACACAGGGAACCCATGGTTAGCAAGAAACGACTTAACAATCAGTGCAGTATAGGCTGGTGCATTGTCTTGATGAAGAATCCATGATTTTTTCATCTACAACTCAGGTCGCTTTATTCTTACTTGCTTACGGAGAGTATTTAAAACTTCGAGATAATATTCTTTATTTACTGTTTGACCTTCAGGCAGCCAATTTACATACAGAATCCTACGGATGTCGGGAAAAAAAGAAGAAAAACACAATCGTCATCTCTTTTCATTTTGATTTGGACATTCGAGCTTTCTTCATTCTTGGTGAATGCGTTCACTTCCAGTGCATCGATTAGCGCTTAGTTTCCAGGTCATAGGTAAAAAAACCATGATTTTTCACACGTAATTACTCTTTCCAACAGTTTAGGATCCTTTTCGATGTTTTTCAAAATGTCAGAACAAATATTCATCCGAGAGTCCTTTTGTTCAGGCTTGAGGATCTTGAGTACCAATTTGGAAGAAACTTTCCTCATATTAAAATGTTCATATAAAATCAGTCCAACTGATTCTTTGTCGACTCCTACAGTTTCGGGAACTGCAAAGATACTCAAGCGACGATCTTGATGGATGAGATTGCCTATTTTTTCAATGTTTTTGAAGTGGAAGGATGTCCTGTAAGTAAATCTTACAATGGTTTTATCTGTCATCAATATAAATTATTTAAGAAATTACCACTAAAAATTAAAGAGATGTCAAAGTAAATTTTAAAATATCATTTTAGGTTGGCTTAAGAGTATGGCGTTTTACTCATTAAATGAATATATGAAATGTGATTTGACAAAGTTAATGTCTCTGAATGTGTTAAGATAAAGAATTTGTTTTGTTTTTTTAACAAGTATTTGTATTTCTATGTAGATTGTATCTTTGACTTTTACCCATTATATAAAATCTTTACAGGTATTAAAGCATTTATACCTTATATGAAAATTCATACAGTAGAACCTCATAATTGCATATTATTGTGGCTAAACATTAGTACTTAAAGATACTGTTACTACACCTTTTAATTAATTAAAGTCATTAAAAGATTACATAATGAAGTAGCCTTATTTTATGAATGAAAACTCGCAAACGATAAAAAACATTATCGGAGATATATTGAAAAATGAATATCTTTAAATTAAATATTAGAGAAAATTAACATTTTAAAACACTGTATTCATTTAACAGGCGAATAATAAGATGTTTCATTTTCTCTGTTATTTAATAATGTTTGTGTAGGTATCTGTTACAATGGTAATGTTATTTAAAATGTTTTAAAATTTCTTCTAGAAGGATGTATTCTACTTTAACAAAATCATTTGTAAAATCTACTCTCATAGTATTTACATTTATTGACGTTACAATCCTGATAAATAGTGTTTTTCCATGCAAGCATGATAGTTCCCGCATGAGAGGCAGCCGAGTGCTGGATTTTCATGCAAGCACAGAAAAACCTACCAGGCGAGTTACGTATGATACTTTCATTATACTACACCTGTTCAGTATATCTACAGTTTAAATTTCCGGTCCAATATTATCTTTAAAAGAAACCGTTTCAACCGGAAGTCTGAGATCTCCAGCTGATTTGGGGTATCCTTTGTCTCATATCAGCAGTCCAAGTTTCAACCTCAAACAGGTAGCCTAACGGTATTTCTTCATCCGCAGATACAATTCCGCATTTAAGTTTCTTCTTTTTTTTTATATGCATTTCGGCCAACAATTCAGTTAATTATGACTCAGAAACAATTGTCATGTTTAGTTAATAAGAAGAAGTCAAATGTTTTTTGTTATGTGTTTATGATTTAAAATTGTACTTAGTTTTGTGCATTTAGAGCAGCTGTTCTCGCGTGTGCACACAGGCATTCTTGACGACAGGACATTATTAAGAAAGGAACGCCGCCTCTACAAGGTACTGTGACATTAGATTTAACTAAACATGACAACAATAATTAATCAAAACCATTTTATTAGTTGTTAAAAATTTCAAAATGTCAATTACCCTTTTCATGTCTTTTTCATTTCTGTCTATTTCCCAATCTAAAATATATTACTGAACCATCCGCTTTTACCACAGTCGTTAAACCAACCGCAATATCGAACAACACCGAAAAAGTACCATACTTTTAATCATAACATCTTTTTATTTCAAAAAACAATTTAAACTTATTACATAACTAATTTATTTTAAACAATTATCATACTATTTGAAATTAATATTTATAACACAATTTGTGTTATTTTGGATATTTAATTCTTTGCTGAGTGGTGCAGAATTGCAAATGTGGTATAGCTTCCCACGTTTTGAGCAAATCATTTCCTAATTACTATATTCAATGAATAATCTTGTGCTTTCTATATGTTTTGGTCTAAGGCCTATGTACTTACGATATAAATCACATGGTTTAAAACTGCATCCATCACTTGTTATTTTGGATGAGCGTGGGATGTATAAACACCACCAGAAAACTGTCATTATCCTTATTATCGTTTACATTAAGACGTAGTAGATCATTTCTACGGCATACTCTAAATATTAAAACTATTTTAGCTAACAACCAGTTCTCATCTGGAGCTTCGTTTAAGAATTACTTAACTTGGTCTGATATAAGTATCTTCGACTTTTTTGGCGTGTAACCAGACGTGTACAGAGTATGTACTCTGACGTTTCAGAAAAGCGTTTGTTTTAGAAAAATTATTAGCATTTATATTTTCTTTTAATGAAATACAATTCTTCAATATTGAAAATTTACTCCATAAAGAAGTAGGTTTCATGTACTTGGCTTTTTCTGATAAATGAACAAGTAGCACGTCATCACTTACTTGTTTATTTTTGTTATTTTTTTCCATTTACAAAATTGGTTGTATTCAATTTCATACCTGTCTTTTGGGCAGGAAATTCGCAAAAAAACCTCTCATAAATAAATGTTATTGTTCAAATTAGCTGTTTACATAAAACTGATATGTTTATTCTTATTTATAAAATCAGCTGGTGCACAGAAAATTTATGGTGTAGTGCATAGAAAAGGACTTTCTTGTATATGAACAGGTAAAGAAAACAAATGTTTTCGGTATAATTTAATGAAAACACAATTTTTACATTTATTGATGTCAGATAAATAATTTAAAAGAATAATTCACTTTTATTTTCCTTAATCTGTCATTCACATTTGTGCCGATTATTTCACAATGATTTTTTTATTTTTTATTGTTTGTTTGTGTTAAAGCAGAAACTTATACATCATTGGTTTTAGAAAATTTATAACTAATTTCGGATATTTTAATAAATTAAACTACTTCCTTTCTAACTTTGCTAACAGTGGAGCAGGGAAGAGAAATAGATAAGATATTGTAGAAGAGACTTTATCAGAGAGCCTCTTTGTAAACAATGTTTTGAGTTTCACCATTAGGTGCCACCAGAGAAAAGTATTTTTATATGAAAAAAAGGTAAATTTATGTGTCATTTAGGTCTTAGGACTATGTTAAATTTATATTTGAAGGTTATGCTTACAAACATGTTTTCCTGTAAAGAGTGTTCCATTTAAGACAAAATCCTTTTGTTTTTAGTCTAGCCAAACCAGTAGCGCTATTTCTTGAAAAATAGTGAGTTATATTTGTAACTATTTTGGGTTATGAATAGTTTTTGATTGTAGATTATGAATTAAAAACAGTTTATTTGAATAAAACACAGAACATAATGAATTCAGAGTACAATGTATTTCTACATGAAAGAAATTGAAACATTTAAAGAAAACAATTCAAAATGTGTACCCATTATTGTGTGAATGAGTAGAAAACTAAAAACTCAGCGAGTAAGAAAGTACTATTGAATTTATAGTTTTACCGTTCTAAAACATTTACAAACACATATTCCTTTCATGAATTATATTTGGGAATTCAAGATTCAAAATGTATAATTAAAATCTGAGGTATTTTAAATTTTATTATTGACAAATTTAAACTCGACATGTTTTTTTTACTTGTCCCTAAATATATTTAAAAAATTTTAACCAAAAGTTGGACTATAATCAAATTAGATCTCATGCTGGTCTATAATCACAAAACATTGAATACAATATAAAAATAAAAGTTGCATAATAGGCTTATTTTTTTATTGACTGAATTTTCCACAGATTACGTAACTGTTTTAAAAAGAATTTCTTTTACATATTTTTATATATTAACTCAAATATCTAAATCTGTTTATTTTAACTGAGAGAAAACAAAACATTTTTGTGGTGAACAAAGAATGTTTTGAATCAACTTCTCTGTTTTTGGAACACTCTGTATAACATCATTGTGTACTAACTTAAAATATGAAATTAACCTAGATTAATAAACCTAACCGTCAACTCTGTAATTCACCGGCTTCTGCACATATTATTTCAATGGTTCCAGCCCCCCATTGAAGTATTTAGAATGTTTTTTATGATATTATTTCTTTTAATTACATTGAAGTCAAATTTATTAAAATTGATGAACTTGATCTGATGTGGATTTACCAAACTAACAAACTATTTTATCCCTTGAGTTTAAATTTATGATTTTGGTTACGGGAGTCCATGGTATGAAGCTAAAATTTTAAAGGTAACTTCTTAATTTTTTTTTTTGTTGTTGACATTAATACTATTTAATCTAAAATTAAAATATTTTTTAATTAAATTAGTTTATGACATAGAAAAACGCATATGCATAATTTTCTGCTAATTGTATGAAATGTACAAACTGAACATGTAGATGAGCTCACATGGATCTATCAAACTAATAAATATATTATCTCCAATTTTAAATTTGTCCTCTTGCTTTTGAGAGTCCATGTTTTAGAACATGTTTTGTTACAGTTTTTAAGGTAACTTTTATGAACATTAAATGTAAATAAACAAAGACCAGAGCACTGTGGTGACAATATATACAGATACACTTTCAAAAGTCCCTTACCACACTTGGGAATAAACAAAAAACAAAAATATTTGTCAAAAGTATAATGTTTATTCCTATTAGACCCTTATAGCTATTACAACAACAAAGTTGTCATCTTCAGTGGGAATCTTAACAAAGACTAAATTAAAACTATTTACAACTAAAGTGACCAGTTTCTCTACCCCACTCCTCTGGTGCATTGACCTATCAACAATAGGGTTGACAGTTCAAACACCTGTACTGTTACCTGGAATGGGGAAGGCCCAATCCTCTAACAAACAAAGATGTTTTAGAATTTACAATATAATCATCCCTAAACAAATTATCTTAACATATTAACTAAATAATAATAGTAGATAATATTATTATTACCTACTGAATGTGAATGTTTATAAAATTTGATTAAAAAAAAACTCCAAACGAGCCATTGTTCAAACATAAGGGAGAAATAACGTGAATAAAAGAAAAGTAAAATAGTAATGAAAGAATGTTGAAATATATTTGTTACATGATTGGTAAAACTGTATGAAATAATTATATAAACTGTGAAAATGTTTTCTAACATGTTCTAACTTACAAAGCACTAAAAACTACACCCAGCTTCCTTTTTTAAAACTAAAACCTCATACAAAATAGTGATCAAGTCAATACAGTATCCAAAAACAACAACAATATTATGACCTATTATTAGCATTGTAACATATTAAAAGAACATAAAATATTACTACGATTTAGAAAAACAATGAACAAGAATGAAAAGAGAATAATTTTCATTTTAACAAGTAATTAAATACACAATATATATATTTGCTAATTATTAGGCTTTAAATATATACACTAGTACCGATCATTATCATGCTAATATTTTAGAACAATTAATTTTTTTTTTTTTAATTGTGATAATTGTAAATTCTATTCTTAAAAAAAGACTGAAGACTGGGTAAAACGAGGCTCAGCTTTTTATTCGGTCAATAACATGTGACTATTTGAACAGACAATACTAAATCTGACTAACCATAAAGAAAACGATATATTTAGTATCCCAACAAAGAGTTGTATAGACACTGTTTCTTACTGCATATAACTTAAGGAAGGTTTATAGACACAGTAATATGGTGTAACATCAGTTCTATGGTTAAATAATATTTTATTAGAACAAAATGTTTCTCGTTGGAATAGAATTCGACCGTAAATGGCGTTCAAACATTTAAAAGAAAAATTCAATCAAAATTTTCTAATGTTTGTTTAGCCCAATTAATAAGACGTCCTTCAATTCTATAAGAATAACTGTTTTTAAGATATGGTCTTAAAACAGTTTGACAATTTTTAAAATTTGTATTTCTTCATGGGTTTTTGTAACATCAATAATATATATATATATATTTTAATGCACTAAATTCAAACTGAACTTCAGTTTTTACATACGATACTTTATTCTTAAATAAAAAAATAAAAATAATAAAATAAATATTATGTAATCTCAATTCTACAAACAAGTGAAACATATGCCTATTTATGTATTGCATTATATACCAAGTGAATTCAAAAGTATTCTGTATCATCATACAAAACTTAATGTTATTAATATGGTAAAATCAGATATTTGTGATACAAGAACTCGAGCCTAAAAATAGGCCTTTTTTCTTAGGTTGTGGATTTTGTTTTAGTTTTCAACATGGCCCTAGGCTACTAAGCTAACTTGGTGATTTTCTCTTTTATGCTCCATGTTAACAGTTAATAAGAGTTTATTGATATTCTCAAAACATTGTGTATTAGTTTTTACATACAGAAATTATGGCAAATGTCTAATTAAACCATAATAATAATATGAACAATTCATCATTATCAAATAATTTTAAAACCAGAATAATTTAATACTAAATCTCGCTTCTCATTGGAACCATTAACAATCCATCTATGTAAATATTTGACTTTAATTCACTGATACAGTTGCATGAAAGTTATATTAAGTACAGTGGGGGTACAAAACAAAGTAACTTTTTTTGTAAAATTCTAATTTTTTAACTTTATGAAACTTGTAAACATTAAAAAGTTGAAGATGAATTTTTTTTTGAGTAATGTTAAAACTTGCTGAAAGTTAAAAAAAAACTGATCATATTTCATTTTTGATTTGAAGTTTTTGAGCACACTTATACATACTTTTGAACATTGCAGTACCTCGAGGAGGCTTCCATTTTAAAATGAGATAAAAAATGATAAAAATCATTGTATATATTTATTGTTTGGCCTAGTTTTAAAGAATGTTATTCTTTAATTTCACAACGATTGGTGGGTGTTTTTGGTCATAATTGCATAACATATAGATGAAATAGTGAACTGTTAAGTTTAAACAAAACCTCACTTAGCTCGTTCCATTAAAATTAAAGTTGGAAATAGTTTAAACCAAGATTGTATTCCTCAGGTTTACAATATTGTTATAGTTAAAAAATGGATTTCACCCTCCTTGTTGATTAAAAAGACGTTCTCCAAGTACTGTAGTCAATTTTTTTTTCATGTTAATTTGACTAGGTACCCGGAAAACATCTTTTTAATCAACGAGGTTGGTGAAATAATCTATTATACATTTTTAATTATTATATACTCCATCTATCAATCCTTCAAGATAAAAAAGACATTTATTTTTGTTGCGTTCTGATCTAAATTAGTTTAAAATTGAACATTTTCAATGAAGGATTGACATTGAGATATTTGTGTCTCTCTTCACAGCACCTTGTTTTAAAATGAACACCAAATAGTGTCTCAGACACTGCCTATCTTTATCGACTCAGTTGAAATTATATTGTACAACAAATTTCTAACAAGGGTTGAACAATAAAATTAAACCTTTATTATAATCATAAAAGTATTTTAATAAAACACAATATTACCAGATCTACAATATGCCCTCACACTCACTGCAGGAGAATACCAAGACTGAGACCTTGACTGCTATTACAGAGCCCGCAGTACCTGATTGTATTACAATTCTCCCCACACACGACATAATTTTCAAGCACACTAAATGTTTAAACAAGTTATGCCTTATAGCCTTTAACCATTGTCAGTATTTTAATTGTAAGTCCCAAGTATATTATTCTTTGTCTTATAAACAATAGAAATTAATATGATACTATGATTTGTGGGAGTTTTATTTAATCTCAGTTATTGTAACTACTTAGGCCTAGTTTTATATTCCAACATAGGGCACATAGTGGATTACAAATGACGCAGAAAGACAATAATAAATTAACATTTAAAACAAACAAATTACACTAAAACTCATATAAAAACATCTACAACTAATTTGCAACCATATTACAGCAGAATTACTCACCTACCAAACAATACTTATGGCTGGTCATAGCAGATAAATTCCCCATACAATAGGGGAAAACAAAAGTCACCTTAAGCTCATATCTGATGTCGCCCTTGTTACTAACCTATCTGCCAGTTTATACAAGGCCTAGTTAGCCATACTATTGCAGTATTACTCTTCATCATAATGATGGTACAGTGTGGTTGATCACAAAGTTTCAGCACATGATACAATCTCTGATGAATTTGATGTGTAGCAGTCAAATTTCTATGGATCTATTACTACAAATTTCATACATGCCCTTCGGCGGATTTATTGTTTCTATGTATTAGAAACATTATTCTAAATTTCAAAGCTAAGGAAAATGTGTAACTCTTCTGCTAGTTTGTCTCTGGAGCTTTCTCTAAGCTGCAAATGATATCTCTGCTGGAAATTTTGGAGTATGAGATGGGCAGGTAGTTAGACTACTGTAAGGAACACATCAAGAAGTTGGATGTAGTTTTACTACATCAAGTTTTGTAGTAAAATGAATCGTCAAATAAAATAAAACACTTTATTTAATACAAGATGATATTTCAGCGACTGTCATCATCTCCAGTTGTTTTAATGGACACCATACTTAAAACTTGAATTCAATTAATAAATTTGATCCATCAAAGTTTTTTTTGTTCGAAAAGAAATCAATGTTCTTCTTACTATAACTTGTTTTTTGCTTCTTAATAAAGGCTTCACATTAGATAGTGCTGATAACCCAAAGTCCTTCATATGCTACCTCTGCTAGAGCTTGTAATGTGCTGCTTTAATGCGCCTCCATTATCACCCAAAAATCTTCTTATTGAGTCTCTTGCAAAGTACAGAAAAACAAATTTTAATAGAAAGTGTTCTATAGTTTGATTTTATCTACCCTTCTAGATTTATCATTTTTAGTTGTGAACAGTGTATGGATTGTTTTATGACTATATGGCCAGTTCTAGCCGTATCAATGGCTGTTGTTTGTACTATACATGATAGAAATCGTTGGTTCTATCTGAAGTTATTGTAGACATTTTCCTATTAGAGCTGAACCTCCATCGTTCCTTTCAAAAGACTGGAGTTGCCATTTTATTTTATCTAGTCAAATAGTTTGTAACACCTAAACTTTTGTCATATCTACATTCTTGTTTTCTTCTAACCCAAAATTGATTAGAGACAACTTGTAAGACAGTGTTTGTTCTTTTTTCTTAACTCATCAACAGAAATATAGATCAGAGATTTAGAGATTACTTCACTCAGGACTCACCATTGCTTGCAAGATAGCCTTTCAGTCCATGCATATAATCTTATCAGTTAAATTTATTACATCAACGTCACCATTAATAACTCGGCATTTATACTTGAAGCTGTGATGCCAGCAAGTAATGCCTTTTACCCATCAGTTAGTTAAAATAGTCTGCTCCCGATTTATGCTCTTCAATTTCCATGATCATATTTAGGATTTTGGTGCCCCTTAAGCACTGAAGCCATTGCACCCTCTTGCCAAGGAAAGCAATTAAATCTGCATAACTATATTCTTAGCATTGATATTGTCAATATGTGTCAGCTATATCTAACATAGTCTTTTAGCTCAAAGTAATTGAACCTTAAAAGTTAAATTGTTAAAATTCTACTGTTTATAGACATTGACAGTTAATTACAGATGTAGCTTTCCTTTCTCAAATTTCATGCTCTAGGCACATAGGTACCTACCCTGTCTATTGTAAAATGAAAATATAAACATTTTACAGTATATTATATTTGAGTAGATCATAAAGGGTAATAAATAATTTATTATAAATCATACAATTCATTCTTAATTGTATTTAAGCTGTATTAAAGTGCTTATCCTAACAATCACGGTTTATTTGGTCCCTTCAAATAGAAAACAACGGGTGTTTTTTTTTAAACCTTGTGCAATAACTCCAGCTGACGTTTAAATCGCTTCCTTGGTGATTACAAAGACTATCTTGTCTGCATTGGCACAGATCAAACGATCTGGGAGAGAGATTACTATGATTTTTCTCTGGGAATGATCTCACTTTAATGTCTTTTGATCTACATTTATTTATAAAATATTAATTTCTTCTTTTTATAACCTTTGTATTTGTAAACATTATTGTAATAACAAGAAGTGTCTATTGTGTCTAATATCCTAAGACAATAAATGTTTAATTATCAAGGAAGTTCTACTCTCTAAAAAGAAAAACTGTACAGTACTATCTAAATAGCATACAATATAACCTACTATTATTTTTAGAAAATTGGAAATAGTTCAATATATAATCAAAATTTTGAAATTCTAGAACCACAGTTGTAGTTAGTAATTAATTTTGCTTAAATGTAAAATAATTATTTGAATATACAAATGTTCATTTTTCTTTCTTTAAAAAATCAAGGAGATTTATCTATGGTTAAAGTTACGTTATTTCTGGTTACATTCATCTGTGGCTACATGATGCTACATCAGTTACAGTACATCCATCGACCATCAGTTTTGTTTGTTTGTGTAGTAATCGGTAATCCCAGGTATGAATTTCTTAATTTCACAGTCATGTGTTAGTTTATCTTTTGAATAATATATCTTAGCTAATATTACATATTTAATTAACTAGCATGAATGTACTATTATTTCTATTTAGTCAATATCACATTGTATTTATTTCAAACAACTATATTTTAACGTTCATAAAGTTTATCTAACTTGCCGGTTATAAAATTCAGCCAATTCATCATTCAAAATTGGCCTACGAACATGAAGAGATTATTTACAAAATAACTTTGATATACCCCGACAAATTATAATAAGCCATATGAATTAGAATAACTATAGGTTCTAAGTTATGTTATCTTGTAGTCAACAAAAGTTGTTACAAAGTGTTGAACAAGGCACCTAGGCTAGTGTGCCAAATTATTAGTGTAAGGTAGGCCTAGGACTGTACTATATTGTGATTTAAGTTAGTTACTATTTTATTATGTATATCACCATAGTAAACTTGGCCTACTTTGAGTAAACTTGTATAGAGAGGGCACTCATATTTAAGTGAAATTGGACCGAGTTTATTATGTTTCAATTATATTTGGTTACCAAATTTAGCTTTGTTGATGTTTACTACTTTGCCTGAACCCCCATTTTGTACAGAAGTATAGATTGTATCCTGTATAAAAACCTCTTTTATAAAGGAATACCAGTCTACAATAGCATGTGAGTAATTTCAAGTGAATTTCTAGTAGAGATTGATTTCTTGTGTTACAACAAAAGAGAATAAATTTAATGAAAAAGAGATTTGTTCTATAATCTAGAAACTCGCTATCCGCAAGGTTTATGTTTTTGTCTATTGAAACTAACTTTGTTTAAACAACGAAATGTAAAATCTTTTATATGCACAATGTTGTTACACTGAGGACAAATTGTTTCACCATTTAAATTTTATGTCGTACATATAATTGTTGTATATTGTAAAATTGAAATTTTCTGACATCAAACAGTAGTAGTTCACAGTTATCACACGACATCATTGATAACAAGTGATCTAGTTTGACATTTAATAGTTTTACAGTTAATTCCTAAAAAAACATCGAATAAAAAATTCGATAAATTTTATTTAAAATGATGCAGTCATTGTAGAAGTAACCTCTAAATGCCATAAATCAGTCATTTTAAATCGCCGATTTAGAATAGAAATAACGAATTTTGAAAGAAGAAAAGTGGTAGGTGTGGTTAATAAATATCAAAATGATGGAAAAAATGCAATTTTAAAGAGGAATTGCTGAGTTTTTACACTTAAATCCATCGGACAACTTCTCGACATTTTTACCTTCTTTTTTCTCGTTAAGTAGGCTACCTAACTTATTTACCTAACTTTTCTAGGTTAAGGTTTATTAAGTGAATTACACATTAAAGTAGGTTTGTACGCGAATTGACCTATGTGTAAATAAACCTACGTATAATATAATTATAACCCAAACTGAAATATTGGAAAAAAAAGAAATTTTGCCAACAGCAAGTGGTGTTCCCAAGCAGTCCAAGTACTAACCATGCCCAATGTTGCTTGACTTCGGTTATTTGATATAGGTCTGGCCAAGTAGCTATATGAATTTTTCTTTTAAAAATATTGTGACGAAGATAAAAGTCTTGAATTTCTAAATCATTGAAATTACACAGTCCATGTTTACTGCTCAGTGGTTTTAAGAACACAATCCAATGATATCAACATCGCAAATCAGTCAAAGAACATCGTGTTTGCTGTGTGTAGTTAACCTACAAATACTTCAATGAAATATGTCAAATTGAAAGTGAAAAACTTGGATGCTCACCAAAAATGTTATTATTCTTATGAAGACAGGTATTTAGTATAAAATAACTTTTATAAAAATATATCTAAATTGAGGCGTTACAGTAAATAATTATCTCATGAGTTAGGTAATTATTTAGTAAGTTGATAAACAGATTAGTTTAAAAAGAATTGTCTAATTCATTTACTACTTACCTTATTTTGAAATTGTAATATAATATGTAAACGCTAAAATACATTTTTTCCCTGGAAAATTAAGATTTATCTTTTTTAAAGTAATATTTGCAATTAATAATCACGTGTATGGTCTTCAGCCATTTTGTCCATAACGTTAACATCCCGGCCTAAATGACACAAACAACATTCTATGGAAAAATACATTTTAATAAAAACGACTCTTAATACCGTACTCATTCTTTTTTAAAGGCAATTAGCCTATGACGGCAATGTTTTTGGGAAAAAAACTCATATTTAATTCTATCTTTTTTAAATATAGGCTAGGTTATGTATATCTTATGAAACAAGTTTTAATTCTTTATAATTGAAAATGTAAAAGTCAACCAAAACAGCATTACTGTCATTGTCAGAGAGATCTGGGTGAATCAGTATATTACATTAGTATTCACCCACTATTGCACCGAATAACTTATAGTGCGATTTGGGTTCTCAAATAAACTGATCAGTGAATTATTAGTATTAATTGGTTCATTGAATCAGTGGAAATAATTGTAAGATGCTGTTCTCATCTTTTTAATCTGTATATTTTTTTATCATTGATAGATCATTTAGTGATATTGTGGTCCTATAAATTATATATTTTATATATAAACTATTATGTGTTGCCTTGGACTCTTTAATATATAATATAGTTAATTACCTTAGAGGTTGTCCTCAGTCTGTATTATAGTTATGGCTACAGCACTGTCGGCTTCGTCAGGCCCGCACTAACACAGCACTGTAGCCATAACTATAATACAGACTGAGGACAACCTCTAAGGTAATTAACTATATTATACATTATATATATATATATATATATATATATATATATATATATATATATATATATATTTGTGTAACTCCATCAACAAGCGGTCCTGTAAAATTCAAAGTAAGAAAGCGTTCCATGGGACCCCCCTTTTATTTTGAATACAGTAATGTTTTAAATAGAAGTTTTGGTATATATTGATCATTTACAAGGTTTTGAACGAATATATTAACATATACTATAAATATATATATGTTTTTAAAACAAGCGGTCCGTGTAGTAGCAACAGCATATAGCGGTCAGTATATATATTTTTACAACTGTGCAGACAATTGCGTTCCGGCAAGATGGCTGGCTTGTTATTGGCTAAATACGAAATGAGGTAGGAGACCGCTACATGATTAGTTATTATGCATTTTACCAGGTTCCTTCCATTGGTCTTTGTAACAACGCTCGTTTCTAAATCATCAAATACTTATTAACTAATGTACCAAGTGAATCATCAAAATACGACTCTGAGGTAAAAAGTTATTTAGTAAATATTTTGAACAAAATGGACATAAGTGTTTTAAAAAGTGAAACTATTAATAAAGACTTGTTGTTATCTGAAATTAAAGTAATCTGTTTGAATATGTGTATAAACTATTTTAGATTGCAATTGTTTTATACAAATGTTAATGAAAGTATATAATTTGTAAACATTTATTTCTAAGAATATTATATTACTTGAACTTGTTTATGAATTATTGTGTAGTACAACACAAATATATAAATTTCAACGTTAATATTTGTTGACCTTCACTTAGATGACACTTAATGTTAATGTGAATGTTTTTAAACAACTCTATATAGATTTTGATGAAACTATAATAATGTTAGTGTGAAAGTTTGTTTTAAAATAACCCTATTATGATTTTGATGAAACTATAATAATGTTAGAGTGAAAGTTTTAAAATAAAATTCTATTTTTTAATAATAATATTATAGTTTCAAAAAACTCTATTTAGATTTTGATGAAACTATTTTTCAATAATGTTATTTTTTTATTCAAAAAAACTTAATTTAGATTTTTATAAAACTATAATAAGTTATAGTTAGGCCTACACATGAGGTACTTGAAATAAAACATTATACATAGTAAAAGTATGAGTATATTTATTAACAAATATGATTTACATACACATATCAATGTATAAATAAAATAAGATATACATAAATTTAAAAATGCCCAATATCTAAATATTATGATAAATATGGCTCTCTGTCTCTTGTAAATGAGGGAACTAGAACAACAAATATATCCTCTACCTGCATAGACCATATATTGGTTAGTTTGCTAAAACAAGTAATTTTAAATGTTAACCTTTTATATTGAATTTAGGTATATCTGATCATAGTTTAATTTGTTTATGCTTTGTTTTCTTACATTATCAGAATGTAAATGATAGTCACAGAAGTAATCAGTTAAAGAGAAGGGTCAGTAGAATCAATAATAATGTTTATTTATGGGAATTTAGATCCTTAAATTGAGATACAGTGTTTAACAATAATAGTGCATCGGAAGCTAATGATGAGTTTATTTCCATTTTTAATAACTGTTTGGTTAGTGGATTACAGATGAATTAGAATGTAAGATTGATCATACGAATAAACTATATAAGAGGGTTAAGAAACATAAAAGTAATATTATTCCTAAAATATATTATGTTAGTTTTAGAAATAGATTAAATCAAGAAATTATAAATTTAAAATAGAGCTATTACATGAATGAGTTTAATCTTAAAGAGGGTATGTAAAATACTTATCAGGCTAAATACATTCTTATAAAAATAGTATTGGTCAAATTGTTTATGAAAATAACGTGTATACGTCATCTATTAATATTGCTAATTCTCTCAATAATCACTTTTCATCTGTTGTTAAAGTTGACAAAAATAAAAATATGGAAATTTGGAAGTTCTATAGAGGGGTATAACGAGGTTTTTGGCACAGTTTTTGATTCGGTATCTATGTTTGTTACTCCTGTTTTATCAGATGAGGTCGTAAAGATAATAAAGTCTCTTAAAGTGAAAAAAGCACCTGGTTATAATGGTACAACTACGAAACTTGTTAAGCTTGAAACAGAGAAAATTGCACCAATTCTCACTTACATTTACAATATTTGTCCAGTTCAATAGCTTTGAGACTGGTGTTTTCCTACTAAATTGAAATATGCTGTTGTTGTTCCAGTTTTTAAGAATGTAGATAGAGAGGACCCAAACAACTATAGACATATCTTGCTACTATCCATAAATCGTAAAAATATTGAAGAAACTTATGTATTCTCGATTGCTAACTTTTTTAACTTCACAAAGACTCTGAGTGAGAATCAATTTGGTTTTAGGGTGGGTAGGAGCACTGGAGTTGCTTTACTAAATTTTCTTTCTGACATTTATGAAAATATAAATAGGTGAAGGAGGGATGGCGGTATGTTTTTGGATCTCAGGAAGAATTTTAACACTGTAGATAACTTTGTTCTGATCGCCAAATTAACATAATTATGGAATAATTTGTTTGTAGTTATAGTCATGTTAGCACTTTAGGGGTTGCTTTAGTTGTTTTCCTTTTGTTGGAGAACCCAAAATAGGCTGAGCCTATAGGATTTCCTATAATTTTCATGGAGAATATTGTTTTATAAGTTTAGTTTTTAATAATTTTGATATACAGATGTAAATATTGACTATTTTTCTATGTTTGTATTGTCTCTATGAGAAATAATTATTTTTATTTCTAAGGACAAAAAAAAATATTAAACCCTAATGAGAACTGAGTTAGGTGAATATTATCATTAATTATACTCGGTTATTTTGATAAAAGAAACTTGGCAAGGTTAAAACTGTTTATGGGTTCTGTTTTTTTATAAAATGTACAAATAAAAAAATTTCAAATGTATGTTTAGTAGTGCTGGTGCAAAACGGACCAAAAATAGTGCAGTGATCCGACTCAGCGATACTGTTTTAAATTTATTATAAATGTATTTTACAGGAAAAATAAAACACTCAATTACCTGATATAAATTTTATAAAATGTGTAGGCTATGTTCAGTTAGTAAGGAATATACATGAATTTAAATATATAGTTGTAGAGAGGATCATAGTTGATAAAAAATGGTCAACGGAACAAAAAATGGTATTATTTAAATTTTAAATTGATAAAAAGTCAAGTCACATAATAAAGTAAATTTTACATCAGTTTTATTAATAAATAAAGAAAAAATAAAGAAAAAACTGAAAAATCTGAGAGAGAATTTGTTAATTAAACACATTTCATTTTTTTTTTTCCAAATTTAGTCAAATTGATAATCTTGGTAATATTGAGACGGATTAACGAGCGTGCACCTAATCTAAAATATTAAGATGAAATTTATTTGATGATAGGTAAAAATAAACCAATGTATTTCACGAGTCATAAAGTTAATGTTTTGACAGAGTCCAAACTTTCACTTCAAAAACATTATTAACAAGAAAATTAATGATCCTTATCATAATTTATTTATAAAGTTGTTTTTTAGTAATAATATTATGGTATATACATGATTAAAATAGAATGCACATTAAAATATTAAGTAAATTAATTTGTTAAAAAGTTACAGACATAAGAGTGATGCAACAAAAATCTAACATAAACTCAAAAAGTAAAAATAAAATCAGAGAAAGAGATTGACTGAAATTATTAACGATATTAAAAAAGATTCAATTTTTAACTTGAAAACTAAAATATATTGATTTAGAATATTCTAAAATTAATCTAGAACATAAAAGTGTACCTCTAAACGTCCTTTAAATGTTTATAGCGAGATGGGAGTTTCAGTTTACCTCTAATTATATTGTCAATCATGGTATTGATTTGTTGGGATGTTCTATTAGCTAACACTGGATTTTTTAAAATTAAATCAGCACACGTTTTTAGTCCAGGATTAGATTTATTTCTAATATATATAGAAAATTCCTTTATCACAATATCTTTTTCTTCTTCTGTCCATCGTTTCTTTCTACGGATAGAGATGTGCGGTTTTGACACTTCATCATTACTAGAAGTTCCAGCGTCTTCAAGGAAGTCGTAAACATGATTTTCAATATTTTTGTCTGCCATTGTATTATTTGATTCTCTATTATGTGACAAGCCTTGTATTTCTAAGTTAATTTGGTCGTCTTTGTTATGAATTATGGTTGCTGACTCAGGTACGCTGCCTTCCATCAGCAACATTTGGTTTCCAAGTATTCCTTTTTGAATAAGAGAAAGAGGAAATTGAAAATTCTTTTTATGTATATCTTTATTGTGACCCATAAACTGTGAGAGGTATTCCGTAAACTGATCACCATGTACTTGAGATACCGTTGCACAATGGTGTCTTAGTCCAGTTGCTGTTAAATAATTGGGTTTATTCAAACCAGGACATTGTTTTCTTAATTTATCTAAAATATGAGAACCAATAAAATTACTTTCAAGTCCTGGTCTCGCAAAAATGTATTTATTTGAATTAGGTATTTTTAATTTTTTCCTGCAGGAAATAATCAAATCTATATTCTTTTTCATTTGTTCTGTTAACAGTACAGGTACGTGACGTTCATTCTTCCCTGGAACAATGAACATGTCTAAATTTGCCATGGCAACTTTTTCTTCTGAACTTAATGTCCCTACTACTTCTGAAGAAACATAATTATCTTTATTTCTATTGATATTGTAAGATAGTTCAGCACTTGCTGCTTCTGCAGGCCTTCTTCTGCACAACGTTATGATGTGACCTATTGTAGCCTCACACAACGCTTCAAAATTAGAGACAGAAATTTTGCTTTTCAGCTCTTCATACATTTTTATTTTTAATTCCTTAATAAACCCTGCGAATTTTTTTATGCCCCTATCTTCCGGCATCACTACAGGTTTTAAGAGTTTCTTCCTTTTTCTTGATACTTCCGCATTTGTGGAAACTGTATATCTCCACCTCCGATTTACTACTGATTTAAAATCCATTACTTCACGTTTTTGTATCTCTTTTTGCTCGTCTGTGTAAGCGTCGCTAGTTATTAAATTGTCTAAAATTCAGGCACAACTCTCATTTTTTATAATCCACGCTAATCTGGCTGGCATTCCAATGACTCTTACATTTCCATCTTCTTCGCATCCACACATTTCTTTTACGGATTGTAGGACTATGTTATTTTAGATGGTTTAAAACAGTCCTCAAACTGCAGTATCTCAGAATCTTTTTGTTTAATGGTAAGTAGAAGTTTTGCACCATCACGCATTTTCCTTGTAATACTGTAAAAGTTTTTTCTGTTATTATGATTTGACAAGAAATCACTTGTTAACTGAAGGATTAATGAATCACCTAAGGCAGCTTTACCAACATCATCTTTATTTAAAAGAGGAAAAATCTTTTCCTTCATTAATTTAGTTAATTCAGGATAAGTCAAAATCCCATATTTTTTTACAAAATTTGGACATTTCCTTGGCCTTTCCAAACATGAGTCGTCACTGTCACAGTCATCATTTTGCTCGTTAACAGTTAGTTGTTGTCTTATTAACAGCACATTTAGGAGCATGCTTATAAAACGATTTTTTAGATAGCAAAGCCTGACAAGATACACATGTAACGTAATCATCAAAAGATTATGTTGTATTGATGCCAGAACGCTTTACAGGGATCAATTGTTCAGTAAGATCATTTCCATGTGACTCATTCAATACTTTTCGATTATAAATGAAATTACCTTTATTTCGTAATTTTTCTAAAATCTGGCCACTCATGCATTTGCTGTTTTCAGAACATGTCTCAAACATTGCTAGATACTTAGCAATAGGTTGTTCGTTTTTATGTCATCTTAACATGTGTCTCCTAAAATTCAAAACCAGACATTCACAGTAAATGCAATAATTTTTACGGTCATATCGTCGTTTGCCTATTCCTTTGTTGTCTGTTACATTCTTTTCGCTATCGGCGGGTACAACGATAACTATCGGGTCCGGAAATGGTGACTCAGTAACCTGAAAAAAATGATACATATAAATAAAACTATAAATAAGAAACTATATAATAAACCAAATGAACGGGATAGTTTAGATATAACAAGACATAATATATTAAAAATAGTTTCTGATAGTATTTTGATTTAAGTTTCATTTTATGTGATTATCGTAAATGCCTCCTAAACCAGGTACTATGGCTGCATTGTATTCTATTTTCATTTATATATATATATAATAAAGGAAAAAATTTTAACCCCAAAACCATTGTCACTGATTGATAATTAATCGTATGTGGACTTGTAGATGACCTCAAAAAATGCGGCAAATCATGAACTCTTCATTTTCAATTGATTTTGATTAAACCTATTGTCCATTTACATTTTAGGTTTCTGATTTAAAATTAATAATTAAATTATTAAATCACGCGAAAATAAATGGTTGCAAATCTTCAATTCACAATTTTTCAATCGATTTTAATCAAACTCATTTTCCATTTAGATTTATTTTGCTGATTAAGAATTAAATATTAAATTGTATATAAGACTTAAAGATGCCTCTATAAAACAAAAAGCTTGCAAATCTTCAAATTTTTATTTCTCAATCGATATGATCAAACTCCCTTTTCATTTAGATTTATTTTACTGATTAAGAATTAACTACATAATTGTATGTAAAATTTAAAGATGCCTCTATAAAACAAATAGTACCAAATCTTCAAATCTTTTTTTTTTTTTGTAAATTATACCTTAACGAAATAACAGCGCTTAGATTATTAAAATCTAAAGTTAAAATTAATAAAAATAATAACGTCATAATACATGGTATTTAGTTGATGGATTAATATATAAAACACACAGGCAGAGTATAATTAATGTTGTTCTAGATTTATCACAAGGTAAAATGCCAATTTCTTTTTATACGCTTATTTCGCTTCTAAATTATTATATGTTTAAATTTATATCATTATGTTTGTTTGTACTACATAAAAGTCAAGAATTCATTCATAAATAACGAATATTAAACTTCCGACATATTAACACATTTTCCATGTTAAGAAATGTTACACAGAGAATTACTGAGAGTAGAGGCCTGTAGCCCCCTCCTCTCCCTAACTTAACTCAGAAATAGATATTTTATTTTGTTTATACAAATGTGATAATTTTAATTATTCTTCAACTTTTGAATTTTTTTGGTTTTGGGACCATTTAGAAGTTAGATAAGTTAGATGAGATCATACCAATTCCAAATTCGTTCTTGGGACTCCACAGTTCATAAATATTGTCAATGTTAATGTCAACATTAACAATATTTATTTCTCAATGATGAGAGATTTTTACCAAAAACTAATCAAAACTAATTCGTAATCTGCGACCTAAATTCTAAGTAAAAAATAAATTTGATAAAAATTGATAGAGATATGAAAAGATGAAGATTTGTCGCCATTTTATTTTTTTTATTATTATTATTATTATTTTTTAGAGTTATATATGTCTTATATCCAATTAAGTAGGTAATACAATTTCAGCAACTTAAAATTTAATGGAAAATGAGATTCATCAAAACCGATTATGAAATGAAAAGTTAAAGGTTTTCCGATTTTGTGAAATTATGATTATTTATAAGACTTAACATACAACTCAGCAGTTAATTCGTATCAAAGACCTAAATTCTATATATATAAAGAATTGTATTATAAACATCGATTCAGAAATGAAAAAATAAAGGTTTGAAGCCATGTTTTTATCGTTAACTACAAGTCTTATGTACCAATTAGTTGCTCATTCGCAATCAGTGACCTAAAATCTAAATGGAAAATGACTATGATAACAATATTTTGAAAAATGAAAAGTTGAGAATTTTTCCAGTTTTCTTTTTAGGGTTATGTATATGCAATCTTATATGCAATTTAGTAGTTGATTTGTAATGAAAATCAAAGATTTCATTCTAATTGTAAAATTAGTTTTAACAAAATAAAATGAGAAATGATAAGTTGAAGATTTGCCACCATTTTCTTTTTACCGGTCGTTCCTTAGTTTCACATTGATTGCAATTGTAATATAAAAAAACAGTACAATGCAAATCAACATCCGCCCATACTTACCAAATAGGACATTTATCTGGAAGTTAAAATAGGTAGCCTAAAACCGACTGCAGACCGACTGCAAACAATAGACATATTTTAAAACCCTGTCAAAAAGTTTCTAAAAGTGTTAAAGTTGCCGTTAAACAATATATCAATGTTGTAAATGTCGGTACCCTTGAAGCTATTGACAACTTAACTTTAACATTAGTGTTTCCAAGAAAGGATTCTTTTATTTTTATTTCAACTCTCAGTTGAATGAAATTAACTTGCTCAGTGATGCCAATATTTGTTTGTTTATATGTATGACATCTAAAGCGCCGTCGCATGCTAAGTTGACGCTAGCCTACCTAGCCGGAGAGCCAAGGGTTGAATAGAAGTGTGAAGTGGCCGACTAATGCTCATTAGATACGCCTCGCCGAATACCACACTTGAAAATCAAAATTTAAAAAATATGCTTGATTTGTAAAAATAGATTACACTATTGCCATCATCATCATTAGACAAAGAAACCAGTGTTTACCTCATGTCAATGGGCCAACTTTAAACTCTAAAAAAAACTTATGAAGTATATACAGAAGGTTTTGAGACCAATGTTTAGTATTTCGTGAAAATATACATTTGGGTCCTTTGAGGTGAAAAGGGGGATTACGGTATGTTGTTTGAAACAATGAAACAGTTATTATAAAAAAACCCCGTTGTTTGTTTATTTGCCAACAAAAATTAAAGACAATTTGACTTATTTATGTCGTAGTAAAGTCAAATAATAACATATCAGTCCTGTTACTCGAAACATGGAAGAGCTTTGTTGAACATTTAAGGAAACTGAAGGATTCATTGTGGGAATTAGACTACGCTGTTGACAGTTTCACAGATAAAAACCGCATTGTTGTGAGCTTCGAAAACTCAAGTGATTCGGAAGACACAGAGAGCAACAGCGAATAAGGCGAAATCATGGCCGAGGAGCTTCCTCCAAAGTCCACGATTAAGACAAACTTAAGTAACACTGTGAATATTTTAAATAACTTTTGATGTATAATTAAATGACTAAGAAAAAATGTAGGCCTACATTGAACTGTAAAGATTTGTGAAAAAAATATTTAAAAAATTAAAACATCTTAAAAATATTATTTTAATGCGACAAAGGTCTAACAGACCAAAACTTTTAATGAGGCATCCGGCAAGCCTGCAACACGAGTTATTTAATAATAAAAAGAGCTCTGAAACGCAGAGGGAAAGTTAAACTGTCACACATTAAATGATAATCATAATGTGTTATTATAATTGATTATTATTATATTACCTTAATTTATTGCAATATAAATAGAGCCTATAGATATTATGTATGACTTTGGATTTATAACTGAATGACTAAAAACAAAATTACATTATACTATAAATATATAAACTGTTTTTATTAAGTTTTATCTAAAATAAAAACATTTAGTTATAACACTTTAAAGGCCGATTAATTTAAGACAAACACATAATTGTTATCCCTAAAATGTTATCCTATGGCCATTCCATGATTTTACGGCCAGTCTATGAGAACGGAATGGCCAGCGCATTTTTGCGCCGCTCGGTAGCGAACATGTTAATCTGAATAAAATGGATTAACTTTATAGGCCTATCTATGCCTATCTCATTGTTTAACAAAACTAACTAAATTCGTTAAATTTGTATGTTATGAAGTGTTGCTTTCAGTGTTAGTGGATACGTTCATATATTGTTGTTATTCCTATGTTTTATTTCGTAAAAATCAAATCTTACGTTAGGTTAAGACTATGTTTTATTCTATAAATTTGCCTAATTTTATTTTGAAATATTCACAAAAGTGTTTGATAAAATGATGGTCAAAGAGAGAGAGAAAATATTTTAGTTTGAGCATATTTTTAAATATCTTCAATATCTTATCTATTGACAGAATAATATGTTGAAAATGGGAACTTTTCCAGAGATTTTATTATACTATTAGAAGTATGGCGTTTTACTCATTCTTATTACTTTCGATTTTCTATAAATGGTAAAACATTTGTGCTTGTATGTTCATAACCTAAAAAATCTTTTTCATAAAAAAATCTAGGTTGTTGTTAAAGTTTACATAAGTTACATGATCAGCCACAGCCTTGTCGATTGTAAAATCTGAAACCTTTAATCGATTCAATTGAAATTTGTACAGAATTTCCCTATGATTGTTATGATCCACTGTATGTAATATGAAGATGCTGGTTATATTTATTTTTCCTCCAGATATTGAAGAAACTTTAAACCATGTTGAAACTAAAACATTTTTCTTTACCGTCTAACTCATTATCTCAGATGTTTATTAATATTTCTCATTGAAATTAACAAAACAATAGGAACAATTCTAAATGGAATGCTTTTTGATCACGATTGTCTTTAACTGTTTACGATTTATAGTAAACAGGCGTTTTTACTATATTAATTTTTATCTAAAAACCTATTAGATATAGGGAGTTTTACTTCGTCTCATTCTTATTTTCCTTCGATTTCCTATAAAAATATATACAAGCACAATTCTAACAAATAAGGATGCTATCGAACTGGATATTGTGTTGGCTCTTTTTTGTGGTCATAATGTTGGTTTGTAGTCCAAGTTTGAATTAAGTTTGACTGAAATTGAGGACACTATAGCATATTCTTCTAAATAGTAGTATTATTGGATGCAGAATCTCAAGACGATACAAGCTAAGCTTTTTTCTCATTTTATAAAACTATTTGTATCATTAACAACATCTGTGCCATAATCATTGTAATAGGTTTAATATGGAAAGTCTATAGACAGCGACTAAACGAACACTAACCTATTGTTCAAACCATCCGCCATTTTTGTGGCATGCTACCAAATTTTTAAAAGTGTCAAAAACCATTTCACTATAATATGTAATTGTCGGTGTTATTGAAGTTATTGAAACTTAACTTTATAAATACTGTTTGTAGGAAAGGTTTCTTTCATTTAAGCTCTCAAGTAAAATATAGTTATTCCCAGAAAACTAATACTTATTTGTTCATTTGTTTGATGGCAGGACAATAGGCAAAAAGGAGCAGCAGTTATTATTGTATACGGGCTGGCTTCTAGCTTGTACCCATTGAAGCATAAATGTTACATGACATCTTTCAGTCAAGGAATATTTATTGTGCCTATAGTAAAATATGCCGATAATTTTAAAAGTCTTACCATCAAAACTCTCATATGTTTAACAATTATACTTTACAATACAATGTTTTGTTTCTTAGTTTGTGGGAGCTTATACTTTGTTCACTCTCACAAAGGCGAAGGGTTTCTACCTGCCCCAGTCCCACTCACGCACGCACACTCACCAACACCAGCCCGGCCGCCCGACCTGGCTCAACAAGCTTTTACTTCACCATGGCGTGAATTACCGTTTTATAAACGGTAGCCACTACTAAATATGTTGATTTAATTCAAAGGAAAACGGTTCAAAACAAACTAGGCCTATTATAAGGGAGTTTTGATTTTTGATCGATAGAGTATGAAATTAGCACAAATGGTATTTTGGTGTTATCATAGCGAATGTTGTGAACATAACATAGTTCCATTCTTTAAGATATCTCAAACCGTTCAAAAGAAAATAGTTAGTTGTTACTGAAAAAAAGGAACTTTTCCGAAGCCAAAAATAGTGTAGATTTTCATAAAATATTTATTTTCTCGAAAACTATTCAAGATACGATGTTCAGGTTAGTCCCATTCTTATTTGTTCATAATTTCCTATACACACAGATATTTTCATAAACTAAAACTTGAATATTTTCCTCTTCAGTCTAAGTTCATATCTCGACTATATACAAACATATTGATTCAAAAATCACAGAAGTTATTATAAAATTATAAATAAAAAGAAATAATAAAAAAATTTGAATTCTTATTTTAATTTCACATAAATATAGTACACCCTTCCGTCTTGTATTATTAAATAAAACTTTACTTAACGAGTTGTATTATTTTATAATATTTTTTTAATGGAATTAGTGTGTAAACTAAATTTCCTGGATAAAATTATTTACTGATTCTTCATCTCAAAATTAAACAGTTTATAACTAATTATTCTAAACTCACCTTTTTTGATTGGTGTTTTTCTTTTAGCACCTTTTTCATCAGAAGCTAACGCCATATCCAAAATTTTCTTGGCTCTACTTTCCCTTGTAAGTGTTGGTTTCATTTTTCAATGATTAAACATATTTAAAAATAGGAAAAAGCAAAGGATGAAACGCCAGCACAAAAATAAAACAAGTTTATTGTGTTAAGTAAAACAAGTAATAATGAAAATATAGGGTCGTATTGTTCGTAAATGGTACTAAAATATAGTTAAATTATTTATATCTGAACGGACTACTAAATGGTAGCCATTGTTATAACATATTATAGTAAGAGGATATGTATATTAAATTACTACAATAATATACTGATGATCTCTATAGGAAGCTGCATTTAACATCTAAATATTTTTTTCCTTCATAGTTTGCAATTAATCATAGAAAATTACTTATACATTCTTTCCTAATAGAACAATTTTAAAAAATCTTGCACTATTACTCTTACGATTAAAAATCATCACGCAAGGCTTGTTATTATTTAATAATCAGTAGGTTAGTAAAATAATTAGCCTACTCTATTTATAAGATCATATTTTGATATTTTTCATAGTATGTATCATACATTTTTAATAAGGTTTTAACTTATATAGTTTACCCATGTTATTTTTACACATTACACATAATTATCACGTTTTTAAAATGTTACCAGTGACTATATTAAACTATTATTTTTTTATGAATAAGTTAGAAAATTGTACTATAATTACAAAAAAAAAATTATAAATAATTTGCATATTTTTTTCAAGTTGTGTTTTCAATTTAATACATAAGAAATAAATTGAAATTCACTAAAATTACTACACTTATATACGTGTATTTACTTATTTTAATAATAAACACTTACATCTTAAATATGTTCTTCTTATCTAATGCAGAAACTTGTTCCGTAATAATTGACACTATGAGTGATGACGACCTGTTCAACGGACACATATAGACTAAACGTAAATCTACAAAGTTTAAGAACAAAACGTTCCAGGAAATAACAGCCCTGTGTTGAGAAACAGAAGTTAACGCTCCGGACCGCCACCTTTTAACATCGGTACGCTTAAGTCTGCCAGACCGTCTATGTCTGTACAATATTACACTAAATGACCGCCATATTCTGGGGTTATATACATATATATATATATATATATATAGCCTATATATATATATATATATATATAAAGATTTGTTGCAACAAGGCTGTTGAATAACTTAACGTGATCAGATAGACTATTACTAAAGATAAATTAACTTTTTAGTTCAAGGAAGGTACATTACTATGGTAGATGAATTATGGATGTGTGGAATTCGGGTAATGTGAAATTACCCGAATAATATCAAAACCATAGAATGTTAAAATGCTAATGCAATATCTCATTCCAATTTTGGGGACTAT
Organism: Aphrophora alni; assembly: GCA_963513935.1. Taxonomy (NCBI): domain Eukaryota; kingdom Metazoa; phylum Arthropoda; class Insecta; order Hemiptera; family Aphrophoridae; genus Aphrophora; species Aphrophora alni. The sequence continues at coordinate 20,318,584 of OY740776.1, read as the reverse complement.
TGTGAATTAACATTTCTTGAGTGGGGGAAAAATTAAAAATATTATTTTTTAGCATGTTTTTATTGTTACAGTATATATTTTATGTAATCAATATAAGGATAATGAAATAAAATTCCCTAAAACCACAATGAAACACTAACAAGACAAAGACTGTATAGTTATGTTTATTCAACATTATGTAGATTTCAATATCATCATCAGAGGTACAATATACACTAACCTTAATAACTATGATTACTAGTTTCCCCCACCCATCATCTGATCCCCTCGGCCAATCACAGTTGGGCTCGTCACACATGTCAATGGACATAGCAACGCCAGTTGCCTTTTAAGAATTTTCATTCATTGCATATTCACCAAGGTGCTCTAATGAGTCATTCAAAATAAGGATGTTAAACACAATACATGAGACGGGTGCGTACCACAGCATTTGAGGACCGACTGGAGTTCGGATTACTTATCAGAGATTAGGCTTACATGGTCCATCCTTATCTGCTAGCTTTTAATGTACACTCCTTAAAGGGTTCTTTGTTTTTCTTTTTGCCTCTTCCCCACAGTTTAGGATTCTATTCAATACCTTGTTCTGTGAGTCTTTCCAAGAGCTTCTTTTTCTTTTGTGCTCTGATTTATTTTACTTTCATCAGTCTTAATTTTTCAATTGTATCAGTCGAGATGGTATCTTGAGAGGAATCGTCTACTTCTAGCATCATGTCCTCTTTATCTGATAAGTTTTCAGTTTTGGTATAGCTTATAGGCCTTCCCCCCACCTTATCACATGTTCCTGAAGCAACTGAAGTTGTTTCTGTTTTATTATCAATAGCTGAGTATTTTTATAGTTTTAGTTTGTCAAATGTCTAAGTATTTTATAGCTTTAGTTTGTTTATTTTGTGTAGAATTCATTAATGTTTCTACAAGTTATAATCATTTCTAAAAAGTGGCTATTTGCTATGAAGGGTCACCTGGTCCTCCATAGGCTCCGTTTGATACACAATAACTCTTTTACACAATAATTCATCCATCGGCATGGAATTATCCTTAGGATTGCTCTACGGACATTTGCCACCTTGGATTGGGGAATGTTTATTGAGTGTTCAGTTAAAGCAGGGTCACCTCGAGCAGGATGCAGCTTTTCCCTCGCACACAGGTAGCTTCCTCAGATTTAGGTGTGATTATCATCCTCTTCTACTCCCCTGGGATTTTTGTCCTAAATCCTTTAACGCCAGCACCTTTGTTAAATAGCGATTAGTTTATTCTAATTTATTGTAGTTGGATAAAGATAATTTATTGTAGATGTTGAAGTATATTGTATATTGCAGATATTTCGATGTCTCGGCCAACGTTTGATGTGTCAAGGGGTAGAGATTCAGATTTGAGTAATTTGGAAATGTTGGATGGATTAACAACTGCAACTTTAACTGGATGGCTTTATCGAATGAAGGTAATTGTTTACAATAAGAGTTGACAAGATTTGTATATAGAGTGTTTATTTTTAAATGAAAATCTTTGCAACCGTTGAAGATATAAAATGTTTTACTTTTTGTTAGAAATAAAATTTTAAATGGTGCACAACTTTTCTCACTCACCCGTCCACAAAATCAAATAGAAATTAAACAAATCTAATTGTCGCCAAAAATGTCAGTTCAGTAGTTTTCAATAAAAATGTGAAAATTGTTTTTGAAATAAATATTTATATTTTTATATAAGAGCCTAAATTTCTTTTGTTTGTGTCCTCAGGTATTAAAGACAGCAGTCAAGGTTTATTTTTGTTTTTTTTAACAATTATTATTCCTCCTCGATTGTAATATTTTTCTTTTTTCTTTGCAATTTTTCAAATGGATTTGGATCAATAATCTTTTTATTTCATTAAAATTGGAACAAAATCTGTAGTCATTTTTGAGAGATTATGTATAATTTATTATAGTCCTATTGCTAATATTTTGGTTTTCACTGATAACTTTCCAACGGGGATTTTTTTAAGAGATGACGACCAATACATTTTGTTTGTTTTCTTATAACCTCCACTTTAGCAAAAATTTATCAAAATCGTTACAATCAATTTTAAGATAATCATAATTTTTTCTTGTCAATTACCCCTAAACTTTGAGTTCTACAAAATGATAATTAATATCCCAAGATATGGAGAAAATCAAAATATATCCTCATACCAAATTTGATTGAAATTGATCCACACGTTTGTACTGTAGAACATTGGTAGACAGACGGATATCATTCCAATAAGTTCTTTTTTGAACTCAGGAGATCACAAAACGGACACATTTGCAAAAAACTTAACATAGATTTTCACCCCATCATTTAACCTATACTAAGTATATAATATAGCCTAAAGTTAAAATTTATAAATACAAGAAATTTTACTTTATTAGCCAAAAACACATCAATATTTTTACTTTAGGTTGTCTAGTAACTGAGTTAGAGATAAAAATAATTGACTCACCATGTGTAAGCTTTCCAATGCTTCTAAAGTTTGTCAAATCCAATCAAACCCTCCACATTACCTCCTATTTCCAAAATCTCACACATTAAAACCACGAAGATTTTTAAAAGTCTAAGTATTACCAAAATATGTCCATATATTTTATATAATCAAAATTGGTTGTAGCCTACTTGTTTGGGCGGCAGAAATTGTATATAGATGACAGACTAAGATAGTGACATCATTGAAAAATCACTTGTTTAGACTTGAAGTGGAATCACAATTCCACTCGTCTGTCTGGGTCATCTTCCAGCAGTCCATGAATTAAGTGTATTTTATAACAAAATTATTTTGTTTTTGTTGGCATACCTTTGAATTGACGACTTTGGTATCCCAGTAGTGGGTGAAACTTTTCTAAGTGAATTAGGCCTGTTTGAAAATTTCAGTAAAGTAGCACATGTTAATTCTTCATTTTCTGTGTTAGAAAATTATGGTATTTCTTTGAAACTGATCCAGTTTATTAGTAGAATAATTTTCCTTTTATAAATTCATTATCTTGATGGACATTTGGGTACGCTCTTCGAAAACACTTTATTCCTTCATATTCATTATCAAAAACAATAGCCAAAGAACAATATTTCACTTTTTGTTCAGTTAAAAAATTCATTGTTTCGTGGTTAGATATCACATATAAACTGATTGACACACAGCACAATTACCAAATTGTTTCATTTTTGTGTGTTAACAAAACTACAGCTGATTGAGATTCAACAGATGGCAATGCATTGGATTGTGGGAAGAATTGGTTCTATCCAGAAGATTAATGTTTTTTTTTGTTGATCCGTAATTTTGTTTTAATTGAGCATAAACAAATGAAACTCAAGGGTACTTTTTTACATATCTATGTACTATATGTAACATAATATGACACTGTAAAGTGTCAAGTTTTAAGAGTGTTCGATATGGGCGGTAGTAATACACTAACACACACATACACACACACACACACACACACACACACACACACACACACACACATACATATATATATATATATATATATATATATATATATATATATATATATATATATATATATAAAATTACACATTTAAAATGATATACTATTTAGGTATTTGTCATGTTGTTTATAAATAATATTACTCAGGATTGTGGTCACTTCCGTAAAAATGAAAGGATATTTTAATCAATGAAATATAACTGTATGAAAATTGGTTTAGCAATTCTTGAGTTGTATACTCAACGACAAACATTGTGTTTTATAGACAGTAAAACCTCATTAATCTGGACTAATTGGGGGTCTAAGTTGTCTGATATAATGGTAGTTTGGATTTTTACAAAACATAAAATGAGCCAAAGTGTGATTAAAATACTCTGTAGAAAAGAAACGTATGTTGAATGCCAAACTGTTTAGATAATCTTTCTACTACTGCCTGAATTGCAGTTCCTCTAAATACTAATCTGGAGTAACAAAGTTGGAAAATCTTTAAAGATAAAACACAATTTTTTTATTTTGTAATATCCACTTTTTAAAAGTCTAGCCGACCAATGGTTTCTACTACGGCATTGACGAGACTGTAATACAATGTCGTATTACAATACCTTAGCAGGCGAAACCATTGGTCGGCTAGACTAATAAAAAGTGGATATTACAAAATAAAAAAATTGTGTTTTATTATCTCTAAACATGGAATTCCACCAAGAACCATCGGTCTCAACATTAATGAAAATTGTAAAATCTTTTCTAAACTGGTTTATCCACAGATTGATGTGGAGGCATCCTGATTCTTTTCACAACACTTCCTTCCTTTTCCACAATAAATTTTAGAAAAAAATTGTCCTTTTTCTTACTTATGTCTGTTTAGGGATCCCATATTCCATACAAATGCTTCCTGCAGAGTTTCACTTTTCAAGTTTATCTATGACACATAGTTTGTCGTGACGAGAAAGAGAGGGAGAGAGAGAGAGAGAGCGCCTTGAGTTTACCCTTTATGCCTTCAGCGGGCATACTCAACAACATCACAGCACACAAAAAAAAACTATATTTAAAAGTTCAAAAGAATGAAATAAATAAAACAACTGTAAAATACAAGACGCAATTTGCACATAACAAACAAAACCACTGACTGAGTGTGAAGTATACAGTCACACAATCAGAAATTATCTTTTTATCAGCAATTTATATTATCTATATTTTTAAGACAGCCTAGTTTAATGAGATTCTCCTGTACTGTGTAAAACATTGTTGGTTTTACTTGCAGGTATTAATCCAACAGAAAGATCCACAACTTGTTGCTTATTACACAGCAACATTATCTCAAGATGATCAGATAACTTTATATGCAGATTTCCTTGAGTCTATCACTGACTCTAATGAACACAGGAATTGCTTGGAAGCAGCAGAACTGGTTGAGTTAGAGGTGAAAGCAAATACTCAGAGAGTTGTTGAAAATATCAGGTAAAACTTAAAGGTGCAAAAACATTGCACAAACTTATTGGGTTATGCGAGCCCGAGTTTTTTAATACAAGCCAAACTTGAGCTATAATTGAGCTTGCCCCAAGCTTGAACTTTAATTTATCTCAAGCTTTTTAACGACTTGAGGACGTTATCAAATTTGAGTTTTTTCGAGGTTCCACTGAATCTTTTATTTTGAAATTGGCAATACATTGAAGTGAGTGTAGAAGGAAAGACGTTGTAGCTGAAATTGACGGGAAATAAACATTCTCAATCAAACAAAGGAATAGAAACCTCCTTTGGAATAAAATTAATTTACAAACCTATTTCATTTATAAATGTTCTTAACAATTACATTTTTTTTTTTTTTTTTTTTTTTTTTTTTTTTTTTTTTTTTTTTTTTTTAGAGAAGGAAAAATCCTCAAGGACTTTTTCTTACCTGGGCCCTGTGCCGGACTCATACCGACTAAAAAAACCTCCTCTGAAATATGTAATAAACATATTTTATTACAGACACACGATTATGGATTTGTGGTAATGATTTTTCTGTTTGGGTCAGTTAAATTAAATGTAATAAAAAATACTACTTCTTCTTTTCGGTTCTTTGTCAAAATGTAAAATTACCAAGTACGAATTTTTTAATATACAAAATTTAAACTTATATCAGAATTAACCAAAAAATAAAGTCAATTTTATCGATTTAGAATTGTAGGAAATCACTCCTTCCAGAATGTAACCTCTCAGAACTAAGAAGATGGGAACTATCTTATCAATGGGTCACAAAATCTAGAGAACCCCCTACCTTAATCTTAGATAAATAATTCTTTATCCTTTTTCCTTTCCCAACATGCTTAAGGGAAAATTTTTTTTAGGTATAACACTCAGCACAGATCCATCTAATAATATCGTAACTCTGGATAATCATAAAATAAGATTGTAATGGATTATAAACAGTTTGCAGTTTAAGTTCCTTAAATTATATATTTTTTGGAATAACTGAAAAAAAATTAGGTCCACTCTATGAATTTAAATAATAATTTTTACTTATCATTCATTGTATTGATAATTTTATGTCAAGATACAATCCTAATCTGTTAAAAGTGGAAAGTGTATAATTAGGCCTACCGATAATAATAAAAATGATTTAATATTTTATTACAAATTTTGTTGTTGTTTATCATAATAGTAAATAAAATTATACGTAAAAAGTAAATCGAAGATATCTCTAAATTGTAGAAAAGGGATGGGGTTATATTGTACACAAACAATAAGATAGTTCATTTCTAATTTTAATTTATTTATTGTTACTATCTCGCCAAACCCCTTCATCTCTTTCTTTCTTATTTCACCACACACACACACACACACACACAAAATATGTTATCAATCCACCCCTTCTTAACGCTGTATACGCCTACTCATTGTGTCTCTTCCAAAAGGATAAATTGAGTTATCTAAACTTTAAGGGAGGAGGGATTCGTCCCTTTTTGCAGATTGTGTATGGCTACACTTCATTTACTATGTTCATTGAGTGAATTAATTATGTTAAGTGCACTTTGTACATAAAATGGATATTCCTTCTATGTTTAAACAAATCGAATTAAAACATCAGTTAGGCAAGAGTATGTAGTGCGATATTATTATGAAGGTGCTCCAACACCTAAAAATAGGAGTAGTTAGTGATTTAATATTCAATAATTGTACTCGTCAGTGCCTTGTCAATGATCAATGCGTAAAACCATCCAAAAAAAAAATGTATAGTGTATTCATGCGTCGTCTCTGGCTTTAAAAGACGTAAAAGGATTTAAGAGGCAGCAATATCACATTCTAAGATGATATGTTTACCAGTCTCTTCAGACTGTTTACATAACCTACAAACGGGATCACTATTGATGATCTAGAGTGTTAGCAGATGTTTCCTGAAGTGGTCGTATCCAATGAGTAGTGCCATAACTTGTTTCAGATGACCTTTTCTCACCTCCACTAACCATTTGGAGGAACGTTGGATTCTCTGACTAAGCGTTTGCCCAGAGTAATCTTGGTGGCGTTGACAGTACCTAACTTTGGGCCATCTCTTAATAGCATTGTAGCCAGTAGACTTTGTTAGGCTCTGGGCTGATTCTGGATCTAGAAAGGGCAATTTAGTGCCTTTTTTTGGCCAATTTCCCCACACGCATCATTAACATGAATATGCGCATGACCAGCTGAGTTGCTTAGGTTTACGGAGTTGTGGGAAGCTAATGTATTAAGAGTCTGATAGCACTCCCATACCAGCTTAGAAGAGAATTGATCTGAGTAAAGAGTCTTAAGGGCAGCTTGACTATTGGGTAGAATCACTATGCGTTTTTTTGGTATAAAAAGCTATTCCTAAGTTAGCACTGAGCAGAATTACATACACTTTCATTTGGAAAGTTTTGCTGTTCGTTGGTAGACTTATGCTGAGAGGAGTTCTAGAATATGCACTGTACACACCTTACACAGACTTTCCCTCGATGACAGAGCCGTCAGTGTACCAGACAAGGCTGCCTCAATTTAAATCTGATTTATCCTTTTCTTTCCACTCCTACAAGAGCGAAAAGGCTTCATAAAGACATACTCTGCACCCATGACATCAGATCAAATTCAGCATAGAGCCTTCTATAGTTGACCTAGTAATGGTGATATGACTTGTTCTGGACAGACCTGACCCGCAACAGTCAATCTATTACCAGATTTGTGTGCTTATGATATAATGAAAATGTCCAGAGACAGAAACCCTAGGGGAACCTCTAGGGTAGCTAAGAGAGTACTTGTGAAAGCTCCAGTGATCATGATTAGGAATATTTAATATTAACAATGACAGTTATACCTGTACTTCATACAAACAACATAATTGTTTTTAAAGAAATTCATTTTTTATTGCTCTATATAATTGTGAATTTGTAACACGAATAATAATCACTTGTTGAAAATATTTTATATGTTTAACAGTAGATGATGAATCACTTGAATTACTTTTTAAAATCACTGTTGTAGGTCAGTTGCAATCACCTTTAGTTCTATCTCCACAAGTTATTTACATTTTATTAAGTTTCATCCAACACACCACAAATTGATAACATTTTTTTTAGGTTCAAAGAACTCCTTGCAGACCAGTTACATCTAGAACTAACCAATAAAACAACGGAAGAGGATTTAGAAAAGATATCTGCGTTAGAGTGGGTCGTAATGTATCCACAACAGCGAGCTGAAGCCCTGTGGCAGACGAATGCTGTCATACGGAGGTTTTTAACTGTGGGCAAGATAGAGGCTGCAAGGATGGCTATTAACAAGGTAAAATATACTATAAAACAAGTAATTCTAGTGAGTTTGTAAATTTTAATTTGACTACCGACCAAAGGATTTTGTTGAAATGGGGCAAATGATTCTACTGTATTCAGGTAGAAAGCGATTTAGTTAAGTCTTGGCTTAGCGAAAAATAATTTGTATGGATTATTATTAAATGATTGATAAATTTTGCTGTATACATTTTTGCCAATTATAAGCTTATTTGGACTAGGCTTGTAGAGTACAATAAAGTGCTTTTTGTGTGGAGATTGAAATGGTAGAATTTACTTACCTAAGTTAGGTGAATAAAAATAAAGGGGTTTCTCCGGAAAACTTGAAAAAAAAAATGCCAGTGAGTGGACTGACATGATGTATCAGGGTGACTAGCTACTGGGAAAACCAGTCAGAGCATTTTGGTTTAAGTTAAGGAAAATACAAATTTTGACAGAAAAATAATGATTTAGAATATTGAAACATGCATTTTTTGTAAAAGAATAAATTAACAGAGTTAGATACATCCTCAACCAGTTGTAATGTTGGCTAACAATTTCAACAGTATCGCTACATTTTGGGGTGTAGGCTAGGGTCTAGAATTTCAGGAAATGATAGTCCTACTCATTAATCTCTAAACCTACTATAAGCCCCAAAAACGTTACCCCAGGTCTGCCCATGCACCTATATGATACCCAGCTTTGTGTAGTAAAATATAATTATTCACAATTAAATTCCCACATTACACAAACACTAATTAAGACCAGAGCTGATGTTGATGGGTGAAATTCAGTTCTCAAACTATGCCTATTTTTATTATCAAATATCGTGTCCGATTTGGAGCATTGCCCCTTCAGATAATATCTGAATACCATACCCCAATGTTGGAATTTAGAAAAGTATATATTTAAATCAAATGTTAAAAAACTACATAGCACATTTTCAGCGTCAGGCTACCTGTACGGACCAATTCCTTCTCCAGGTTTGACTAGCATGGTCTGATCAACCTAACTATCCAGTGAACTGTTTTCTGCTAAGAACAGTCTGGGTTAGCAAAAAATGGACCTTGCTTAAATAGGTCTTGAGTCAAAGTGACATTGTCGCACAGTCCAATACATAAATAGAACTATGTCACTAAAATGAATAACAGGTTAGTATGAGAGAGAAAGGGAGGCAGGTGTTTGTTTGCATTTGTCTTGTTATGATTTTGAGACCTTTGTCTAAAGTGCTCTCTCTTTTAAAAATAATGCTTGTTTTAGTAGTAAATGTTTTTTATGTACTGAATTAGGGCAACTTCATGTTATAATTATTCTTTTTACATAGAGAAAGAAAAACAAATTTATTTAAAATATTTCAAAATCAAATAAAAATTTAATTTAGCTAAAAATCAAATGTTTTAAGACCCAAGACGGTACAGTAGACCTCCAATAGTCCGTAACGCCTGATGGTCTGGCACCATTATGGATATATAGTATGTATATACAGTAGAACCCCTCTAATCCGTCACCTTCGGGATTGGGGGCATGGTCGGAACGCAAAAAAGGTCGGATTATCCGAAAAAAGTCAATATTTATTACATATTATATAAAACAGATTTTTTTAAAGTGAAATAAGTGATATATAAACTTTTGAAAGTCTATACTATAATAAAGTCTATATATTAACTTTGCAAGTACAGTAGAACTTCTGTTAACCTGTCTATATCGTAGTGTACTTGGATGAGAGTTTCTGAAAATAAATTGTAATTGAAACACCAAAGCGGCGGCGAGTCAAACGACTTTGTCCATAGCGGTATCCCATTGTCGGCGGCGTAAAAACTCCGCGGCACCAAAGCAGCGGCGAGTCAAACGACTTTGTCGATAGCGGTATCCCATTGTCGGCGGCATAAAAACACCGCGGCATTGGCATCCGTCGGTATAGCAGACATACAAAGGCAAAAACGTTTGATGGGCCGCTTTTTTTCCACGAATTAATTTAGTATACATTATGGAAAATATAACATTTCTTTTCAGTTTTTTTCTTGTCTTTGACTGGTTATGATCTACGTACAGTATATACAGTAAATAAAAATGAGCGAGTTACGAAAACGGGAATACGGAAGCGTGTGTTGGTTTCGTTTGAGATGCGGTTAAATGTGTCAAAAGACTTGACAGAGGGGAATCTGTAAAAAAGCTTGATAGTGTTTAATTTTTAGAGATGACATAAATTAAGAGATGACACAGCACTGAAGCGGGAAAGCGATAACAAACCGGAAAGAATGGCGCCAGACGGGCCGTGAATCATCGACAAGTCGCGAGTCGGCACAATATCGCGAGCTCGAGCGTGGTCGGATTAACCGGAGTAACGGACCACCCGAGGGTGGATTAGAGGGGTTCTACTGTAGTATTATATATCTGTACATACATAATATATTTTTTTAATGTTAATACATGCCAAAACGGGCTTGTACATAAGTTGTGGTTCGGCAGTGCAGTAAGCCTAGTGTACTTGGAAGTGTTCAGTGAGCTTCGGGTTTCCTTAAATAAGGAGCTTTGCGGTAATTTCAAGCCACTCTGCTTTGTCTGTAGGCTACTGTAACTATCAGTTCACCATTTTCTCATGTGTTTGTGCGTTACATACCTTAGTTAACTACATGTAGTTGCTATTCTGATTTAGCACAGTAGAGTGCTGTAGTTTAAAGTTGAATGTGCTTCAGTGATTTTACAGTTTGTATCCTGTACGACTAAACTAACTTTCAAGTGGAACAAAGGTGAACCTGTTTTCGAAACCGTCAACAAGTGGCAAAAACACTGCGGGTGGAAACACGTCACTCTCAGCATCAGTCAGAAGATAGAGATCATTAAACGTTTGGAGAAAGGCGAGAGTAGAAACGTTTTAAGGAACAAAATTAATATTGGTTCTTCAATTATTATTGACATTAAAAAAGAAGATGAACTTATGCGTTTTGCTTCTCAGTCTGTAATAGCATACAAAATGGATTCTAGACAAACTTTAAAGAAATTAAAGCTGGAACAATTGGACAGTGTACTTTACTAATGGTTTAGTGCAGAAGGAATGTCTATTACAGGGCCTATGATTATGGAAAAAGGTAAGAAATTAAAAGAAGATTTGAATGTTGCAGATAGTGACTGTAATTTTTCAGAAGGTTGGCTGAGAAACTTTAAATTTCAACATGGAATTCGCAGACTTGATGTATCGGAAGCGACACTATCAACAAATAATGACTCTGCAAAACAGTATATTGACAAGTTTAAAAAAATCGTCATTGAAGCTTTCTATTGAATATGGTTTCATGGAATAAAATTATCATGCATTTGACATTATCTTCTGTAACAGGGTTTATAAAAAGCGGCAATTTTAGTCATTTTGAATATTGAAAATTTAATAAATAAAACATTGTCATAAGCTAATATGGATTCTAGGAAACTGGCTATTTTTAGATAAATTTTAAGTATGGAGTAATGGCCTGGTGCAGTACTTTTTTGAAGTATTTTAGTAATCACTTGCAACTGTTCATTCAAATATTTATATTTCATTCTTAGCAAGCATAAACCATTATAAGACTCTATCATTAAAAACACTTTGATTTTACTAAACAACTATTAAAAGAATTATAAATAAACGTAATTTTTTTTTTCTGAAGAGGGGGGAAATGCGCATCTACACCATCAGTGGCCCAGCGAGACCGACCGGTGTGTGGGGCTGTACCACCTGTACGACCCACTAAAACCCTTTCTTTTTTATCTTAATCTCGTTGAGATTTCCATCCTGGACCCGCGTTAGCATTACACAAGATGGTTGTTCTTCGCTAGATTGGCGTTTGCTCTATTTTGCTAATGCTGCTGCTGCTTTACATGGTTTGGTCGTCAACCACACCGTTCTATTTTTTCGTCCGTAAAATCGTCTCCAAGTACTTAGCTACGGCGTTCCAGTTATCCTCCTCCTTCAGCAAAAGTTCTAGCGTGTTTTCGGGGGGTGAATTCCCCGATCTTTTCTCTCAGTACTCCTCTTTGTAGGTTCTATTGGCTGTATATGAACAATGTGTGTTCTGCATTGTCTACGGCTTGTCCATAAGCGAGACACATAGGACTTTCTACTTTTCCTTGTTTGAACAGGTAGGAACGGAAGTAACAGTGTTCAGACAGCAGTTGGGTCAGATAATATATAACTAAACAAACGTAATCACGGAACTAACCTATGAAATATTAACCGATAAACTCATACTCTTTAAAAAACCATAAAAACATACCTACAAAATGACAAAACTATCTTTATACATTATTTAAATGGAACAATCTACTTTTCAGCTTTCCCTAACACAACAATAATACTATTGTGTAAAAGTCAGAAACTTCTTCATATAGCACCCTTACAGCTGAAATTGAGACAGCTGATTAGTAAAGAAACATGTGATTTCAAAATTTATTTCAAACTAATAACATGCACTGGATTCAGGCAGACCTTTAATAATGGTAAAAATAACTTTTCTACTTGTTCTGTGTATAAATACAGTGGGTAAAATCATGCAAGCGTTGCTCGTCAAACCACATTGAGGGGTTAACTTAAAAATTTATTCCTTATGCTTATGAAGATTTATTTTAGTTCTGTCATATTAATTTAAAAAACTTAGCGGTAATATTTATGCTTTAAAACGCTTGTGTGGAGAATTGAACCGAGATGGTATTCGACAGGCCTATTTGGTCTTTTACAGTCACATGTATCTGCGAGAAAATGCATGTAAAATGCAGCAACAAAACAATATTCATCATTATGAGACCAGATTCAGCCATCTTGTCGAGTTGCGTTACAGAAGATTGTTCAGACGCCGGGTGTTGCGTAAATATTACGTCTTTTTATTAACCCTTTTGTTTTGATTAAAAACAAGATAAAAATAATGTATTCAATTCCAACTAACAAAACGTATAAATGATATTTCTAAAAAAACCTTCAATTCGCATAGCGACGATTGTTCTTCCTGTTTCGTTCAATGTAATAATATAAGACAATAACGCACATCGTTGTCAGACTTTCATTATGACAAAGCTTCTTCTTTCGTCAAGGTATGAAATATTGGCTGTCCAAAGTTTGGCAACAACGCTCTAATTTGCCTGCATCCTATAACACCTGTGAACTGTCACGTACACCATGTTATGTCATCACATCACCCCATGTATCATCCGAGATTGTCCTTCAGAAACTGAATTCTGATTGGTTCTTGAAAGGCGTCATGTTCCTACCCTTGTCGAGGCCTCGGCTTCATTACATTCAGTTTGGCTCCAGATTCCGACTCCGTTAACTCATCAGCGTCATGATGAATAATTTCACCAGCAACTGACAATTCATATTTTGTATTGTTCCAGTACCAATTCATTTACTTTCTATTATCAATGCAGTTCTCTCTTTCTGTGTGTGGATTTGTGCAGTGTGTGAAAAATTGTGGTTTGTGCGTCTAGTGAATGTTAAACTGTGATACAAAAACTAATATAAGTCATGAGTGTTTTCAGTGTGCACATCTAACAATACGTCGTAGAGCTGACATTTCAGACATTCACGTAAGTACAAACATACAATTAAATTAATCATATATTGTCATTTTCTATATGCAGAACTTATGTTTGAACTGTCATTGAATGGTCCTCCGGAAAAATTCCATTATTTTCTCACATAGAGATATAAACCAAAATCCCGTACATTATCGTACATTTTTTTGGTCCCTCGGGGCCCGATATGCTTTTGAATTGTTTAAAAAAAATATATTTAAATCATTGAACTACGCTATGGTTATACATTATTTTATTTGTTTATTCATTTCTTGTGAAAAATTGGAGTTTCATAAGCGTTAAGCTTCAATAGTCGCCATTTTGAATAGGCTGCCATACTTGTACCATTGCGCAGTCCTTTTCGCGTCATATCATTACCCTCTAGCGCTAAATGTTTTCACAGAACCTATGCTTACAACATTAGGAACTGTTCATGTTTACTTCAGTTGTCAATAACAACAAAAAACTTAACCTCAAATAAGTTGATTGTTTTTCTACGTTACATTAATGAAAATTAATCACATGTTAGTTTTTATTAATAAATAATATTTTCTTTGAGAATAATAAGAAATATTATAGTCCAACTTTATAAAATTCTACATTTATAATTTAAACAAAAAATTTTTATTTTTTTCAAAATGAGATTTAACGCTTTTCAACGTCAAGCCAAGCTTATACTAGTTAGGCTTACTAGCCTCAACAATCGTGTACAAGACTTATCTACTAAAGTTGCAAGCAGTAGTCTAACATTAATCCACGAAAAAAAACTTCTTGAATATCTTGAGGTAATTAACAAATTATCTGCAGATTTCGAAAGTTATGTCGATCGTGCAACTTCTGTTGAAGATATCACTGATGCACAAATCGAGGAGGTTTCCACACTTCAAGATGAAGTTTCACAATTAACAATTGATTCAAAAACACAAATACGCGTTTTAATTCCTAATTTGGGAAACTCTGCTGATCTAAATGTTAGCGCACTATCGCACCATTCAGAGCATGCTAATGCTGTGAAACCATTAGTCAAATTGCCTAAACTAACCTTACCTAGTTTCAGTGGTGTAATTTCCACTTGGAGTAGTTTTTACAATACATTTAATGCAACCATTCATCAAAATGAAAGTTTGTCGCAAATTGACAAATTTAACTATTTACTTAGCTGTCTACACGATGAGCCTTTAGCACTCATAAGAAATATTCCTCTTAGCCATGAAAATTATAGAATAGCCTTTGATCTATTATGTAATCGCTATCAAAATCCTAGAAGGCTCATTAGCCATCATATTTACAAAATAATTGATATGCCAAACATTGACCATCCTTCATTGAAATCATTTCGGCAATTCTTAGATGTTTTTCAAGAGAACTCTCAAGCCTTGAAAATTTTAAATTTCGATATAAATCAAGAATTAACCCTTTTATCTATTTTGTTACGGAAATTAGACACTACTACTCGCAAACGGTTCGAAGATCGTAGATCTGTCGAACATCTAATGCCTACCATTAAAGAATTGATCACATTTTTAGAACATGAGTGTGTTCATTTCGAAGACGCTCTCACATCTGAATCAGGTGTTAAAAACCTTACTATTTCGAAGCCTACCACTTCAAAACAAGTTGTGACTTTCAAAAAACCAGGAACCCAACCTAACCGAAATGTTTGTTTTGCTAGCCCTGTCAATGACTATCAATGCAGTTTTTGCAAAAGAAACGGCCATAGAATTTATAAGTGTCAAGATTTTCAACTTTTATCACCATTTAAAAGATTGGATTTTATAAAAACTCAACGACATTGTATTAATTGTTTGTCTACTGGACACACCGTTACTAATTGTCCAAATAAACTTAGATGTAAAACTTGCAACCAATCACATCACACACTTTTGCATTTCGACGTAATAAAAACAGATTCAAAAAACAACCAGCCAAAGCCGCAATCTTCTAGCTGACTATACACTGAAAACAAAATTAAACCTTTAATACCACAAAATGCTAGTACTTCCTGGACAGGTTATACTTCTACAAAAGGTCACCTAGTTTCACATCATAATAAAACCCTTTCAAACACTTCTATGTATTTACAAAAGTCTAATACTGTTACAGTTTTGAGTACAATTAAAATAAAACTAACTTCTAATAAAAATAAATTTCAACTTGCTACTGCTTTAATAGATTCAGGAAGCCAAACTTCAATTATAACTTCAGCTTGTGCATTTAACCTAGGCTTATATATTCAACCTTCATGTATTCAATTAAATGGCATTTCTACTTTACGAACAGCTATTAAAGGATTTACAAAAGTTAACCTGTCAACTCTTGATGGTAACTTAATCAATGCAAATCATCCAGTTATAGTTTTAGATAACATAGCCTCCAATTTACCAAATTGGGAAGTTACGCCAGAGTTACGTTCAAAACTCAAAAATTTGAAATTAGCCGATTATGAATTTAATTATCCTAATAAAATTGATTTCTTAATAGGTGCCGATCTGTATGGTCAGATATTAACTGGTCAACACTTAATCTTAGGCCCAAATTTGCCAACTGCTATTGGGACAATTTTTGGATTTTCGTTAATTGGTCCTACTCAATCAAAAATAATAACCTATAACCCGCGCTCATTGTTACTTACAAATGAGTTAAACTTAAATCAAGTTTTACAAAAATTTTGGGAAATCGAAGAACCTCCTATCATTTCTAAAACTTCCTATGATGACTTGGAATGTGAACAACATTACATAAATCACATTTCTCGCGACGACAGTGGTCGTTATGTCGCCGCACTACCTTTCAAGAGTGACCCAACCTTGCTTGGTAACTCTTATGATGTCGCTAAACGTAGGTTTTTTAGTTTGGAAAAAACTCTAAATTCTAAACCACAGTTAAAGCCCGCATATATTGAATTCATGGATGACTACATTTCCAAAGGTCACATGACCTTAGTTGATGATTCAATTTTAAATCAATCAAATTATTTTTTACCCCATCATTGCGTAATTAAAGAACATAGTTCAAGCACAAAATTAAGAGTAGTGTTTGATGGATCGTCAAAAACAACTAGTGGTTTTTCATTGAATGACACTCTATATTGTGGTCCTAAACTCCAATCTGAAATACCTGACATAATCTTTCAATTTCGACGCTTTAATACAGTCTTTTCTTGCGATGTCCGTCAGATGTACAGACAGATTAATATCGCCCCCGATGATCGACGTTTTCAATTGATTCTTTGGAGAAGTGACTCCACTAAACCACTTGAAATTTACAAACTAAACACCGTTACTTATGGTGTCAAGACAGCACCTTATTTGGCCATCCGAACCCTACAACAGTTAGTTCAGGATGAAGGTCACAATTTTCCACTTGCTTCGCAGGTTATCAAATCTAATATTTATGTTGATGACATTGTTACAGGCTCTCATGATGTACCAAGTGCCTTAACATTACAAAAGGAATTGATTTCTTTTCTCGAAAAGGGTCATTTTCAATTGAGAAAATGGTCCTCTAACGCCCCTGAGCTTCTTTCAACAGTCCCTGAAACTCATAGGGAAAAACCACTCTATTTTAAGTCACCTGACCAACCTTTGTTTTCAATATTAGGGTTAAAATGGACACCAGGTGATGATGCTTTTTCTTACACTATCAACATAACAAACCACGTTTATACAAAGCGCTCAATATTGTCGGTCATTGCACACTTGTATGACCCATGTGGGTGGCTTTCACCTATCACTTTTCATGCCAAATGCATTATTCAACTCTTGTGGTCAATAGGAGTCGATTGGGACGACAAACTGCCCGAACATATTGTCCGCACATGGACTACGCTAATAAGGACATGCCAGCTTTAGAAAAAATTAAAATACCTCGCAATTTTAATTTACATAACGCCCAAGACATACAGCTACATGGTTTTTGTGATGCTTCTGAACAAGGCTACGCTGCGATTGTTTATTTACGTATCACTGAACACAACTCCACACCAAAAACACACATATTGATTGCTAAGTCCAAAGTAGCACCACTAAAACGTATCTCTTTACCTCGACTAGAATTATGTGGCGCTCATCTACTCGCTAAATTAATGCACTACTGTACAAATTTAATTTCCCCATTTCATAACATAAATTTCATCCATTGTTGGACTGATTCGTCAGTCACTTTAGCTTGGATCAAGACACCGTCTTACAGACTTAAAACTTATGTTGCCAATCGAGTAAGTCAAATACAAGATTGGGTATCGTCAGAGAACTGGTTCCACGTTCCTTCACAGCACAATCCAGGCGATTGCGCGACGCGTCCGCTCTCTCCGTCTGCCTTTGTAAACCATCCTTTGTGGTGGTCGGGACCAATTTGGTTAAGGTATCCGCCCAATAAATGGCCAAAATCACCGCATCAGGTGATGGACATTTTACCTGAAACTCGTAACTCCCCCCTCCACATTGGTATAGTTTCGACTACATCAGAGTGGGACCTGCTCTCTCGTTACTCTAATTGGCCAAAACATTGAAACGTATCCTAGCATTAATGCTCAGATTTATTAATAATTGCTCTAAAAAACAAAAACGATTTGGTTCTTTAACCGTCACAGAACTTCAACATGCTGAAACTAAAATAATAAAATTAATTCAACACTATAATTTTTCGGATGAAATACAACTCCTAAATCAAAATAAACCATGTACGTCAAAATTACTACGTTTGTCACCCTTCTTAGACGACAATCAAATTCTTCGAGTAGGAGGTAGACTTACGCATTCTTCTCTTAATATCAACGCTATACATCCTGCAATCTTGCCCAAAAAACATTACATAACCACGTTAATAATAAACTTTTATCATTTAAAACATTTACACGCTGGCCCGCAATTAGTACAATCACTTATTTCACAACATTTCTGGATACTATCAGCCAGAAGTGTAATCAGGACTTGCATATTTAAATGCATAGTCTGTGTCAAAACTAGGCCTTCACTACCACTCGATAATAACATATCTTAAAATATATACAAAACAAAATCAACGTTGCTATGCGAAACTAAACCACAACTATTAAAAAAAAAAAAAAAAAAAAAAAAAAAAAAATCCCTTCACCTTAATTCAACGTAACTTTCACACACCCTGTATATAAAATACAAAAGTATACTATAGAATAATTATAAACCTCACTTTACAACAAAAGTGAAATAAAAGGTCAGAAATATCTCACCCCAACTCAACCACTAATGAATGACCATTGTCTTTACTTCCGCGTTGAGCACGGTTCCCCTCTAAATAAACAATACTACACAACGCTTCTGACTTTTATCTCAATTTTATATTAAAATATTCCTACAATATTTTTACACAAAGCTCCTACACATCAGAGTATGCTTGCATGTTGTAGCCACGTTACCTTCTAACAGGAAATTCCTCTCAACCTGTTTCCTAACCTTACGGGTACCCTCCTTTTAATCCTATCTTCGGATTAACCCTCCCATTCTATCCGTCTCTAATCTTTATCCCTCTCATTATTCTCTCACTCTCATAATTCCTGTTGAACGCCCATCGTTCAAGGCCGGGACTATGTTGCGTAAATATTACGTCTTTTTATTAACCCTTTTGTTTTGATTAAAAACAAGATAAAAATAATGTATTCAATTCCAACTAACAAAACGTATAAATGATATTTCTAAAAAAACCTTCAATTCGCATAGCGACGATTGTTCTTCCTGTTTCGTTCAATGTAATAATATAAGACAATAACGCACATCGTTGTCAGACTTTCATTATGACAAAGCTTCTTCTTTCGTCAAGGTATGAAATATTGGCTGTCCAAAGTTTGGCAACAACGCTCTAATTTGCCTGCATCCTATAACACCTGTGAACTGTCACGTACACCATGTTATGTCATCACATCACCCCATGTATCATCCGAGATTGTCCTTCAGAAACTGAATTCTGATTGGTTCTTGAAAGGCGTCATGTTCCTACCCTTGTCGAGGCCTCGGCTTCATTACATTCAGTTTGGCTCCAGATTCCGACTCCGTTAACTCATCAGCGTCATGATGAATAATTTCACCAGCAACTGACAATTCATATTTTGTATTGTTCCAGTACCAATTCATTTACTTTCTATTATCAATGCAGTTCTCTCTTTCTGTGTGTGGATTTGTGCAGTGTGTGAAAAATTGTGGTTTGTGCGTCTAGTGAATGTTAAACTGTGATACAAAAACTAATATAAGTCATGAGTGTTTTCAGTGTGCACATCTAACAATACGTCGTAGAGCTGACATTTCAGACATTCACGTAAGTACAAACATACAATTAAATTAATCATATATTGTCATTTTCTATATGCAGAACTTATGTTTGAACTGTCATTGAATGGTCCTCCGGAAAAATTCCATTATTTTCTCACATAGAGATATAAACCAAAATCCCGTACATTATCGTACACCGGGAGAGTCCTATATATAATAATGTCTAGTAGGATGATGAATAAAGTACCTCAAGAAATTCAGAATCCGAATGATAGATTGTTAAGAAAGAAAATGTCCAAGTTTTTGTTAAAAAACTGTTTTTATAAAATAAGTGAGTTTTTGTGTAAGAAGTGGACCATGAGACATTTTTTAATGGTCTTTGTTTTAAATGCTTATTATAATTTGACATACTTATGTATTTTAATGAAATATTGTGAAGGAAATAAATGTATTGTATTGGTAAAATCTAAATTTCAAAGTATATCAAAAATATGTCCAATCTGTTAATCAAATTAACAGTTTTTAATTATAGGCCTCAAAAGTTTACCAAATATGTCCCTTCAGTATTGAAAATATTAGACATTAACCTAGTCTGTATGAAGTTAACTTAAATACATAACTGTGAAAACGGACATAATCCTTGTAGGTCTAGTCATTAAAAAAGTAAAGAATATTAAACAGAAGTATATCTAACACTGTTATTTGTAGATTTATAAGTCAAATTAAAATATTTCTAGGAATTTACTAGAAAATGTTTGTTATTACTAAACGGATGGACTAAAGACATTACTCCCCCAGCCATTTTGTTTTTGGTATGACTTGAAACAAAATAAAATAATTTGACCTATAAAAGGGATCAGCTTATGTTTTAATTTATATATAAGATAACTTTGTAATAGGGCTCTGTTCGTTACCATCTAATTACCAAGGTTGTCAAAGTGCAATTATTGCAGTTTTTAATTATTTTTTGTATTCATGGAAAAGGTTTACTCTTCAGGCTCGTGTAGTCTTACTAGTAACCCTAAATGCTCATCATCATCCTCTTAGAATATTTCAATTAAGACCAATACGTATTCATCTTGTCACAATATAAGTTTGGCATTTATTTAAAAAGTTATGAAAGAAAGTATAATGTGTAAACTTAGTTTAAACAACCGATTTTGGAAGATTAACTTAAATCCATTTAAACCGATACTGAAAAGTAAACCGACATTTTAAAATATGAATAATAATTTAAACAGAGTTTCATCTTCGTTTAAACAGATCCTGGTTTAAATTTCAGTTGAAAATGCAAACCATATTGTTTATAGTAAGAATGAATAAGTAAATATAGAACAATTTTATTGTGTTGCAGATTCCATTAGACTCTATATAGATGATACTCACTCAGTATAATGCAAGAAGTAATGATTCACAACTACTTGGTTATGATAATTTGCCCATCAAAGTGGGTGTCAGTCTACGAGAGTTTCTTTGTCATAAGGCATATTTGGTAAGCTTTATAATTTTAATATGGTTTAATCATTTCCATAATAAAAATATATGAAGAGCAAAAGAGTAAGTCCATGGTTTTGTCATTAAAAATATAAGCGTCTCATCTTAGGCTATCACCCACATCTGATATCCAAGATTAGTATTTTATACATTTTTTTTATTCATTTCTAGTATTAAATGACAAGATAAAAACTTCTTCAACACATTTATTTTAAATAGCAATTTTTTAACTTTCTTGGAAGGTTTACCTGTCATCAAGCAATTTTATGTAATTTGGTAAAATATTAACCTGGCCCCTCTGATACAGATGACTTTTCTGAAACATTATTAGGTTAGCTTTTCGTAAAATACATTAACACTCTTTACATTATAGGTTTATGACCCCGGGTTATTTTATTTGAGCTGAGCTTGAGCTTTAATCAGGCTTATACGAGCTCGAACTTTTAACAAACTTAAGCTGGTAACGAGATAGATTTTTTTTTGTTAAGCTTCCGCTAAATTTTAATGGAAATACAATCAGTAGGTATAATCTCAATCTTTTGTTTTAGAATGGACATGACGGAGAAGCTAGTGTAGAGGGAAAGGCAAAGTAGCAGATGTAATTAACGGGAAATGGACACTCGATCTAACATAATGAATACAAACTTCCTTTGGCATGAAATTAGATTACAAGCCCATTTCGTTCACATATTTTTATAACAAATACATATAAATAATTATAGATTTGTGGATAAAGATTGTTCCGTACAAGTGAAAAGAAAATTTGAGTCAAGAAATAACATTGCGTTTCATAAAAAATAATCTTAAAATTCTTGAATGTGTGAAACAACCCAGTACAAATTTCTGTCAACAATTTTATACCAAATTTAAATATATAATATCAGAATTAACCACACAATAAAACTGTGCAAATGTAAAATCACCGATTTAGACAGCAAAGTGTCATCACAATGACATTTAGTGATTTGTGAACAATAATGACCCAAATACGAGCACAATAACTTAAGTCGAGAAGTATTATGTTCAGGAATAATTTGTAATAAATTAACGTTGACTGCTATCATTATAAGCTTGATTCATGCTGAGGATGTGTTTGACACAAGAGAAACAAATTTAGGTCCTATATAAATAGTTTTCCAAACATGTCCATGGTTCATTTTAGGTATTTAACCGACAACTACCGAACTGATATTTTCATGATGATTAGTTTTTGTTTTGCTTTGACGGTGAGGGTAATTGAGAAGATTTGTGCAATTTTTTAACATTGTTTATTCTGAAAATATGCTTAGAAAATTAATTAAAACCGTTTGGCCATTTAGACTTATTTTATTATTTATATTCCAGATAAGTCTGTTTATAGTGAGTTGATATTCCAAGATATTCAACTTTGTCTTATTTGCTTCAGGATGCTCAAGAAGGATTCTCTGATTGGTTCCATCATTACCATAATGCTAAACCTAAAGCTCCTTCTAAACCTAAAGAAGGTGCTTCGTTTACAGATAAAGTAGCTTATGATCATATAAATATTAGCTCAGTACAATAAGGAGTTGGATAGATGGAAAGCTGCCAGAGTCATCAGACTAAGGTACATAAATTATGGCTGCCTCAAGGCTCTAGATAATGTCTCAAATAAAATATGTAAATTCAACAGATTCTTGGGTCCCCTTATTGATAATAAGTTCCCCAGAAGTGATCATATTAATAATATCAGTGGAATAATATCAGTTGACTGTTATACAAATGATGTCACTGTCTGTGACGTTGCTTCTCTAAATCTTTAACATAGCTTTTACTCATTCATTAAAATCTTTTTATTTTATCAATCACAAGTTAAATTTTTTTCATTCTTTTTCTAATTTTTAAGGGTCTAAAAGGATCATTTTTATCAGGTACTTTATGCATACCAAGTCCTAAGATTTATATAATAAAATTCCAATTTAAGTTTCCTTTATATTGCCAAGAGGCAATTTCATCTGACAAAACAGAACCATTACTATTAAATTTACATTATATATATTATAAATAGTAAGATTTGTGTATAAAAATTTTTTTTAAGTCACTGTTTAAAACATAACAGATTGTGTTCTTAAATTTGAGTTGTTCCCTATTTTAAAAATTTCACAACTGTTTCGTCTATTATATTTTCATATTACAGTTTTTAGTACATACCAAAGTTGTTCTTTTTATTTAAATTTATACTTTAGTCTCAACCCATCTCACTACTGTTTTTCATTTAGTTTAGTCCATCATCTTTCTAAAACGCATCTCCAAAAAAGTCTTTCTGCTTTAGATCTTTCAACAAGACTCTTCCCAAGTTCTATGTTAGTGGATACAGATTGATCCTTTTATGGATACTCAAAGTGCTTTATATTTTCATCTTCTTACACTGCGTAGAGTTGAGAACTCATTTAGTTTCCTATAATATCTAATCTATGGTCACACTTCTTTTCAGAAACTAACTTAAAATGGTCATAATTTATTCTCTGTTGACCTTTGATTTTTTAACAATTCTTTACTAAAAATATAGCAGTAGCAAAAAAATTACATTAGGGTAGCTAAGGGACAATAAACTATCGAGTTGAAACATTAAAAAAAAAATTTATCTGTGGGGTATCAAATAAAACTAAAAATTAATATTGTGGTGCTAGGCCAAATTAAAAGTATCAAATATCATGTCCCCTCCTCCAAACTTGAACATGGTGTGACTACAAATCTGAAAAAATTAGTTTTTTGTATGACGACTACAACTTATTTAACCATACAATGAGAAATGCGAAGTATACAAGTTTTCATAGATTTGGGACAAACAATTCAATAGCCATTAAAAGATGGATTGTATTTTAATTGATTTCTCTCTATTACTGTCTGTAGGTAAAACCAAGAAAAAATATAGCCATACCGGTAACAATAAAAAAAAAACCATCGGAGTAATTAAGGTGCAAAAACTATCAAGTTGAAAAATTTTAACTCATCATTTTTGAAAATATTAATTATGGGGTATCAAATAAAACCAAAAGTTATTTTGACTACGAATATGTATGTTTATTTCACAAAGAAATTAATATATTGGCACTAGGCCACTTTAAAGACTTCTACTTTAGAAAAATAACTGTCACTATATGTCTATTCGCCTTGAGTCGTGTAATTTTAGCTCACGCTTGACTCATATTTGTTCATATCATGTGTGTTATTCAACTTATAATACATTTAATTAGATACAAATTTGCGGATATGAACTCTGCATGTAACAGTACCAATCTTACCTCTCTATGATGACAAATAATGAATTTATGATTAAAGTGCAATGATATCCGTATAGTTACGAGATCCAGGACCAAGTCATTGACACAAGCTTAAAAATTGAAGGCTCCTTGACATATGTACAGCTTTAAGGCCTGTCCAGGCCTAGACAATGAAACGAGTGGAAACTTTTATACAGTGTGAAACATATGCAGTGGCTCGTTGGGGCCTAGCTGATGTAAAGAAAGTGATATACACAATAACAAGTTTTATAAAACCAGTGAAACAACTGTTTTAAACAAATTTACACTAATATATAAGATCCCTTGATCTACCAATACAACTTAACATTTCCTACAATGCACAAGAAACTAACTTTTGTGCATTACATTTTGAGGATCTGCTTGTATTACATTATATGATGGGAAGGGTAAGTACCATGATTGATCCTGACAACTTGTTTTTAATGCTCTTTCTCATTCTGAGATCAAATCTTTAAAAAAATTAATTTCTTATTGAAATCTGGCTAACGACATGTACATAAATTTTGAAATTTTTATAACTTAAATTATTTAAACTGTTTTTAGGTGTACAATAAACAACAACTTTGTGAACTTCTGACTAAACTTAGTGAGTCTTCTTTGGCACTTCTGGATCAAGGAAAGGGTCCTTGGGGATGTCCTGTAACATCATAACTTCAGTATCAAGAAATGGTGAGTAAACATATTTGTCTAGTTAATTTATTAATAGGAATGATCTATCAAGATCTCTATCAGTTACTTAATTCTAGAACTGGTAAATCACCGTTATATCTAGTTCTGTACTGGTAACGCCAGATATGTAGCACGAAAATACTTAATTTCTTAAAATCTGAAAACCTCTTCTCCTGTTATATATTAATAAGCCTAATGCCACAAGCAGGCAACATTATATCGGAAGCAATTTACATTATATTTCAGATAAAACTAACTACTTCTTATTTCTCTCTCTCTCTCTCTCTCTCTCTCTCTCTCTCTCTCTCTATCTCTCTCTCTCTCTCTCTCTCTCTTTCTCCCTCTCTCCCTCCCTCTCTCCCTCCCTCTCTCTCTCCCTCTCTCCCTCCCTCTCTCCCTCCCTCTCTCTCTCCCTCCCTCACTCCCTTTTTAACAGTCTGGGTATATTTCCAAAAACAATTTTAATAGTTTAATAGCTAGTTAATTTGATTAAAATAAAATTCAGTTTATTGTTCAACACACACACACACATTTCAATGTTTAGTAAATTTGTTAAGAATGTTTTTATATACTGAAAGTTACCTTGGCTTGGCTTGTGTAATTTTTTTTAACAATTAATTAATTTAAGTTTGTATTACTTGCCATACATTGATGTGCCAAAATTGTAATCAGATTTACAGTTATCATTGAAAATTCCCTGCTTTGTGACGTCAAAATTATAAAAAACATTTACACTTTTTAAAATTAAATTATATGAAAACTCACTATGGAATGCCAAAATTATGAAGATAAACTCCTGTTAATTATTTTTAACTTTGCTTTGTTGCAATTAAAATTAAATTTAAGATTGCTGACACTCCTCTTTGGTACAGTTGCCCCCAGTCTGTGCACACGGTCACAATCGTACTATTCTCTATGAAAACATAAACTGTGATGATTTAAACACTCCAGTATTTGCGACCATTTCTCTCACAATTTACCTTTCATTTTATTGTTAATGTAAGTTAAAAAAATTTAATTATAATTTTTAATGAAATTTATAAACCTAAACTTACTGAAACACCTCACTTTATTACTTTTACTTATAGACAATTATATACTCTTACTTACTCTATTGTCCAATTGTCTGGATTCTGTTATTTCAAGCTCCTCAACTCCACTCAAGCCTTCATCAGCATCATCTGAACTTTCACAATCTGATTCACTGTCACTGTTTATAGAAGTTATAAGTGATTCAACTATATTGTCTGTGGTTGGTTCTTGAGCTAGGTACTCGTCTTCAAGTGTTTCAACATGTCTGCATTTCCTTACCCAACTCTCAAGACCCATGTTTAACACTTTTTCTTTGCATATCATTTCTGCGTGAGAAATAGTGCAATAAACGTTTCTGCTTTAATATTAGCCCAAGCAAGTCCAATAGGATTGAGTTCAGGATAATAAAGTGGTAGTCTATGAATGTCATGCCCTTTTTTTTTCACCATTTAGTCAATTAGGTACTGATGAAACCTAAATTTGTACATTTTTACAGTTCTGAAACAAACATACATTCACTAAATAGGATATTGGTCTTGGTAAACCAATCTTTCATCTCTTGCTTTCTACTGCTAGATGTAGAGGTGTATATTGTGATAATTTGAGTTCAAATTTAGTAACAACTTTTCTTGCAGCCTTTTTACAAAATTTCACAATTAACATTGTCGTGGTTATCACTACTTTTGCTGCTGGCTTTCCACATAGCAAGTGCATCAGGAACAAAGCCTGTTTTGCCACCAGCATGTATAATAATTATCCTATCCTCATGAGATACTTATTGGACTACAGGCACCACTATTTAACCTGTCCTACCATGTTTTACTTGAAAGGTGGCTAGGTTAGGTTAGGTTAAACATGTTTCAGCGCAGGTTTAAAAGTGAAAAGTATAAAATGAGAGGGAAATCATGGCTGAAGCATGAGGAACCAAATGTTTGTAAAAAACTTGCCGCCTTAACCTCCTGTCCACTACAACTAGCTGAGTCTGTGTTATAAACTCCTTCCTTCCATAAGCACACTTTTAATCTCGTCATAATTGTTTAATCTCGTTCTATTTTGTTTTTATAAATATTTACTTTTTTCTCAGGCTCTTAAATAATCTCTTATTTTGAATATACTATATTTATTACTATACATTTATTTAACTTTGGTTCCAGGATTACAATTCATTTAAATCTTAACTTTAATCTCTTTACAGCATATAGGTACATAAATTAATTATAGTTCACACTAATTTTCTTCTACTATTATATCACTATCTAACCACAGATGAACCGCTAAAACTTCTCATTTGCAACCAGGATTATACTACTGATTACTGATGACACAATCAGGAATTATCAGATGATTTCTATTATTCTTTGAAAAAATAAACTCAAAATGTGAAACATTACACCGTAAATAAATAAAGATCTTTATTATATTATTATTTTTAACTGTAACAGATTATTAAAATTGTGTTAATTAATTATTATTTTGTGTCCTGTCAGTCCTGCATTGTTTGCATTATACGTTGATACGATATTTTAACAAAGTACAATAACGTAATCTACAATATTTTCATACTAGTACAATAATGTAATCAAATGACATTAATTTACCGTACTTTATAAATATATCAAATTATGATATCTGTAATAAATTTTACACTTACTTTCTCACTTCTAATGTATATTAAAATTATTAAATTATTTTAGTGTTGTTACAAGATCAGTAGCTCCCTAGAGACAGATATTATTTGCATTATAATTAGGTAATGTTTTAAATACAGTTGACATTCCACTTTTGGCCCTGGCCAAATGTTTAAACAGTCTGTTTAATTTTGTTGTTACTGTCAATACATATTATAAACACACCTTTAATGCACAACATCCATTCCCTTACACAAATTATAAATATGATTATTTTTTTATCTCTTAACCTTTTCGGAACTAACATACTCTAAACCCTACTTCATGCTCAGACTAGGTTATTTTATTTAGCTGTATTTATGTCACTTACCTTCATGCAGTCATTCTTTTCTATTATTTATCACTTTTCAAACTTTAGGAATAAATGTTGTTTTTAATATTTGAAAATTTAAATTTTATATATATATATATATATTTATATATTGTTATTTTTTTTACACAATTTTACAGACACTTAAAAATTTTTTTAAAACTTTCACATTACCGGTATCTCTAGATTATCTAATAAAAAAAGGTAAATAAATAGTTTTTATTGTAGTCAATTCTAAAATTTTGTTTTTGTGTGATAAATACCAAAGCACAGAGAAACACACATGTAACTTGATTCTTTTCTCTTCTTTTGCTCCAATTGTGTATGAGTACACACATGGCATTTTCTCATAGCATTTTTCCTGTTAGGGGTTTCAGGTACAAGTGAAGGGAAGTGTCTCTCTGTTAGCCGAAGTGGTGGCTCATTTTTTGATGGACGTCCTCCACGTTGAAAAACTCTGGCGATGTGATGTTGTTCTAACAGCTGACGAATGACCCCTAGTTGAAAATCTGCCAAACTTATTTTGTTCCCTGTGTTTACCATGTATAAAGTATGTGCATTCAACAAAGCAATATCAATTGTATGAAAAAATAATTTTTTGTACCATTTTATTGTTTTTCGTACACATTCTACCGAACTAAGCATCATGTCACTTCTGTCGACAGACCCCATGTTGTCGTTATAGTCAATAATGCAAGCTGGTTTTTGTATATTGGTGTTAGTCTGTCTGTTTTTTTTATCACTCATCAACATTATGTACAGTAGTAAGCATTGTAACATCTCTTTTGTCCATCCATTTCACCACCATAACATGTCACAAGACTTGCTAACTCTTTCCCCTTTCTTCATTTTTTGGGGAGAAGTGGCATCAATTTTCGGTTCTGTCGAACAGTCCCACAAGAATTTGTTTTAAATTTATGGAGATAGAGTGACAGAGTTGGGCTGGTATACCAGTTGTCAGTATAAAGAGTGTGGCCTTTGTTTATATAGGGTTTCAGTAGAGTCGTTACTATACTTCCAGATATGCCTAACTGTGGAACATTATCTATTTGAGTATCACCACCAGTATAAACAATAAAATCTAGGACATATCCAGTTTCACAATCACATAAAACAAATAGCTTTATTCCGAAACGATGGCGTTTAGTTTTTATATATTACTTGAAACTAAGCCTTCCTTTGAATAACACTAAGGACTCATCAATTACTAAATTTTGGAAAGGATAAAACAAACTTGAGAAATTAGTTTTCAACATATCTAATAATTCTTGAATTTTGAATAGACGGAAGCTGGGTGGTTGATCTTTATTATTGGCAAAATGAAGCATACTAAGAATGTTCAAATATCTGTCTCTAGCCATCGTTTCGGAAAACATTGGGGAATGTAATAGCCTGTCGGTTGACCAATACTCTTTTATTGAATTTTTTTTATTTCTAGGCATAAGCATGGTCAAACTCAAAAATGTATATATTTCATCTACGTTGGTTGGTTTCCACCGATGTAAATTTGAATAATTTGCAAGATCAATTTGTTCAGTTACTTGGTTATAGTATGTGTTTGTTTCATTCACAATATGTTCAACAATTTTGGGCGTTATTAGAGCTTTAAAATAACTGCAAAAATCAGATTCATCATTTGAAATTGATTGCTTTATGCCGGAATTAGAAATATCAAAATCATGGATGATGGGATTGAATTTACTGTCTGTCCAATTTAAAAAAATTGGTAGGCCTATTTGATTATTTTCTGATGTATTTGTTATTTTTTGTTTTTTATTTGGTGGACATGGTTCACTTGTAATTGTAATTGGGATTTCAGATTCTATTTCTTGTTGTTGATTATTCGAAGTAGATGCAGTTTCTTCACTAACAACAGAATCACTAAAACTATCCTCATTTCCACACGTGGTATCATCATCAAAACCATAACTAGAACAATCACTATCAAATTCATCACCTGACTCTTCGTTTAGCAAAATTTCACTAATATCACTAGAATAAAATCCGCGATTTATCCACAAATTTAGAAGAAATAAATCCTGAACTCGACTGCAAAGAATGGGCCATGTTTACTAACACTCTTCACAAAACCTACTAAAAGCTGGTACAGTCACATGATTTTATTCTCTCTATTTTCTACTGTTAGCCGCCTCCTATCGATAGTGCAAATAGTTCATTTTAAAGCTAATAGATTGCAGTACATGTCAGTAAAAGAATTATATTAGTCGCGTTAAAGCGATTATAGTACTCAAACGTTAAAGTTCTAAAACGTGTATACACGACTGTAGTCTGTGCGGACAGTTTACTCCAGTCGCGTAAACGCGTTGACAGTCCCGAAAAGGTTAAGCTTTCAAATTACCTTTTTTGTGTATTGTCCTTTTTCTACAGAGTCAACTTTTTTCATGAGCATGTCTAAAAGGTCGTCCACGCCAGTGTCTATTTCAATAGCAGCTAAACAAAATTTTATTGCCTTTGTCATTAAATGTTATATATGTCTACTGCTATTATTATTTAACATATTATTATGTGTTAACAATATAATTTAAAATGTATTTACTGAATATGTTGTTCAGGTTGGTATGGTTAACAAAACATTAATTGTCACCATCAAGCTTTTAAATGGTGGTGTATATTGGCATAAGAAGGTGTAAAAAATATGGCGCTGTAGAAGTTTTGAGTGCATATTTATTTCTATTAACATTATAAGTTTTTGAAAACAGTCAATGCCTTAATGATTTAAAATTCTAAAATTAGACTTTTTTCTAAACTTTGCCCATTGCATGCATGATAATAGTTGAAAGTTCCCTTAACCGCAAAATTGAGGGGAAAAACACTTAACGAACAATCACCTGGTGATGTCACAACATTAAATTTTGTACAGTATAAAAAATAGGTGAAAAACATGTTTTTAATGAATGTATTTTATAACCTAGAAGAGTTTATGAATTTTAAGAAGTGTAAAAAGAGTAGTACATAAGGTTACTAATTTGATATGTAATATTTTTTATTTTAAGGACTGCCAATTGTATCTGTTGTTTTTGTTATCTGTTATTGGTTTAATATTGTGTGTTGGCTATTGTTTGTCTGTCATTTACTTGTATTTGTTGTTATCTATTGTAATTTGTTAACGAACGTAAACTAATAATTATTTAATGTTAACATAATAAATTTATCAATCAATCCCTAACACAGATCAATATGGATCCAATAAAATATTTAAGATATGTTTAGATAAATGGCTAAGAAAAAATCTTTTTATAGTATCAAAGGATATACATGCTAAGCATGGAAGATTTTATTTTTTAGTAACATTTTAATTTATATGTTTTAATTATTACTGTTACGTGTTGTATAGTATGCTATGGAATTATGTGTTATTTTGCTACTGGCAATATCTATTACATCTGTAATTGTTCAACGACAATAAAATAATAATTTAATTTTAGCCATATCTCAAGGTATTTTTTTGTAATGCAAAATTTAGGGGTAGTTGGTATTTAAAAACACACAGAGCCAAACTTAGAACAAAGAGCTGTATATATTTTATTTAATATACACACTCACTTAGTTTAGTATGTAAGTTAAGTTATGTTAATTCTTGAATTTAATTTAGTGAAGCTAACCTTTATGAACTAACCCTTTGTTCGGGCGTCATTTTGTAAGCTTTGTTATGTTCTTTATGAGCATTTAATCAATTTTTAAGTTATTTACCTAGTTGTAAGTCTGCGTTCTTACAACTCTACATTTAAATTTACCATTTTTAATCACCTGAAGGGCAGGATTTCAATCTCAAATCGTACTTACAGTTACTAGCATAGCATGGCACAGGTTGACACAAATTATCTAGCCAGACATATTTAAAATAAGAGACCTTCTTTTTATTGTGTCATTAAGAGACAAAGACATATCTATTTAAATAAAAGTATCATCAACATTAAAATGTAAAGTACAGAAATTTTATAAGTGTTCAAATTATTGTTCAAAAAAATTAAAGTTCTAAAATGTTCCCCAATCACATTAATAAAGTTATGTTCCTTTATACTTTGCACTTTACTCACAAACAGTTTGTACAAGCGTATTGTATTTGGTTCCAACTTCCAAATGCAATTATTCCGCCATGAGGCTGCTAAATTTTAGTCCCGACAGTCTCACCATGACGTGACTGTCCACCGTTGAATCCTTACAAAGACTGGCAAAACCACATTTCTAGAAGACGCTGCTCGCTGAGGATCTTGGGAAATCTCGCTGGGGTTCAATTTCCTCCAAGCACGGATTTGTACAACGTCAGATGATTTATCGGCGCGCACATTTCAAATTCAAACTTTCAATTATACATTGTATGGGAAACATTTACTTTCTGTTTAAAAGCACTTTACACTTTTCTATTTATATATAATATTCATTCTGAATATTATTACTCTATTAACACTACTTGTACATTACTTAAGTTTAATATTTATTATTTATTATTATTTTGGTTGGAAGATGTCCCATGCTTACAGAAACCCCCTCCTTCGAGATTCTCATTACGCAGAAATAAGAATCTCGAAGAAACAGCATGGAAGCTGGGACACTCCAACCAACTTGCCACCTTTTACGGAGTCAAGAGTAGTTCTAATAACAATTTCGGAAAATTTTAATTTATCATTTAACAAACAAAAATATCAAAAAATCACATCATCATTATTTAAATTTCAAAAACATCATAAATTTTCTGCATTGTTACAGATTTTTCAAAAACATCATCAATTATTTTTAAGTATTAGACAAATCTCAAAAATATCATAAATTTCAAAAAATGGTACATTCAACATAAATAGAAATCATTTCTCAACATGTTTTTAACAAACATAATATTGTTCATGATATATCAAAATAAACAAATCAAAAGTCAAATAAAATCATATTACAGAATGTGATACAAAAATATGATAAAGTATATTATTTATGACATAACCAATATGAATTTTTTTAATTTAAACAAGTAACACATCATATTACAAGGTATACAGCATAAAATCATATTCAATGTGTAAAATAGTCATAACAGACAATATTAAAACATATAAAATGTGAACAACAAATAGATAATCATCAAATCATATCATAATGCAAATGATATTTAAAAACACAACACATTAGACATTCTATGTCAAAACATAATCAAAAGTGCATAACGTAGCATCATTGTTAATTCTTTATTATTTTACAACAGCAGAAAAGTGTATAGCATAATACATGTGAACAACAGAAACAATCATCAAATCATAGACAAACAAATTTTTTTAAATTTTTCACATCATAAAAATCAAACATCACATATCAGCATCATTTCAATTTACATCATTCAACATGTTCATTGACAAAATCAATTATTATTATTTCAAATCATACTTTTATGATTTACTCTTTCATAATTACAATTTTTTATAATTAACTTCTTCATCATTATAAAGTCATCTTTATTCATCACAAACATTTCATCTTCAAAATCAAAATCATCTATCTTTATTATTATTGTTACATATTAACAAATTATGAAACATATCACATTATAGAAAAAAATTTTAAAACATACAATCATTATTATTATTTTATGGCTAAAAAGAAGATTTCTTTTCCAATCAAAAAACCCATCCCCCAAATTCATAATTGAGAATTCATATTTCCCTATCATTTTTATCTCTTAATCAAATTATCTTATTATTATTTTATTTACCTAGGATTTCAGGAATCTATCACAACTTCATCATTAACAGTTATTTGGTACATTGCCTACTTTCATTTTAAAAGAAAAAAAAAATTTAATAAATCAGTTCACCAATAAGACTCTCTTGTCTTATAAAAAAAATCATCAACCTCGTAGAATGAGAGTATTCCCCTTGGAATCTCTAAAATTATTATCAAGGATTAGCGTCTTTTTTGGAACCCCTAATCAAATATATCATCGCAGCAAAAATCGTAGAAAAAACTCGTAGAACATCATTTAAGATCTAGCGTCACATTGGAACCCCTAGTCTATATTTATCGTCGAACATCATCACTTGACCCCCTCAAAAACCTCATTACTCTTACTGATTTATTAAAACGAACTACATATTATTATTTATTAACATTTCCTATTACCAAATACTAAATCACAATCCAAACTATTTATTATCTTCCTGAAATCATCCTCCTTACTAAAAGTTTCATTAACATTATCTCAACATCTCAAAAAAATTATTTATTATTCACTTTCCTTAAAAATCTACATCATCTATTTATCAATATTCATCAAAGTTCCATCAAAAACATCTCATCGTATTTAAAATATAATCACCACTGAATTATTTATTATTATTATTTAGCCATTTGTAAATCCTGTATTATTATTATTTAGTATTTAAAGTTATATCTATGACTTTACCATTGTTCACTTAAGTTCTTCTGCTGAACTTTATCTTCATTCATTATTATTAAAAATCAAATCAAGTATCCTAATTATTAACATTTATTTATTACATCTTATTTATCTAGTGTATATAAAAAATCATCAACCTAACCTAACCTGTTCTATCGTTACGTTGTACAATTACCATTA
The DNA here is from genome assembly GCA_963513935.1 of Aphrophora alni. Taxonomy (NCBI): domain Eukaryota; kingdom Metazoa; phylum Arthropoda; class Insecta; order Hemiptera; family Aphrophoridae; genus Aphrophora; species Aphrophora alni. Next base: position 20,283,535 of record OY740776.1, on the reverse strand, counting down.
TGTACATAACCTATAATTGGTTTTAGCATTATTGATGCTCACACACTCAGTCATTCTTCATCATTCAACATCATCCTGGTTTTTTCATTAATCATATTTTAATATATGTCAGATGTAAATTATGTTTATTATTATATAAATCTCATTTTTATTTTTAATTGGAATAGTCTTAACTTCTATCCACTTATCCACTTGTTTTAATTTAAAATTTTATTCAGAAATTATATATATCTAATCATTAATTTAGAGTTTCTTCTATTTTTATCATTAAAAGGTTTATTTATTATTGAATTTTTTATGAGTTAAGTTAAAATATAGATATCAAAAAAATTTTTTTAAATTTATTGATTTTCTAAAGTATGGTATGTACTTTATAAATCATGTTTCACTTATTTAAATTTGCGTATTTGTTCTATCCCCAAATACTAATTCTAAGTTTGGCCTAAACGGGTTTTAAGGCTCTATCGTAAAATTATATTATTTATTTAAGTTTCGTATTTGTTTGTGTACAAATATCAATTTCTAATACTGGCCTAAACGGGTTTTTTAAGCCTATAATCAAATTTAATCTTAATCATGTTTTATATTTAAACATATTACCATTTATTATTATTTTAATTTATTCTAGTTAAAAATTTAGTTTTAATTTTATCCATCAATATCTAATATTTAACCACTTGAACCATTCTCTACCATTTCTATGTCATTCTGATCATACTAATAAACACTTATGTCACCACAGAATTCACCTCCCTTTGGTCAAAGTGAGTTTGAATATTCATACCTACTATATTCAGTATGAACCACACAGTGATCTCCGGTCAATAAACCCCTGTGACACTGTTTGTTCCGAAGTTCTTTTTTGGTTCACTTATAATTTTATTTCAACCCATTAATATTAATGACCCCCTCAAAACATTGTACATTTCAAAATTATTTAATTTTATGAATTTGGTAAATATGTACTTCAGGATGCATCTTCCATTGGGTTGGTAAATATTTACTCTAGGTTACTCCTCCTAATTTAGCCTAAACTGTCTTCGTTTTAATTAATATAACATTTTATTATTATAATTTAGTCTATTTATCTCAGGTTATACCTTAACTTATTCAGAAATTTATTTAGGAATCTATTTAGATTCTATTCTTTATGTAAAAACAACTTTATTCAAATTCACATTAAAATTTATTACTACATCTGCACATCCATTTATGATTAATTACGTTACTGTTCTTTCTGTTACATTATTATATTTTATTTTTAATTAGACTGTCTCCCTGATCAGTATTTCTTTTCTTTTTATGGTTTACCCCCAATCTAAACACCCTTTCTGACATTAACTTTTTCTTGTGGTTCTGGCCTAGTCTAACAACTTTGCTAACACTAAATTTCATTCTATATTCCTGCCGTAACCTATAACTCGTCTTTCTAAAATATTCTCCATAGTTGACCCCCTCTATACTCCTAATTTCCTTAAATATTCCCGTAGAATCAACTAATGCCTTTATATATAGTTCCCCATAACACCCTTGTAGCCTAATTGTACCTTTATCAAAACTTTCTTTTTCAACAAAACTCTTACTTACCTGATCCTGTCTTCTAAATTCATCCCTAATATTTTTAATAAAAACTTTCTCATAACCCATTATCATATAACTACTACGTTTCTTTATCGTAACATCTAACTGTACTATCATGTTATCAAAATTATTATTTACCAATTTCCTAACCTCAATTACATTGTCTATACTCAACATTGTATATTACCTCAACATAGCCTAACTTATTCACATCTGTTTTCATTGCACTAACTTCTACTAAAACACTAGCATCATTTTCTTTCTTTAACCCTAGTGTAGGCTCAACGTCATAATTACTGTTTTGTTCCAAAATGTGAATTTCTTTGGATAAATTACAATTGATATTGTCTATTACTACAACTTGTTCATTATTAATTTCATTCTTATCGTCTTTGTTAAATTTATTACTTACTGTGTCAAATTTCTTAACTAAATTTTCAAAGCCTATCCTTCTCTCAACCATAATTTGTTCAAGTTTACTATCAAAATTTTCTAATCTATCATTAATTTCTACCTTATTCAAATTAATTTCTTCTTTTAACTGTCAACCTCACATTTCTCAGATTGATTATTCATCGCTACCTTCATTTCTCTAAAATTATTTTCAGATTTTTCATTAATTTCTACATTATTTAACTTCATATCATTTTTAAATTCTACTCTTAATTGTTTAATATTACTCGTTAGTATTCCTACCAGATCATTTAATGATATTGATTTTTCATCTTTAGGCGACTTAACCTCTATTGTATTCTCAAGCTTACCGACCATGCTTGATTTGACTAACTTATCTTTATCCATTTTTATCTAATTAATCCATTGTTATACACTCTCAATTATGTTTTTATTTTGTTTATCAAATATCCCTTAATTATTAATCATTATTATTTAAATTTTAAAACTGTGTATAACCATGTACCACGCTATTTTTGCAACTGCTATTTCAGATTGAGGACCAAACGGGCGCCATTTTGTAAGTTAAGTTATGTTAATTCTTGAATTTAATTTAGTGAAGCTAACCTTTATGAACTAACCCTTTGTTCGGGCGTCATTTTGTAAGCTTTGTTATGTTCTTTATGAGCATTTAATCAATTTTTAAGTTATTTACCTAGTTGTAAGTCTGCGTTCTTACAACTCTACATTTAAATTTACCATTTTTAATCACCTGAAGGGCAGGATTTCAATCTCAAATCGTACTTACAGTTACTAGCATAGCATGGCACAGGTTGACACAAATTATCTAGCCAGACATAGCCTATTTAAAATAAGAGACCTTCTTTTTATTGTGTCATTAAGAGACAAAGACATATCTATTTAAATAAAAGTATCATCAACATTAAAATGTAAAGTACAGAAATTTTATAAGTGTTCAAATTATTGTTCAAAAAAATTAAAGTTCTAAAATGTTCCCCAATCACATTAATAAAGTTATGTTCCTTTATACTTTGCACTTTACTCACAAACAGTTTGTACAAGCGTATTGTATTTGGTTCCAACTTCCAAATGCAATTATTCCGCCATGAGGCTGCTAAATTTTAGTCCCGACAGTCTCACCATGACGTGACTGTCCACCGTTGAATCCTTACAAAGACTGGCAAAACCACATTTCTAGAAGACGCTGCTCGCTGAGGATCTTGGGAAATCTCGCTGGGGTTCAATTTCCTCCAAGCACGGATTTGTACAACGTCAGATGATTTATCGGCGCGCACATTTCAAATTCAAACTTTCAATTATACATTGTATGGGAAACATTTACTTTCTGTTTAAAAGCACTTTACACTTTTCTATTTATATATAATATTCATTCTGAATATTATTACTCTATTAACACTACTTGTACATTACTTAAGTTTAATATTTATTATTTATTATTATTTTGGTTGGAAGATGTCCCATGCTTACAAGTAGCAGATAGGAGTGCAAGTTAGCAGCAACACAGCTGCCTTTGTATAAATCATTGCCTAAGTCATTGTTTTCCTTTGTGTTAAAATTAATCATATCTGAGTATATGGTTATGTATACAGGTTATTTCAAAAAAGGACTTTATGTTACAACTTTAAACCACATAGAAATTTATTCAAATAACTTACATAGTAGGTTGAGGTATTATTTTAAAAACCGAAACATCTTTACATGTTCATTTTGGTTTTATGACTATGATACGGCACACATCTCACTTTAAATAAATTCGATATCAGTTTGGAGGAGGGTTGTTCGTCAGGTAAAGGTAGAAGATACACTTGATTTTTAGAAATAATTGACAGAAGACAAATCTGATAGCAATGGTAAACCCTGCGAAACTAATCCACCGAACTAGGAATTCTCAGACTTTTCTGCAAAAGTGAGTCCTGTCTTGCTGGTAGTGAGGATTGCATTTTGGTCATCTTTATCTTTGCGTCTTTCTAATGAAACGTATGATTTTTTTGACCAAATAGGTTTTCAGGCTGTTTATCACTTTTTTCATGTTCTAGGTTTATCATAAGGGAAGTTAATTTTACTCTCATCACGTTGGGTATTAGTTTTTATATACATGTAATTGATGGTAAATCTCCAATTAAATCATACGAACAGTCCATCATTATCAAATAATTTTAAAACCAGAATATACAGAAAGACATTGTTTTTCATAAAAAGAAAGATTTACTATTACCCAATATATAAACTAAATTAGATAAAAATATGTAGATTTCAATTCTACATGTATTCTTACATGTCTTTACAGTTGTACAACCCCCACCTCTCTATAATGACAAATAGCGAAGTTATGATAAAAAAAATGTAATTTCAAACTTTAGCTTATCAAAGAAAACATGACATACGTATAGTTACAAGATCCAGCAGGGATGAGTTGATGACATAACCTTAGCTTATGGATGTTTCATCAGATATCAGAGCAAAGCGATTGGAGACTGTTTAATATATACACATCTAGTCGACTTCAAGAAATAGAAGTAAACTTAATTATGAGGTTCAGTAAACCCGTGTAACAACTGTTTTAAACAAATTTACCCTATTGGGTAATACCCTTTGATCTACCAATACAAGTTAACATTTCCTACAAGGTCCAAGAGATCAACTTGTGTGCATTACATTTAGAGGATCTGCTTGTATGGTGGAGCTGGGTAAATACCATGATGGCCCCATCAACATGTTTTAAACTGTTTGCAATACTTAATGTATTATATATAAAGCTCTTACTGTAATCAACTAATATTGTTTCTTGTATGTAAAACTTGAAATATTTATAATATTTTGCAAAAAGAATTATTGTAAATAATTACGTTATTTGTATGTACCTCATAAAGTTTTTAATTATAGCGTAAATATGTGAGCAGTAATGCAGAAGTTGTAATTCCTTGGAATGAGTTTAGGTAGTCAAGTAGAATCTTCATATTTATTATATGGTTCTGAAATACGGAAATGCATATTAATTGTATGAGCCATATTTTTCTTTTAAACTGGTTTCTAAGAAATAAGGGTACATCTTGTAGTCATTTGCACGGTCTGGTTATTGTCAGAAGATAATACATTATTTTTACTTCCATACGTATACAATAGTATAAAGAAAGTTATGTGACAGGTTAAAAAATTGGGGCAAACCATTTGTGTGAAAATATCTGGTCTCTCAAATTCGGGCTCAATAAGGCATTTTAATTAATTATCCTAAGCCATATAAAATTGTTATTATTGTAAAGTCAGATGATCTTAAAGTTCAAATCATTCACTTGTAATTTATATTATATTTCAAAATTTCTAATTAAATATATTTTATTGTTTGAAATAAACTGTATTCTTTGACTCATTATCCTCTTTATTTCAACTGTTAGATGTGTTATATTACCTTGAATTATTCCTGCAAATAATTACATACATGGAATCTAAAATTGGAGTCCCTTCTAATTCTACATATTTGATATTCCTTATATCCTCATTTCCTACCCTTCACTATGGCAACAATGGTACAATGCTTTATGACTTTCCTTTATCTTAAAATGTATATAAAATTTTGAATTTCATTAATGCCTATTTTTACTGGATCATATTTATCGCTGACTCATATTATTTTGTTTAATTTATCCATTATTGATTTTAAAATTAAATATTTCCCCCATTATTCGTATACTTCAAATAATGTATTGTATCAGTTCACTTCATGTAATTAGAAATCTAGTGGATCCGAGACGCTGTTGTGTTTCAACCTGCTGGTTTGACTATCCTCAATTTCAATGAACCTGAACAAATAATTCCTTCTATACAGTAATAGACCATGTGTTTTAAATATCTCCAACTCCAATTTTTTTTGTTACCTCATTCTGTTCCTAATTTCCATAATTATTCAACAAAATTTAACAATATTTGTGCAATTATTCAGCAACACATAAAAAATAGTCATTGGGCTTCTAGTTCTTCTTCTGGTCACTGTGTAATAGCTGCAAAATTAATCAACTGTATCAACTTCACCTTTATTTCTATTGTAGTCTAATATAATGTCTGGTTTTTAGAATCGGGATCAACTTTTCTATCATCATGCATGGTACTAAGTAAAAGAACGCACTTATTTTTACACGGAATATACGAAACCAAAGTCTCATCTTTTTGGGAACCAAAAAGGGATAATCCTACTCCTTTTTGTTTGGAAAGTAGAATTTCATTGGTAATTTCTTTTTTGATAGATTTTAATGTACCTACAATATTTACACCGTCGGACAAAAGTAATTTCGCCAAAGGATAAACTGGTGAACCAAGGTGTCTGTTGTCAGATTTCTGTGTGAGTCTTTCCAGTTATTGATGAGACGATTGACAATCTGAATGCTTGAATTAGAAACTTCATAAGGACCTGGCGACTGAGTTTCACAGTAAATCTCAAGCTCGGGTGTATAAAATGTGTGTAAATCAACAATTACAAATATTTTCATGCCATATTTAGCAGGTTTATTAGGAATACATTGATTAAAGAAACAACTCCCACCAAATGGTTCTAATTTTTCTATAGATTTTCTCCTGGTGACAAATTGTAGAATATATGGTTCTACAATTCTTTACAAAAGCTAATTGCCGCTACTTTATCTGTCTCCTGTCATGTCTTGTTATCAAATCTGATTGATTTAAGTAAAAACTTAAGTCTGTTTGTCCCATCACACATTGTGTAAAATATCAGTGCCATCATTACGCCAAGCTTCACTGAGATTCAGTTTAGAGGATTTTTTACATCTCAACAGGTGTAATATATCCTGATAAACGCCATTTTCTTCTCTATTTGTATGTTTTACGTCTTTTTTAGAATTTTATTCCTTATTACTGGTATCTGCCTTCTGATCTATGCTTGTATATCACACTATTTGATTGATCATATCAATATTAACAATGTTTGAAAATGGTGAAATTTCATTACAAACACCTTGACAGTTTGTAGGGAAAGGTAGAATTTTTTTAAGAATATTTTTACTAGGAGTTCATGAAAATTTACTCTGTATAGGAATTTTCTTCAATTTATGGATTTCTGATATTTCTTTTAGATTTTGTTTTATAAACCAATTTTATTTTAAAAAATCGTTCTCAGTAGACCCAAGAGCAACGACATCAACTACTGTATCGTCTTCGATAACATCTATTTCAGAATTTGTATCGTTGTCACTTTCACATATTTTTCAATCTCACTAACTTGACTATTTCATTATCTATACAATCATCCTTGTCACAAAGTTCTTATAAAAGAGAATCGATACAATCATAATTAATTATATCTTTCCCTGATATAACAGCATGGGTGGTATATGGAATACACCAATCCAGATGTCAATGAACAAAAACGTTAAATAAATAACACCCCTTACTTCACCAACTCTCACACTGTACTAACAAAACCCTAATAGTAGGGTAATAGGAGGGGAAAGAACCCAGTCCACTGTTGGAGAAGGAGAGGGAGACACCATTTTCTCATAATGTCATACCGAGTTCGCCAGCCCTAAAATCAATTTCGGATCAAACCTAACATGATAGGAAGAACACACTTTCTATTGATAAACAAACAGAAAGAGTCAACAACTGGACCAAAGAGTCTATAAACAGCTGATCTGGTATAGCACAGAGTATAGAGTCAGATACAACCTTGTCATTCTACATAGAAGAAAAAATATCCTGTCAGATAGAACTTTGTCAAATTAGTATCTCAGTTAATTTTAAATATATAAGATAATTATTTAGTTTTCCATGTAGGCCAGATTAAGGAGTCAAATGAACCAAAAAACCCATTTTAGCCAAATTTGTCAGTTACAACCTTGTCAGACCAAGGTAGCGAAATGTAGCCATTTTATATTTCTCTGAATGATTAGTATTAAGTTAATGTGTTCATTTTGGTTTAATAGTATTTTTAATTTTGTTGCAGAGAGAATGAATGACAGCTTTATCACATCAATGGTAAAATCAAAAGAAAAAGTTATTGTGTTGAAAAAATATATTTTATTTTATTTTTTTAATGTTTTAATTATATATTGAACAATATATTTTTTATCATTAAAAATAAAATATGTAAATGAATATTTAAATAAATAATTTTATTTATCAGCTTACATTATTTTATTAAATATCCTTTCATGATTTTCAATAAGAATGTTTTACAGTGACATTAAAGAAAGTTATTGGTAATTTTGTTGTAGAAACACTACATAGAATTTTTTAAAAGTTATTGTTTTACTTTGTGTATTATATTATATAGAGGAAAGCACTTAAGATGAAGATTGATTTTAACTGAGAAAGTTATTTGGTTTATTTTTTGGAAGAGTGCACCTCCTTGATGTACAAAATGATTACACATGAGTCCGATTTTACATGGTATCTATTTCTTAGTTGTTCTCATAGAGCGCAGGACAAAAGAATGTTATAGAATAATTCTGGTAGATCGCAGCACCTCCTTGAAGATAAAAAATTATTTCATCAAAAAGTTATAAGCTTAGTTTATTTTCCTTAAGAGTGCAGCACTTCCTTAACATGAAAATTGATTTTAGTATTGATTGAAATAGGTTCCGTTAAATATTTAACAGACCATTAAGTTTAGCTCAGTGTAACAAGGAAATTGTTATCCAGTGAATAGAAATTGTTAGGAGGTCTATTGGTATTGAAATATTTACTGCAACTCTGACGGTTATGTTTCTTTAAAGAGAGATGTTGTCTCCTCGACTGATAGATTGTCACAGTAAGAAACTAATTTATATTAGGATCAGCTGTGCTGTGTCAATCTAAGTAAATAGTGGAGGGGGAAATTAGTTCACAAAGTGAACTGTAGAGCAACTACTAGTTTAGCAGTTGAGGACACATCAATCTTAAAGAAAGATAACCTCAAAATTGACATTATGTGGAAGAAGAACTGCGAAAAACACCTACATTATTTTAATAAAAAATATTTATGTAATAAACAATTCATACATTTCTAAATGCATAGAAAATATTGTTTTAAAATAATATACATGAAATATTAGCACTTGCAGTATTTTTTAACAACACTTTTTAGTCTTTTAATAACTTATACTTTTTTCTTACTGATGTCCTCTATGATGAATATTATGAATCTGAAACAAAATTAAAATAGAAATTACAAATATAATATTTATTATAATGTTCAAACTTTTTCAAGTGAAAACTTCTATTGGTAAATTGGGCACTTTTTGCCTGGGTAAAAAATGTGCAATTTCACGTAACGTTAAATTTCATGGGTAAATGAAATCAAGTAGACAGGGCAGCATGGATAATCATTATAAACGAATTGCACAAACTTTCTCAAACACAAATATAATAAAACTAATACCCTAATGGTGCAATAATTTTGTATAAACGTTTCACACTTATATACATTGAATAAAACTAATAATCAGCCAAAAATATTGTAAAAACAGTCTCACACTTTCATACATTGTAAAACTTATAATCAGTTTTCACTTCTAACATGTGGTCTTAATTAAGCACTCCGATTTATATCATTTATGGGGGTTCAAATTTTGGGGGACCCCGCTTAACCTCCTGCCAAACTGGCCTTTTCCCTCTACTGGTGATGATACTAGATTTTCAAAATTCATTCTAGAGGTTGGTAATGAAGGAAAGAATTACCACAATGTAATTATTGCAATAAATTGAACTCGCACACTTAATCAGCTGTTAGATATAATATTGGTTGTTTAGGAAACAAAGTTTGTTATTGTTTTAGGACAAGCAAGTAGTATTAAACTAAGGTTAGTCAATAACAAGCCGTTTCTATGACAATCAATTCAAATTACCAGAATATTACCTAACAGCTCATCAAATGTATAGGCCTACTCGTGTTCTACTTATTGCCACTATTGCATTTGTGATCTCGAATATTTCAACAAAGAATGTTTTTCTAAAAAATGTGATACAAAATATAGACTCTTTATTTAATTAATAAACTGATTTATGATAGGCCATGTGGTAACTTGGTTTTACATCAAGGATTGTGGATGTTGTATCTGCTATGGATTTGCTGTTTTAAATCATGTCATACTATCAAACAGTATACAATCATAGACTAACGGAAAAATTTTTAAAATAATTTAAAATGTTGCTTCTAACCTAATCTTGGGTGTTGTACACAACTACCAAGAAATTATGTTTTCAGTTTTTTGTCAATAACTCAACTATCCTTTGACTTAAAATTATAAAATCTCATTTTATTTATAGTTAAAAGAGGACATTTTTTTGTCTTGTGTAATGTTTTTGTAAAATTGATGGTTTTCGTAATATTCAACATTAAAACTTTTAAGCAGAAACACCTGTATATAACCACCTAACCTATTTGTGATGATTCTTGCTAAACCTAGTATGTTAATTACATGCTATTATTAGTCCTTTTTTTTTATTAACGTTTTTATACAACATAATATGTGGAAATAAACAAATTTGTAATTAGTTAAATGTTTCAATTTAATTTGCAATATGTGACAATTTTTTTAAAAGTAATAATATTATTTTACATTTTCAAAGTAAGGTTTGTAATAAAAATGAATTTGACAAAATCATAACTAATCATATTGACTTACTAAATATGAAGCCTTAGTAGTTATACTCACTAGTTTTTATTTAAAACTGACCTATCACACTAAAATGTAGACCTACTTGAAAAGAAATGAGTTTGTAAACAGAGTTAAAAAAAAACATATCAATGAATATTTGGAACAGGTTAGTGACATTATTTGTATGTGAGGAAATAAATATTGTTTATTGGTGAACAATAAGTGAAAAGTATAGATAACAGGCTTACATTTGAGTCTGGATTTTAGGATACTATCATATTTTCCGGAGCTTTCTCGCCACATCCTAAAATGTAAGTTATTCATATTAAATTATAAACATTGAGCTTGACTAGTGAGATCGTTTACTTGATAGAATAAAACTAAAACACAAATAGTATGTTTATTTATTCAAACATGTTTTGACAACAAAATCGGCATCTTCATTGATGGATGAGCTACAATAACTTATCCATAATCCTTTTTCTAAAACAGACCCGGCGATTGTAGCAATTCTAAGTTGAGAAGAAAGATAGCAGTTTAAAATTGTATACGTGATATTGACTTTTAGTCCAAAAAAGTGCAAAGTTGGTGTTATATCGACACATAGAGTGGAGGGTAAACCCAATTCTAGTTTGTGACAAATGTAGCACAAACATTTAGGAAATAAAAAATTACAACTTGTTATGTGGTATATTTAGTCAAATTTGTTTCAAATTAGTTTTCAAACCAGTAACTATATGTTCTTCGTTAGGTTCCGTTGCATTCTCAACGGCAGCTGGATTGTAGGCATTTTCCTACTAATGTGCCTAACAAAGGTATTCATCGTCATCGTAGGGTCTAAAAATTGAGTTTTGTTATATAAACGCATAACATATTGAAATACTTCTTCTACTGGTCCTTTAAAATAATTACCCACTAACAATTTTGTTTTTAACTGCTCCTGTTTCTCTTCTGACCAAAATCTTTCTAAAAATGCTATTTTAAATTCCTCAAAACTTTCCCATTCATTTTTATGTGCCTCATACCATAACTCAGCTTCTCCTTTGAAATATTTACGCAAAAAACCTAACCTTATTTTCCATTTTCCCCCATTTATTTTATTGAATGTCTCTATAGCTTCTATGAATACTTTTGGGTGTGGTTCTAATTTCTCATTTTGGAACTCCGGAATAACTGTATCGTTAATTACATTTGTACTTGTACAAGCACCTTGATTTATACTACCCTGTTCTATAAAATTCTCCTTCATTTTTAACATAAACTCCTCTTCAAATTTTGAGGTTAAACTATTAATTTTTTCATCAACACTATTCTTAAATTCTAAAATTTCTTGTTTGTCTAAATTCTTATGTTTTCCTACTTCTAAATCTAACTGGTTTATTTTTTCATCAGTTTTCCCTAATTGTATCTCAATTTTATCTACTCTATTGTTTACATCACTCTTAACTTCTATTATTTCTTTACCTATTTTGTTTTCTAAGAGTTTTAGATTATTCTTATAACAACTTTACTTCTACATTACTTATTTTATCTGACATTTCCGATTCAACTTTAACAACTTGTTCTTTAAAATTATCTATCTCTAACCTAGTTTGCTTAATTTCCTGTCTCAAGCCTTGTTCTAATCTTACATAAACTTGTTTTAATTCTAATTTAGTTTGCTCCAGCTTCTTATCTAAATTATCTAACTTGACATTATTCTGTTCGAATTTAGCATTTAACTCTAAACTGTTTTGATCAATTTTATCATTAAAGTCTTCAAACTTATTATTTATTTCTTGTTTTAACTCTTAAATTATTTTGTTTTAGATCTTGTTTCGTTTCTATCTTATTCTGATCAAATTTATTATTTAATTCCAAACTATCTTGTTTTGCTTCTAATCCCCCTTGATCAAACTTTTTTACTAACATCTCATACATTCTCTCCATATTCATACTCTGATCATTATTTATCACACCTTTTTCTAACCTATTTTGTTCAATTTCCCTAACACCTTCACCCCTTTTTCTTTGTCTAAATTATCTTTTTCAATTTCTACTTTACCAAATTCTGTCATTTTTCGATTCATATTTTCACATTGTTTTTTACTATCTTCAATCCTACTATTATTATAACCATGAAAACTTGAATCCATACTATTGTTACTACAAACACTTATATTCTGATCTAAAATGTTATTTCCGCTAGTTTTCTCTATTGTTTCTAATACCTCATTATCACTATCTTGCCTAATCCTATTTTCTTCCCCATCTGAATTTCCCATACCCATAATTTCTTCTATCCCCTCTGATTCCGGTATTAATCCCTGCGCTTGCTGATAATTTAATTCATCATTATGATCTGACTCTATCCCTGAAAGAGCCCTCTCTATCTGTTCACTATTTATTATTTCTGAATCCATTTTATTTAAAAAAAATTATACTTAATTTTGTTAAAAGTTTTGTGAGAATATTTCCTATTTCTAAGTTACAAATATTCTTACCTTTTTATAAGAGTTCTCATTCACCAAAAATCACTGTTTTTTTTCGACTTATACTTTGTATACATTTAAATACAAAGAAAAGCCCACTCGTTGGTCGCCAATTGTAATAATTTAAAAAACATAACTGAAGGTTATTTTAAGAAATTATTACTTTACTAATAATAAAAAATGAGTTTAAAGAAGCTATCTATAGTTAATTTTAAATATTGCTCGGTTGTTAGGGCACCAGGTGGAATTTACTCACCAATTTTGAAAACAAACATGAATTTATGAATTATAAATATCTCGGCGTGGATTCTTTTTCAAAGTGTAATCCCAGTGATTAGATGGTTGTGAATGAGAAACTCTTGAGACTGAAATTTTAACATGAGTTTATTAAAATAATATTAATACATGACATTTATCATTATAAGAAATATCAAACAAATTAACTAAAACTAACATCCTATCCAGATTAAGTTTTTTATTTGCCTTAGAAGAAGGACTATTTTTAGAAAACTTGAATTTAACTTTGTTGCAACTAGAAAAAATATTTAAGAAACAAAACAGATTAAAACATCCGTTTTTTAATATTTAATTTACTTTATCTTAAAAAAAAAAATATGTCAATCGACATCTATTGTTTATTCATATGGAAAATATATTTGTTCAAATATCAAATTATAAGATTGAAAACATGAAGCATATTACATTTTATATAATACATAGATTAAATTTATTGTGTTATATAACACATTTTACCAGTCCGTTGTCACATTACACAGTTGTGGTACATACAACATGGCAGTTGATGAAAGTTCTTTATCCTGTCAGCAGTGAACGAGGTCCATAGATATCACTTCAATCACACTTATAATTGTTCGTGTTAAGAATGTCTATCAGCGAAATTAGTTAATTTTTTACACTTTATGAATGTTCATCATCGACCATTTTAATATTGAGCGCGCGACCGTCTATTGTCCTAATTTGCAACACGCTATTTTTAGGAAACCCTTTGTCTGTTCAAATCAGTTTAATCATTTTAACACATTCGAATGTACTGTTCAAATTACACTGCATTTTGATTAGTTCGGTACAAGTTATTGTCTTATTACTTCACAAGCGAATCAAACTTTAGACTACACTAAGACTCTCATAAAAACATCTTACAGCTCCAACCGCTGAATTAAGACTTTACTAAACACGTCTATCCATCTTAACTCTTCAATCCAGACTAAAGAAAACGCATGGTGAATTTCTATATCCGGTTGGTCCAGGGGTTACAGATTTTTCCACTCGGATTCTTAATCAAATCTCGCTGTGTTTGCGTTAATTACAAGTCACATCTCGTCACGCACATTATTCAAATATATTCCCTTGACAACAAGTCTTTTGTCTATATTTTTTATAACACACAACCTATTTAATTTATTTATTAATTACCGCTAATATTTATACACATTGTTATTTACTTTAGTTTGGAAATCTAGTTAATTTAATTTCCCTTACTTTAAATTATTATTACGTCATGTTTTCGGCTCATTTTACCCCCTCCCAATTTAATTTTAAACGATTCCCAGTTACTTTTACTATTCAATTTAAATTAACACTTTTTTAGGTGTTACAATCTCAGGACTTGTTTGCATCTTTTTATTTGATAATGCAAAAATGTGGCTTATTTTTTAACGGAGAATAACACGAAATTGTAATTTTGTAAAAATTATCTCAAACGATATAACATTTATATATATATATATATATATTTTTTTTACAGTTATTATATTAATAATATTATCCAAGTTGGGTCTTCCTCTAGCACATTACCTTTACTTTAAAATATAATGGTTAACTATTGAATAACAACTCAATTCTTTAAATTACTCTTTACTCTCGGGTCTTAAGGTTTGGGCTTTTTAAATGTGCAATTATTATACAATTATGGACATATATCTTAAAATTCACAAATCAGCTTAATACTATTAATATTAAAAGATCTGAAAGTTCAATTTTTTTATATTAATAAAATCTATATATTTACTGAAGTCCAAATGAATGATGTTGAAAGTTGTTTAAATATCTATTCTTGAAAATAATTAAAAAGGTTTGGTATTACCTCAGACTGCTTTCTTAATACTAGCAATATATCTTGTAGTTTATTATTTATTCTTCTGATATGTTTGTATTATTATATTATTGAACTTTTCTATAAAATCTTTCTTTTAAAATTGCTGAATAACAAAAATAGGTCGTGCCTAAATGGAATTTTTTTAGAACTGCCATTATTTTTTTTAACAACCCGGGCTACAATGCAATACCACCATCATTGGTATATTTTCCGCTATCGGCTTTGCATATGGCCGTGCAATCAAACATATCAAATATATTTGTTTTGTACCATAAAAATACCATATGTTTTAAATGGTATATTTACATTATTTATAGTTTGTAGACATATCTGTGGTTAACATTGTTTTAATTCATACACATTCACTTTTTATATATTTATGTTTTTTATACATCACTGCCTAGATTTCAACGATAGTTCTAACTATCGCCGCCAGTTCGCACTGTTTCACTTTATTGTAATTCGTTGTAAACACAAAAACTAACCTAATTTATCCCATTCGATCAGTTTGTTATTTAAATTAACTAATACACAATATATATTGAATTTGAATTAAAACTAATTATCTAAACATGAAATAAATTACAAAAGAATAGTAAAATGTTCTTACTCAATCATTTTAGGTTATTAAGTAAAGTTAGTTATTATTGTTTTTGAAATGGTAAGTTTTATTTAAATTAGCTGTAGTTATTATATGTGCTTTATAATTATTTATTTAAAATTTCCAAAAGCTTGAAGTTAATTAAATTATTAGGCTCGAACGAATTTTGAAGTTATTACATTTAGGCTATAACATGTATTTAAGATCTCACTTTTCTTTTGACCACAAATCCCTCAACCCATCATCAATTCATACTGTTTATTTGTTATAA
This sequence comes from Aphrophora alni, assembly GCA_963513935.1. NCBI lineage: Eukaryota > Metazoa > Arthropoda > Insecta > Hemiptera > Aphrophoridae > Aphrophora > Aphrophora alni. Next base: position 20,267,475 of record OY740776.1, on the reverse strand, counting down.
ATGTTACAACGACTATAATCAAATTTTACTGAAATGTAGCCCTAAAGTAACCAAACAAAATGTGTTAGTTGCAACCTCTCCACAAAAATGGACATTAGGTTATAAAAGGTGTAATTTCATAATGTTCTACAGATTAAGTTCAAATTTTGGTGAAAGTGAAGATTAATGACCCAAACCAGTGTTAAAAATTGAAAATAATAGAATATTACTGTTAAGAAACAATTTTAAAAACACAAAAACTAATCTTTGTGACAAGTGTGTCACAAGTGAATTTTAGACATTATTGAAATAAACAAAACAAGGATTTCCCGAACCACAAAAACAAGAAACAAAATTAAGACTAATATCTCCAATATGTTTATTATATTACCCTTATGTACATTTCAGTTTGTGAGGATGTTGACTATGTCATCGAAATATTGGATTTATTACAGACTTAGTTTTGTTTCTTGTATTGTGGTTCCAGAAAGCCTTGTTTTCCTTATGAATATCGTCCATGGCTCCTTGTATTTAATTATTTAAATATATAAATATTGTATAAAATAATTTACAAAATATAAGTTAGCATCCACGATTGGTTTTCATAGTATTCCGGTCAAAGACTGTTTGACTGGTGTGCAATCTTTGTTAGATCGAGCTAAAGTTGATCATTGTATGTCTATAGAATTGATGAATATAATTGAAGTATGTATCAAACAAAATTATTTTCAATTACAAAATAAGTTTTTTGCACAAGTTGATGGGTTGGCAATGGGATCTCCGTTATCTCCATTGTTAGCTGATATTTTTATGGATACTTTTGAATCTACAGGTTTTGATAGTAAGATCAAGTTTAAGCATTGTATTAATTATTGGTATAGATATGTAGATAATGTTTTATGTTTATTTGAAGGTACTGACCGCCAACTTGAGTGTTTTTTAAATCATTTAAATTCTATTAACTCAGCGATACAATTTACTATGGAAGTAGGACAGAATAATCAAATTAATTTTTTAGATCTTACAATTAATTTCAGCATTTTTAGGAAACCTACGTTTAGTGACAACATTATACATGTTACATCACAACATCCTTATAATCATAAATTAACTGCTTTCCATAGTATGTTGTATCGCCTCATTAATATTCCTATGTCTAATTATGATTTTTGTGCTGAACTTGTATGTATTTAACAAATAGCCATTAATAATGGTTATGAGGTTAATCTCATTGATAAAATGTTAAAAAGAAAATTAAAAAATAAGGCTAAATCCTTTATTTTCCCTATAGTCAATTCTAATAATTCCACACAAAAGTGGCGTAGAATTAACTATTTTGGTAAAGTTAGCCATGCAGTTGGTAAAGTTTTAGAAAAGAAAAAACTGTAAACCAGCTTATTATTGTAAACAAAATTTAGGAAAGATGTTAGTAAATTCCAAAGATAAAATAATTGTAACATAGATAAATTGTGACAGTAAGGTCTAAGACTGGCTTCCCACTACAGCAATAAGATATTTATCGAACTGTCATTGTGATGTGCTACTTTTATCTTATGATCAATTTGCTAATCACCACAACAAATACGATCTGTTGGCAGGAATTTTTCAAGTCAGTTCATCGTTATAATCATAATCTCTTCCTGTGAATATGACTTTTTCGTGATGTGTTAATATTTAAAAAACAGGAAAAGGGTGGTTTTGGCTGCATACCTATAATTTAGTGCTATGACATAATTCCGCAGTAGTTGCAAGAAACCATAACCATCTCTATACGAAAAGAAATTTAATGAATTTTATAGGATGAGCCCAGAAAGTTGTCACTTTATTACAACTCGTGATTATATACCTTGGAAAATATGAATTTTCACTTAACGTCTGAACCTATCACATCAGTTTTATGGTAGTCTTTTAATTTATAATTCAATGGTTATTTTCCAACACTATTAATTTATGAAATTAACAAACTTGAATCTTCAACATTACTCTTGTACCTTCAAACATCTTGTCACTTTGAATTTCCGAACGATACTATGCAATGATATAGGCAGAGCATGTCGTCTTATGCATTTATCTTACAATAGATGTCATTATTTTACATGTGTACACAAGTTTAACCACTACTACACGATTTAACACAAACTAGCGATACCTATCTTATAACATACCGGTAGTTATCTTGTATAGTTTACAACTTTAAGATATATATCATATCTCTCTAGTGTGCTACTGAGCTAAATAAAATCATTCTAATTATATTTAAATAAACTATGAATAAAATATATTAAAAAATTATTATAAAAATACTAAATAATCTATATATTGGTTTAAAAAAATAGTCAAACTTTGTTGTTTACACCTATGTGTATCACTAGAAAACTGTTACAAAAATCTTTTCAAGACCAAATCAAAATTTTGATATTTTTTCTCACATCTGATTTTTGTTCATAAGTTTCTACATGTTTTTTTCTTTTTTAACTGATCCATATACTGCCTCAATAACATCTCCCACAGTTGAGTATAGATTAGAGCTAGTTAAACAAACATGTATATTTAAACAATGATCTAATGTTCCAACGCCTTACATTTATTTATAAGACATAAGGCAAGTATTTTCTCATATCTTAGATTTTTTAAATAATATTGTGTAATGTCTTTAAATGTATGATAGAATAAGCCAAAGCAATTCATGTACTGTATTAATTAAGAAATAGTTTGTAGTACATTTTCATACAAAATAACTTTTTCTATTTTTATTTACCTCTTCCTTATATTATCCTTGTAATTACTGAAGTATACATTTCAATTGGAATAGAGGACTCGAGTTCTACTGGAATAACCAACTCATTGTTGGTTATTTAAGCTTTTATGAAAAGTCCTAAAAAATCACAATTAAGAACTTCAAGATTGAGTTGAAATCTCAAGATCTTTACAAAGGCGGCAAAATGGTCATGGTTTTAAGTTGTATCGCTCAGGACTTGTTCATGGTTTGTTGGAGAGTGCCTCCAGTTTTATGAAATTGTGTTAAACAAACGCAGATAAGGAAATATAGTTTTGATGAAGGTATTGTGGTCTGTCAATAATTTCATGTTAACTGGTGCTATAAACCGTCACAATTGTGTTTACTATTTACTGTATAACAATTGAAAAGCAACTTAACCAGCTGGAAGCCATAAATTTTGGTAGCATGAACTGCGATGGTCTTTTTGCCTAGTATTTTTTATGACACGGTCAATTGTAATGTGTATAAAAACATGTTAATGAACACTGATATCTTTCAAATTAAACAGTACTATGTCCATGATGTTTTTTTCTACAAAATGCCGCCCCACCCTACACTGTCTGAAAATTACTGGATCAAGATTTTCCCGGTAAATGGACTGATTGTTGTAATTTCATCGATTGGCCTCCACGATCAACTGATTTGACACCCATGGAATTTTTTTTGGGTTAGTCTAGGAAAAGTGTTTTCTAAGAAGCCAAGCACACTAAATAACATAAAACTTGTTCAAGAAAGACTGTAAGATTGTGCCAATCAAGATAGCGGTTTGTTTGAACATCTATAAAATTTACTTGTTCCATAGATCATCTTATTTATTTTTTCAATAAATTGTAGAAATAATCTGTTATTAAAATTATAATTGTACAACAATGAAACATTGTTATAAAAGTGTGGCCCAGCCAAGGAGCCCACCAAACCAAAATCATAATAATTATAAATTAGGATGTAATGAAAAGGGATTTTTAAATAATAAAATATGAATTGGCACTTGCGATTTTGATGTGCAGTGCAATATGACGTAGAAGGGGGGAGAGACGAGGAGTGGAAGGCTTGAGCTAGCGAGCCGACCAGTGAGTCTGTTCTGAGAGCCGCGAGACGGAAGACCGCTACGGGACGAGGTCAGGTCAGTCCATTTTCAGCCACGTGCTAGTTAAATTCAACGGTATGTTTTTCGGCCGCTATTAAGGCTTAATCTTGCCGTTATGTCTTTTTTATAAATCATAATTAATTCTGTAACCTTTTAATTCGGCGATAAAATAAAATATAACTTTTAATTTCACTTGCGTTGCGTGCGTTCATTAGCGTCCTAACCCGACTCCTTGACCCATCCTGACAAGATTCGGCTAAAGTGTACGCAGTCTCCAGCCAGCCGGAGCTTCCAGCTGGTCGAAAGAAGTGGAGACGGTCACAACTGGAGTCAGAAGTGGGATTCGACCGTCTCTGTTTTGGGAGAGGACATCGAACGCAACACAGGTAAGAAATTACAAATATTTATTTGAATTTTAACTAAATTTAACGCTCTAAATTATATTTTAAAAAAAGAGATAAAATTTAAATTCCTTTATTTTTTAAGTAAATACATTTCACTGACCTCGTCCCCAAAAAGACACTAAAAAAAAACACCCAAAAAGACAAAAAAAAAATTTTAAGTCTAAGTTTACAAAATTTGTTTTTTTCAAACGTATGAAGGATTAGAGATCATTCATAAGGGGAAAGGCGTATCAAGGAAATTTTTTTTCTGAAAAAAAAAAAAAAGAAAATTCTCCATGATTCAGGATAAATCCCCGAAGTTTGGAAAACTCAAAAACCATTAGGCAATAATTTAAGTAATAATTTGGTAGAATAAATTTATGTAGTTAAGGGAAAAAGTCATAATTTATTTAAAAATTTAAAAGTTTGTTAATTAAACCTAAAAGATAGATATGTTTTAAATGCAGTTGTAAGTTGTTGCTCTAAATGAAGCATGTTAATTGCTAGGTTCAATGATTAAGATTTTTATATGTGATAAATGAAATTTTTTGTTAATAAAATTATAAGAAGTTTTTGAGAAATATAATGTAATGTAAAGATTTTGTGCTAAAAGAAGAGATTTAAGTTTTTTTTGCAAATACAATAAAGTTTAAAATCATAATTGATTTGTTAAATAAAGGAACTGAGAAAAAATAAGTGGTAAAGATTAGTTTATATTGATGAATTTATAAATAATGAATGAGGCTATAGTATCAAAGTTGAAGAATAAGGCTTTATAGGGTTTTTTTATTGAAAAGAAGTAATTAGTTGTATTAAGAAGTTGTAATGATGATTTTTTTATGTTTATTTATGAAGTACTACGATGAAATAATATGCTACGATGATAATCTACGAGATATATGATAAATAATGTTCTACGAGTTTTTATAAAGAAAAATAAATAACGACGATTCTACAGCAGGAACAAAGAGTTCTGCAAGTAATAATTTTTTTTTTTACGACGAAATATACGACGATTTAAAATAAATAAAGTTTTGGGGTTAATACAACGAAGTTATGAATTTTGTGAAGGGCCTAAAAAGGTAAAATTTTAAGATGAGATACTATAGTTTAATGATTTAAGTAAAATTGATTTAAAGCCATAGATAGTTTTTTTTCTTGAAAGAAGTAATAGGATTTTTTGTTGTAGTTAATAAATTACTGAAATTTGGAAAGTAATATGAATTGACCTAGTGATAAACAGTAAGATTGAATTAAAGTAAATTGGAGAGAAGATTTTTTTAATAAAAAAGGTATGAATTAAAGTAATAATTTTTTTAAGTACGTTGAAAAACTAAGATATTAGTAATAAGATAAGAATGTGCAACCAATTAGGGTTTTAGCGCGTAAGATTTGACCGAATAGTTTAATTTAAATATATTAAAATAAAGCATGTGGCGAATTTTCAACTCCCTTAATGACGACTTTCAACTCTCTTAATGACAATACCAAGTTCCAAAATTTCAGATAGGCCTTAAAGGGTACCGAAACTTCCTACAAAATTAAAAGACTATGTATTAACATAGACACAAACCACCGATTTTGGTTTTGTTCTGTCTTTCTTTAAAACAAACGTAATTAATTCATAAATAGACAAGAACGCACGGAAGTTGCTGCATATTATGTAAAACGGGATTTAAAATAACGGGACATCCTGTACATGACATCGGTAAGTGTGGCATATCAATGGATATGCCTGTAATCGAACTTTTTTTTCTCTCTCACACATTTAATTTAATAAAGGTAAAATAGAAGATATTGGCAGTAAAAACGGGAAAATTGTTTTTTTTTTATATATACGTAATAAACGTATAATTGGAAAAAACGGCCATATCAAAAATGAACTTAGTTAACTTGGAAGTATGGCAATATTGCACAGCTGTGAGATTAGGTTACGACATGTCAGCAACATGTGCCTGACTTTGTAGCAAAGTATGGAACAACGGAAATATTTGCAAACGAGATATATTTTGCGACGTAGGGAACGATGTTGATGAACTCGTAGCGAACAAAACTGCTTACGCCATATCCGAATACAAAGTCTAATCACGCGTAGCATTAAAAAAAAATATATAGACTAATAATAATAATAGCTGACGGAGGCGTAATAACATAAATTAAAATACTGGTGATTTTTAGATTTTCGTACAATAACTTGTAAACAGAACTAGACTTACAGGAAGCAAAGTACAATATGAACATTTAAAACCTAGTCATAGTCAATGCAGACATAGCGGTTCAAGCCTGAAACGATAACAATTTCAGCTGAAACAGTCTGAAGCTGACAGCTTGTTTGTTGTTATTGACTAGGCCTACATCAACATCTAGCCTCCATACAAGGTCCGGCATTTACAGTTTATTTAATTTACAAAACTTTTCACTTTAATAATTAGGATAGGACTTTTCATAATTAATAATTAACGGAGCCTTCAGATAAACTCGGTGCAATTACACAATTTAATAAAGACCTTTCTTCTTTACAACGTCAACATATCCATGTCTTATCATTAGAAAAGGAGAGTCGTTGGCCATTGACATACTTCTTAAAAGATAATTTGCATTTCTCACACATGTGTTATGGTAAAATATTACGCGACTTGGAAGCTATACTGATAATATAAAAAAAGATAATATTTTATAAATTTTGATAGGTGAATTTGTACTGAGGAGGGGTTAGATCTGGGTTAAACATGTTCTGTGGGCCGCATTGCAATGAGACTCAGGTATTGTCCTTGCTAAGTTCATACCTTCATTTAGCATGGTGTTTTGGACATGAACAGGTCAGAGATAATCCGTTTTTGGATATAGTTTACCTAAAGAAATTTTTTTTTTACAAATTACATGATAAATATTAAATTTTTTTGTATACATATCCTCTAAAAATCAGAACCGTTAAAGATTCTGACGGAGATTTTTTTAAAGTAATGCGTCTCTGAGGATATGTATTAAATAAGTTAGAATAAGATAGTATGAGTGTGAGATGTGAGTGTTTGTTAGTATGATACAATTCCTATCACCTCGTAACCAATACGTACGGAAGTCTTAAATGGGGTAGAAGTTTACTTCCGAAAAATTTCATATTTATACGGGATCTTTTAAACATACGTTTAAAATAAGTTTTTTTTAAAAAACAAACGTGACTCATGCAGAGTACAGTCACTATTATGGCCCAAATGCAATGCCATGCATGCATCTTTTGTTTTCATAGGCGTCTAAGCCGACTCTAAAATACTTTTTCTATTTTTTTCATACTTCCAGGCAGCGATTTTTGGGTTATTTTCGTGATGGTTTAAGTATTGTGTATGGTCGCAGACAAAAGTTTATGTGTTACGAGATGATATGAGAATATGAGTGATTGCAGATTTGCATAAATGATAATTTTTATGAATATGTAATTGAATTTAGCTAAGAAGTACTGGTATATTAGGCTACCGAAAATATACGGGTTATATTAATATTATTTTTAAAAAAAGGGAAATTGTAGACACATTTAAAATAGCATAAGAATGTAGTATATAGAAAAAAAAAAATTTTTAAAGTTTGATATTTGAAATTAACACTCTTTTGTGTGTTTAGAGATGGAAGGGGACACGTCGGCACTGGAGAATCAACTAGTGACCTTCGAAGTACTTCACCACTGACATCAAGTGTATAAATAAAAAAAAAAAAAAATCAGTTTAATTTTAAAGTTTTATCTTAAATGATCTCCTCAAATTAATTTCTTTCTTTTATAACAAATATTATTTAAGAGTTAATTTAAAAATAATAATAATAAATAATAAATTAAATAAAAATTAATTAATTTTTGGAAAACATTTCAACAAGTTACTGGTCTATTTCATCATCTAAACGAATGGTGAGTATTAACTTACTTTAAAGAAAAAAATTTAACACAGGTAATTTTTCACAGGTAATGAGCTGGAACTTTCATCACCAACGCTGGAACTTTCAACACCAACGCTGGAACTTTCATCACCAACGCTGAAAGGATAACCACCAACACCAGCACCTCGACAACTATATATTGGACACCTGTACACCTCATATTACAAACTGGGAATAATTGTGTTGTAACTGTTTTGTTGTAATCTTTTTTTAATTCTTTGTAACTAATTAATATTTTTTTGCCTAAATTATTTTGGAAATGACCATTTAACTTTTAAACCAACAAATTTTTTTAAATTATATTAGACCAAATGTAATTCTATATTGAAAAAGAAAAAGACATAGCGGTGTACAATAATTAAATATGAGACATGCGTGAATGAAAAATTATGTTTTATAAGACTTTTTGCAAGCAAGTGATAGTTGCAAATTAAAAAAATAAATAAATAAATAAAATAATAATAATAATAAATAAATAAATAAAAGATAGTTAACAATCTGTAAAGAGGAATTATGATTTTACTTATAAAATTTATTTTCTAATAACGGGAACATGGGACACGGAATGAGAATTCAGATAGGAAAGAATGGGGAAGCATAATATTAAAAATCTTTATTTCTATGTTTGCAACCAAAATGTTGTGAACGCATCTGGGGTCATGAGAAAGTGTGCTTCTGTTATAATTAAGTTACTATTTAACATAAGAAGATTTTTTTTCTCTTAGGATAACACCATGGTAGATTTCGGGGCGGGTCAGTATTTGGGGAATTGATGTAAAGATGTCACCATCATGCCAGCAACAATTGTTATGAAGGCCTAGTGCCTTTGTCCAAAAGGACAAGGCACGGAAGGGACCCAAAGGGTGCCCTTCGATTGTTAAAAACTCGACATCAATTTATACAGTAGTCACAGCAAAGGGCTGTAAAGTTGCCCATGCAGAAACTGAGCACCCCCACAATGAAGCCATGGTGATTTTTAATCCTATAGCAGATATATATTTTGAATACATTATTAAAATTTTGAATAAAATATTAGAATTTTTATGATTGTAAGTAAAGCAATCAGAAGAAAAGTAACAGAAGAACACTTCACTCTTTAAGACCGCAGATGCGCACCCAAGGTGGAAACAAGCACAACAAAATTTTATTTTGGTTTTCGCTTTTAGATTCAAGGGGGGTAAATACATTGTCAAAATTTAAAAGATGCCTAAATGGACACTCATTTCGTTTTAAATTAATCACTTTTTATAATAAGAAGGGGTAATAATCGCTAGGAGACTATATTGTCTTCACCTATTTGCAGATTGCTAACTGATTTCAAAATTTTAATTAGCAGGGGGACTTTGAAGGCATTTGTATAGAGTATTTTATCCCAAACAGGTTTTAACCTCGGGATGAAGTGACCCTTTGCTATTTTCTTGTAATACAACAGGAAGTATTTTTTGTTATTGTTATTATTATTAATATTATTGTTTATTATGAATTTTATTTTATATGTATTACATTTTATAATGTGAACAGTTGTCTATTTTATTATTAAGCATATAAGATTGTCAAATTTTTCCTATTAAAATTATGTATAAAAGAGGGTCAAATAAATAAATTTTCATTTTTTCATTTGGCAGCAATGAATTGACCTCACGTTCGTATTTTCTCTTTCTCCTTTCAAATTTAAAGAAATCTTGTAGTATCTTTTTTGGCGATTTTTAAAATTTATTTTTGCTTATGAGTGGAGTGTCACATTAGCCACCACTTAACAGCGAGCCGAGTGGTGCGGCTCGAATTGTATGGAGGGGGTGATGTGGCCCAGCCAAGGAGCCCACCAAACCAAAATCATAATAATTATAAATATTAGGATGTAATGAAAAGGGATTTTTAAATAATAAAATATGAATTGGCACTTGCGATTTTGATGTGCAGTGCAATATGGCGTAGAAGGGGGGAGAGACGAGGAGTGGAAGGCTTGAGCTAGGGAGCCGACCAGTGAGTCTGTTCTGAGAGCCGCGAGACGGAAGACCGCTACGGGACGAGGTCAGGTCAGTCCATTTTCGGCCACGTGCTAGTTAAATTCAACGGTATGTTTTTCGGCCGCTATTAAGGCTTAATCTTGCCGTTATGTCTTTTTTATAAATCATAATTAATTCTGTAACCTTTTAATTCGGCGATAAAATAAAATATAACTTTTAATTTCACTTGCGTTGCGTGCGTTCATTAGCGTCCTAACCCGACTCCTTGGCCCATCCTGACAAGATTCGGCTAAAGTGTACGCGGTCTCCAGCCAGCCGGAGCTTCCAGCTGGTCGAAAGAAGTGGAGACGGTCACAAAAGTATGAAAAATTATTTACTTATACAGTAAGCCTACATATGAGTACCCCTGTATATCAATATTGATTATCCCAAATTTCAAAGCTGGGGATAAGTAAATAGTTGTTACACTATACTATAAGATGGACAGTCTTTTATTGTTCCTTAGATAATTTGTGCAGGTCACAACTGATGGAGAGAATGTCTCTCTTGAATCTTCTCTGAACACTGCAGGATATCTCCAGTAAAGGAGTAGTTTATAGGTTAGATGGCCTTTGTGAATTTTGTGAGGGCATGTCAAGTGGTTAGGAGAAGAGTTGATCAAACTTCTAAAGGAGGGTAATTTTGAGTTAACTAGACAGAAATAAATGTTGCAAATACATTGCACAAACTTTCTCATTTTTATTAAAAACCAAATAATCCATCAAAATTATTTGTCACAAAAATGTCAGTTCGTTAGTTGTGCTCAAAAGGGCTTTGAGAAAATATTTAAATACAGTAGAGGCTAAACTTATTTGGTATATGGACATATTTTTGTCATTACTCGGAACGTTTAAAAAAAAATTGCATACTTCAGAATTTGTGGTTAATGACCATATAAAACACAAAATTAATATTTCCTTAAAACTTTACAACAATTATGATTAATTTTGCTCAATTGTAGCCTGTAAGAACCCAAACAAGATGTATTGTCCCAAAAATACATCTATCTCTCCAAAAATAACAGTGATTTATTGGTCAAAACAAAACAAAAATTAGCTTTGAGGCTGTTAAAAAATTATTGAAATGAGGAGATATTGATCCAAAGCCATGTGAAAATTACAAGTAAAAAAATATTATTTTGATTACTGTTAATAAAAGCTTTATTTGAATGAAAAACCATACACATGACAAAAGTGAAACAAGTTTTAAATTTATAACCTTAATTAATTATATATATATATTAATATTTAAAGATAAACTATATTCATAGTTCATTTTCACTTTTTGATTGACAACTACCAAAAAGAATTCTTGGTGACGATTAATTTTGCTTTCCTTTTATTTTGGTTTTGTGGAGTGCGAGTGGGAAAGCTTGTGAAATGTTTTTGCACCGGTTGTTATTTGACTTAACGTGCAAGTAGAACAAATATAGAAGGAGTAATTAAAACCATAGATACAAACAAAAACAATGTCTTGTATATTGGCATTCCATAGAAACATAAATTTAATAAAATTATCATGTTTTGACATAACTTTTTAATTACATTTTGTCACTTACTGCTCAATGACATGTGAATTTTACAATGGTATTTAATAATTTATAGTATATTTTATTTACTTTTTAAAAAGCTGAAAGAACAATGCTGATATGAAAGTCATGCATATTTAAATACATTGACAAATGATGTTATAGCCCTGTTACCCAGGCAACGGAATATTTGACACATTCACTAAATTAAGTAAAGTGAAATTTAATAATACTTAGTGATTATAACTTGGTTATATTTAATCATACAAATTTGTTCAGGGTTGATATTGATGCTCAAGACAAAGTTACGTCCCTTCACTTTCTTTGTAGAAAAAAAACCATAAACATCTTGGTTAAGATTACAATAATTTAAATAAAATACTTCATAAAATCAATAAAAATCGTAAAAATAATTTTAGATAATTAAGTGTTGAATAACTATATTTTTATGAAATGTAAAATATTTCAATATAAATACAAAGTATACATCTTGCTATTACGTACAATGACATTACGTATGAAAATCTACATATGATCTCCATGACTTGTTCTGTATGTTGTAACTTCTTTTAATGCAGTAACTATTTTATGTATTCTTAACATTTATAATCCCAAAATAATTTTAAACTTTTACAAAAATGAGTTTACTGTTACCTTATTTACTATTCATCTCTCCTGTGTGTACTTTCATATGTTTAGTAAGAGTACTTCTTCGTACAAACTTTGAATCACATATTATGCAGTTAAAAGGTTTCTATCCTGTGTGTATTTTCATATGTTTAGTAAGAATACTTCTATGGGCAAACTTTGAATCACATAATGCACAGTTAAAAGGTTTCTCTCCTGTGTGTACCCTCATATGACTAATAAGAGGACTTCTTTGTGCAAACTTTGAATCACATAATGTGCAGTTATAAGGTTTCTCTCCTGTGTGTACTCTCATATGTGTAGTAAGATGACTACTTTGTGCAAACTTTGAATCACATAATGTGCAGTTGTAAGGTTTCTCTCCTGTGTGTATTTTCATATGTTTAGTAAGAATACTTCTATGGGCAAACTTTGAATCACATAATGCACAGTTAAAAGGTTTCTCTCCTGTGTGTACCCTCATATGACTAATAAGAGCACTTCTTTGTGCAAACTTTGAATCACATAATGTGCAGTTATAAGGTTTCTCTCCTGTGTGTACTCTCATATGTGTAGTAAGATGACTACTTTGTGCAAATTTTGAATCACATAATGTGCAGTTGTAAGGTTTCTCTCCTGTATGTACTTTCATATGTGTAGTAAGATGAACTCTTTGTGCAAACTTTGAATCACATAATGTGCAGTTGTAAGGTTTCTCTCCTGTGTGTATTTTCATATGTTTAGTAAGAATACTTCTATGGGCAAACTTTGAATCACATAATGCACAGTTAAAAGGTTTCTCTCCTGTGTGTACCCTCATATGACTAATAAAAGGACTTCTTTGTGCAAACTTTGAATCACATAATGTGCAGTTATAAGGTTTCTCTCCTGTGTGTACTCTCATATGTGTAGTAAGATGACTACTTTGTGCAAACTTTGAATCACATAATGTGCAGTTGTAAGGTTTCTCTCCTGTGTGTATTTTCATATGTTTAGTAAGAATACTTCTATGGGCAAACTTTGAATCACATAATGCACAGTTAAAAGGTTTCTCTCCTGTGTGTACCCTCATATGACTAATAAGAGCACTTCTTTGTGCAAACTTTGAATCACATAATGTGCAGTTATAAGGTTTCTCTCCTGTGTGTACTCTCATATGTGTAGTAAGATGACTACTTTGTGCAAACTTTGAATCACATAATGTGCAGTTGTAAGGTTTCTCTCCTGTGTGTACTTTCATATGTGTAGTAAGATGAACTCTTTGTGCAAACTTTGAATCACATAATGTACAGTTGTAAGGTTTCTCTCCTGTGTGTATTTTCATATGTTTAGTAAGAATACTTCTATGGGCAAACTTTGAATCACATAATGCACAGTTAAAAGGTTTCTCTCCTGTGTGTACCCTCATATGACTAATAAGAGGACTTCTTTGTGCAAACTTTGAATCACATAATGTGCAGTTATAAGGTTTCTCTCCTGTGTGTACTCTCATATGTGTAGTAAGATGACTACTTTGTGCAAACTTTGAATCACATAATGTGCAGTTAAAAGGTTTCTCTCCTGTGTGTACTTTCATATGTGTAGTAAGATGAACTCTTTGTGCAAACTTTGAATCACATAATGCACAGTTATAAGGTTTCTCGCCTGTGTGTACTCTCATATGTGTAGTAAGATAACTTCTTTGTGCAAACTTTGAATCACATAATGTGCAGTTGTGAGGTTTCTCTCCTGTATGTACTTTCATATGACTAATAAGATGACTTCTTCCTGCAAACTTTGAATCACATAATGTGCAGTCATAAGGTTTCTCTCCTTTGTGTACTCTCATATGTCTAATAACATTATGCTTTGTTGTAAACTTTAAACCACACAATTTGTAGTGCTGAACTTCCTCTCTTAAAATATCTGTACTGTGTAATTTAAGAAAATTAGAACAAATTAATTTATCATAACTATAGTTAAAGTTATGTTGTTTCCGATTTATACAATTATTACTGTCAGTTTGACCTATAGATGTAAACAAGTGACTGTGTGGATTTAAATGTAGTTCAAGTTGAAACTTTGAGCTTGAACTGAAAATGCAGTAATTACAGAAGTACAAATTAAACATTTCATTCTCTGCTGACATTAGATTTGATGTTTCTTCATCTTTGAATTGGTTAGATGTTTTTAATGTATGGTCTGTTGTACATGGCCAAGATCCAGTGTCCTCGTCATTGACAAATTCTGTTTCTGTAAACATTAATAAATTAGGGTGTGTTAGGAATAGGTTAATGTTAAGTTAATTATTCAATTTGTAAATTATGTTAGGAAGAACTAATATTAACAAAGCTCAGAATGAACCAACTATTGCGAAAGAATTGAAAAAGTGTTGAAATGCTTGACTTGCAACAAAAGTAGAGCATCAGAAGCCACGATACATATATAAGCGGTCAGCATGATTTGGAGGGGGTCTTTGGTCTTTTGGAGCTTTGGAAGATACACGGCTGTGTCACTAGCCGTGGTGCAGGAACTCTACTCCGGGAAATTTATTAGCCCAGGAAATCAACTCTACACCAGTAAGCAAGCATTTCTATATTTATAAAATCACCAATAATTTCATTTATTAGAGAGTAACAATAGTTGGAATACTTTTGGGCTTAGTGAAATGAATATTTAGTTTGAATATTGTTCATTTAATTAAATTCTATCATTGTATTGCTTATTTAAAAGTATCCTATTAAATTCCTATTATTGTATTGTTTATTTAAAGTGTCGTATTATATTCTTATTTTTGTTGTATAGTATTTAAAGTATTGAAGTATTAGAGTGTTTAAAATGTTACCCAAGTCTCATAAGCAGCAATAAAAATTAATTAGTTACTGAACCACTGATTGCAAAGAACCCAATCCTAATAAATGGTGCATTGGCCGTGTTTTTAGTTTTTACTAAAATTTGTTACTATATGATAAAAATTTTGTTTTTGTAATTTTTATGTAATAAATAGTCAAAACAGCCTTTCTTTTAATTTATTACTAAAAATTAAGAGTATTTTTTATTACAGTGATTATTTTTTTGGTTCTTTAATCAGCTATATATTTATAAAACTGTATTTGAAGTGTTATTTTTGAAATAAGAAATTGGAATGATCTGATAATTATTTTTGAGAAAAACAAAAAGTAATAAATTTGTATGTTAATAAGGTGCTTTATCTATAGAGATATACATATTTAAGAGATTTTGATATATGTGTTAAATTTGTGTTATTATTATTATTATATGCGAACGATTTAAATTTGAGGTATGTGTGATTAACAGATAATCAACAGGTAACAGATGATTTTGATTATAACTATAGTTTAAGATTATTCTTGCATTATTAGCATATTTGTATGAGTTTGGGAATGATGTCAACATTAAAATAGAATATTTACGAATCACACGCGTCAGGGGTTTTGTTGTGCAAGGCCGAGAGTAATTACACCACGGAATGCTGACGACAGTTTGTTTAGATTTTGTTGTTCTACATTGCTACTTCTTGCTTACATGACAAGTCTTCCCGGGAACATAACTCATACATACTTGATTCAAATTTTTATTTTTATTTTGGTGAATTAAGTAACTAAAACGAATATTAATGAGAATTGGGTAATGAGTTATTCTTTCTTTGAATAGGGATTAATTTACGGTACTTTTACAGTTACAAAACAAAATATAACAAATTAATGAATTTAACCTTAGCAGAGATAAAAGCACTAAATAAAACTCAAGCCATTAATATTTGGAAAGACCTTGAGTGGAACATATAAGGTCATATATGGTTTTCCTAAGGTCATATATTCGGTTATGGAAAATTGATACCACTTCGGAAATGAGCCAAGTCGAGTTAGAAAATCAATACACAAATTGGCCTAAACAAACAGATAAAGAAACTAATATTTACGACGCGGTCGAGGGTCATTCGGGAAACAACAAAGACCCAATTCCAGACGATAGCACCTCTGAACAGGATATCACAATGAATGAAAGGCTACCGTTGTTCGAACCAAGCAAATTTAGTGGGGGCACGGGAGAGGATGTTTCCAAGCACATAGCAAAATTCGAAAGGGCAGCCGCAGCGAACGGATGGTGCGATAAGAAAAAAAGAATCTATTTTCCCTGGTATTTAGAGGGAGTGGCAAGCGATTACTATGAAATTTTTGAAATAAAACAAAAACAACTAACATGGGTAGAAATAAAAAACGAGTTCATGAAGGCGTTTGCTCCAAAACATGAAAAAGAAATGTTGCTCATGAAATTAAATAATAGAATCCAATTGCAGGGAGAGTCCTTGATGTAATACAAGACTGAGGTGGAATTACTATGTACACGTTATGAGCCAGACATGAGCGAAGATAGAATATGTAGTCACATACTTAAGGGGCTCAATCCAGCACTATTGCAACAAATTGCAATGCTCGACAACACAACTTTACAAAAACTAAATGAAAATATGTTTGTTGCCGAAAAAGCTTCCTACATGCTCAGAAAAAGATTAGGCATTGATGATGGAAAGGCAGCGAAATCTAAAGAGACGATTACACGAGACGACCTACAAACAATAATGGAGCGAATTAATGAATTGGAAATGGAAAACAATAGATTAAAAAACGAAAATTGGGACAGGCGTGATAGGAGACCTGATACACATACTGAAACTTATAATTATCAAAAACAACAAACAAACTTGACATTACATGTTTATCTTTGATTTTGGTGAACTAAGTAGCTGAAACGGATATTTATGGGTGTCAGGTGTTGAATTTTTCTTTGTTTGTGTAGAAACACCAATAAAAAAATAAATAAAATAAAATAAATAAATTTTTTTTAAAGAATGCATAGTTTAGGTTAAAATTGGAAATATTTTGATTGTATGTGAAAATAATTAAAGGAAAATTAATAAACGTTAAGATTTAGATAAATAGGGATTAATAAATAATGTGATGTAAGGGACTTTGATGAGTTTTAAAGTAAATAATTGAGAAATTTAAGATAAAATGTTTTAATGGAAGTAATTTAATAAAAAAAAAGAGTTTATGATGTTTTAATAAAAACTAAGGTGTTGCTGGGAAAATAATTGTGAGTAATTTTTTTTATATAAGATAATAAGAGATAATGTTTTTCTTTAAAAAGGGAGAAATGAATGTACAAAAGTACTTAAAAATAGTGTCGAGAAATGAAGTCTATAAAGAGGTTTTCCTTGAAGAAAGTAATTTGGTTGCATTGAGAGCTTCTTTTAAGTTTAACAAGAAGTTTTTTTTTATCTACGAGGTTTCTTCGATGATATAGGAAGAATTTGCGACGTATTATTGAGGTTCTGCGAGATTTACGACGAAATGTGATAGCGAGCCAAAGGGGCACTACACACATAAGGTTTTAAATGAGTTTCTACGAGGATATGAGTTTTTTTTACTGCGATGAAATATGAGTAAGCGTCGAAGGTTACGACGATATTGAGTTTTTAAATGAACTTATTACAGGTATCTACGAGGAAATTGTGGTGTGCACAATTATTTATATGTGGTGATATAAATAATTAGAGAAGTTTTTATAAGAGGTCAATGCAATCAAATTATTAAGTTATGAGAAGCCTATAATGATGAGTTTTGAGATGAGACACTATGAGGTAATATTAATGTAAAAGGAGTTTTTTAAAGATAATAGATGATTTTTTAATGTTGTTCAAGAAAATTAAGTAGTATTTGTAATTTGAGGTGAAGTCATGAATAATGAAGTTTTTTTAAATGTTTTATGAGATCTATAGAGAAGAAATTAACCCAGCAAAACCAAACAAGTTGAGACATTTTGTGAATAATAATAACTTAAGTAATGAGATTGTAAGATAAATAATAAAATAGGTTTGAGATTAATAAATGGATATAATTTAGTTATAATAATAAACGTGATTCTAAGTGTAGTACTGTATTTAAATGTTGTAATTAAAGATTATAAGAATTAATATAAAAGCACATTCAAAGCCAATTCCAAAAGGTTTCCAACTAATAAATCAAAATTATAGTATTTTTTTTAAATTTACAAAACGATTACAGGTGAATTTATATGAAATGCTTGCTCAAGTTACAGGACATCAAGTCACAGAAAATTTATATTTATAATGTGAAAAAGTTTAATTGTTTTTACCCTGTTGCAGGTTTGACTACACTAATGTAGAAAGATTGGTGGATTGAGTAGCCAATTAATTGACTACATTTAGTTGGCTAGACCTGTTGGGTTATATATGTATGTATTTTAGGACTAAAATTTGGTATTGATCAAAAAGAATTGTAAAATTTAATTTTTTTTTTATTATTTCATTTATTATATTCTGTATTTCTAGATGTGCAATTTTTTTTGTGAAACCATTAGTGCTTGTGAATAAAAAAAATAAAGATAGGAAATAAATAGTTCATTTGTTATTTGAGTGTTATATAGTTATATTTTATTTAATCAAACTTTGTTATGTTAAATATGTAGGTTTGTAACATGACATCGGGACGATGTCTCGTGGGCGCCGGTGATGTTAGGAATAGGTTAATGTTAAGTTAATTATTCAATTTGTAAATTATGTTAGGAAGAACTAATATTAACAAAGCTCAGAATGAACCAACTATTGCGAAAGAATTGAAAAAGTGTTGAAATGCTTGACTTGCAACAAAAGTAGAGCATCAGAAGCCACGATACATATATAAGCGGTCAGCATGATTTGGAGGGGGTCTTTGGTCTTTTGGAGCTTTGGAAGATACACGGCTGTGTCACTAGCCGTGGTGCAGGAACTCTACTCCGGGAAATTTATTAGCCCAGGAAATCAACTCTACACCAGTAAGCAAGCATTTCTATATTTATAAAATCACCAATAAATTAATAATTTCATTTATTAGAGAGTAACAATAGTTGGAATACTTTTGGGCTTAGTGAAATGAATATTTAGTTTGAATATTGTTCATTTAATTAAATTCTATCATTGTATTGCTTATTTAAAAGTATCCTATTAAATTCCTATTATTGTATTGTTTATTTAAAGTGTCGTATTATATTCTTATTTTTGTTGTATAGTATTTAAAGTATTGAAGTATTAGAGTGTTTAAAATGTTACCCAAGTCTCATAAGCAGCAATAAAAATTAATTAGTTACTGAACCACTGATTGCAAAGAACCCAATCCTAATAGGTGATTTTTCCCCATTGATATGAAATAAATTTCCAAAATTATGACATACATAACACTAAACATAAGGAATAGTCCTGTTAACCCTCCTCCTGGCGCATGTTAATTTGTCTTAATAATTCTTTGTTCATTTAAAAATTATTAAAATATAAATATTTGTATACAAAACCTAACTTATAAGATATCATTTTTCTCAGAAAGATGCATAGAATTAATCTATGTAATAAAAAAAAATTTTTGAAACGGTTTTGGAGTAAGTATGTTAGATGTCAAAAATGATATTAACTTTTTTTCAGAAAAACCTGTATCATACAAAATCAATAGCTTACTACCTTTTTCTAAGATATACACAATTTTTGTGTATTATTTTTGAATATATTTAGGGGGGAAAAATATAAATTTGTTACATTTAAAAAAAATATTTTATCAAATAATGTCAAAAGATATTCAATATTTTACCAAATATAGTAATATATATTTTATACAAGAGTACTATATATCATTAAGTCCAGAAAGGTGCATAGAATGTAGGTGTGTAGTAAAAAAAAATGTTAGATGTATCACATTTGGAGTTTTTGGTCAAATACCAAAAAATCAAAGAGTAACGTAGAGTAAAATTTCACAGAAATCAGTACATAAACCAATTTAAATTTTTTTTTTGATTTTTTAAAAATATTACTGCAGATTTGTAATATATTTGTAGATAAAAGTTGCTAAAAAAAAAATCAATTTTAAAAATTTTCATTAGACATGGGTCATTTATGATAAAAATCTACCTTCACAATGGCCTAGACGTTGAGGTTAGGGCTGTGAAAAAAAACCAAAAATATGAAATATCACTAATAAATACACTCTACAAACATTGACACATTTATTATAGGTTGTATATACATTTATATATTATGTATATACATATTATAATAAATAAATGGTTTCTTTAAACTAAAAGTTCCAAAAGCAAATCTAGAACTAGGCCTGACTAGTACTAGATTTGCCTAGACTAGGCCTGTAAAATACGTCGAAAATATGAATTATCACTCATAACTACACTCTACAAACATTGACACATTTATTTTAAGTTGTATAAACAAATTATAATAAAAAAATCACTTCATGAAACTTATATTCACTATAAAAACACAAAGCTATTGCACTTTGAAATTTCCACATCGGCAAAAACCTTGCGAGATCGAAGTAACAAATTGAGGTTATTCTAGGTTTTATAAAGTACCACAGCCTTTGTATTTTTCCTTCTACAGATGTGTTTCAAATACAAGGTTAAACATCGAAACCTCCTCTTTACAGTTATATCAAAAATGACAAGATTGTATAAAAATAAAGACCGGATTCTTCAAGACTGTCTAGACACTGAATATCGCAAACCGGTCTGAAAGTTCAGAGGATCATTTCCTAGAATGGATATAACTCATAAACTATATAACTTAGGATAATTTCGACTTCATAGTTCGAAAGAGAAAGAAAAATACTATATAATATTGTCAACTTGTAACATTTGGACAAGTTTTACCATTTCGAAAAAATATAAGAACATATAGGTGATATTTTCTATACAAAACTCGCCGTGACAAAGTGTCGGAACCTGGCGCTATGAACGTCAACTTCAGTCAAGTCGTGTTTTTCTATTTTACACAACTTTAACCCTACAGCGGTCGCATGTTAATTTTCTTCGTATGTTAAAAAATTAATTAAATATATTATTTCTATACAAAACCTAACTTATAAGATATCATTTTTCTCAGAAAGATGCATAGAATCCATCTATGCAATAAAAAAAATTTTGAAACGGTTTTGGAGTAAGTATGTTACATGTCAAAAACGAAGTTACCAATTTTCAGGAAAAACCTGTATATTCCAAAATCAATAGCTTACTACCTTTTTCTAAGATATACAAAAGTTTTGTGTAATATTTTTGAATATATTCAGGGGGGAAAAAAATAAAATTTGTTATATTATCAAAAAAACAAAAAATAGTTTACGAAAAAAGGTAAAATGATCATTTTTTTTTTCAAAAAATCACTAAAAATAGTAATATATATCTTATACAAAAGTTCTATATCTCATTATGATCAGAAAAGTGCATAGAATGTAGGTGTGTAGTGAAAAAAAAAGTTAGATGTATCACATTTGGTGTTTTTTGGTCAAATACCAAAAAATCGAAGAGTAATGGAGCAGAAATTTCACAGAAATGGTAATGAATAACATACTAATAGATTTTTAGGATTTTTTTCAACCATTTCTTGAGATTTGTCATATATTTGTGAATATATTTAGGGGGAAAAAATAATAATATGTTACATTTTCTAAATAAAAATACCGATTTTCCCTAAAAAGGTAACTTTTACAAGTGAGGTTAGGTTTGTAACCTCCACAATTTAGACTCACTAGTACCAATTTGAAGATAGATCTAAGACAAAATCATTAGATTTAACTATAAGAAAATATATACTTTACAAAGAATAACACACATATTCACTTTTATAATCATATAAAACACTATATATAAGACAATTTGCATATAGCCTAAACTTACCTTTTCGGCCTAGGTTATCGCAAATAAGAACGTTCAAAAACTAAACTATCACTCAAAAACATAAGCTTTAGATATAAAAACATATATATTGTAACTTTTATACACAATTTATATACAATTTGTATACACAAACCTTCAAAATAACAAATATATAACCCCAAAACAATATGTGCCACGCCCTACTTTGCGTCGCGAGACAATTCCTTCGTTTTGAGATGAAAACAGAACCTTGTTTGTAAGTATTTGTGGTATCAAGTGGTACCAACTTATAGAATGGAATTTCCCCTACAACTTAGTGTAAAGAAATATAATTTTAGAAACCAAAGAGAAATGCAAACCTAATGCCAACCAAATTTCGTCTCGTCAAGTTTGTTCTACGTTCAAGTAGGAATATCTCTGGATCTATGAGACGCAGAAAAATTTGTAATCTACGGTTGGAAAGAGAAACATGTGATCTATAGAACAGTGTTTTAGTTGAAATAAATGACAGAAAAATAGAGTTGTAATTATATCGGGAAAAATGGCTTCGCGCTAACGAAAAGGCGCAGAGTTCAAATCTACGATTTTACGCATCAAAAATATGCGAACTTCACCAATTTTGGAATATTATTTATAACGTTTTGTGGTATTTTTTTTTGCATGATTATGCATCTACGGAACATTAGCTTTCCAACGGTATTTTATTTATTGCGATCGGATAATTTTAAGTGGGAGTAACGTTGAATGGCAAAATACGTGTTTTATAGAATGCAGACTAGTTATGGACGGAGCGCTGAGGTCGATTCTGGGTCGAATAACCTTTGCAGGGTTAAATTTTCTAAACTTGGTTATGAAAGATTGAAAGATTACCTTTTCAATGGTATATAATACATTTCGATAATATAATATCTACTAGGATAAAAGTTGAATGGCCAAAAATGTAATTTTTAGCGTGTAAAATAGCGTTAAAATTCTTGATTTTTTTTTATATAATAAAAACTATTTTACGTGGAAACATTTGAAAAAGACTAATTTGAAGAGAAAGACGCGATCTATCAAGCAGTGTTATGTTAAATCTGCCTGACAGAAATTTAGAATCGGAAATATCAGACAAACGAGGTAAATTTTGTTTAAAACTTGTTAACGTAAAACTTGGACGTTACATATCAAAAATATGCAAATTTTACCAATTTTTGGAATATTCATTATAACGTTTTGTGGTATTTTTTTTGCATGATATGCATCTACGGAACATTAGCTTTCCAACGGTATTTTATTTATTGCAATAGGACAATTTTAATTGGGCGTAATGTTGAATTGCAAAATACGTGTTTTATAGTTAGTGAAGTGAGCCATGACTAATGTCGCGACCACTTTTTAAGGCAAAAAGTGGTCGAGCACCAGTTGGAGGGTTAAATAATAAAATCTTAAAAGAAAGTGAATAGCAAGCTCAAACTGTAAATTTTTCATGTAAATTGTAAATCAAGGTTTTTTTTCTTAAATTTGTAAAAATGACAAAAGAATAATTGATTTACTTTAAAGTTGTTATTAGCCTGATCCACTTGTATTCTTACAAAACTTAGCAATAACCCTTACAAGGAATACTCTCTGCACTAGGAACCAATTATTCATACCATTTCAACATGGCACGAGCAAAAATCAACCCATCTTCTTGATTTCAATGATTTACTTTACTTTAATAGATTTGTTATTCGACATTGTGATGACTCTGAATGCACAGATGCTACTGTGTTGCACATCATTTGCCACTTACAATATGGTAGTTACAGAAAAAATACGGTTCCATACAGTTTGATGAGTTTAAATCAGTTGTTACAGTAAATCATAATTTTTGGCATACTGACAAGACAAGTATACACGTGCAGACAAGACAAGTATTCTTTAGTACAATTACTTTAAAAAAAGTGAAAAATGTGGACATCAAGAAATTCCCAACTCGACAATGCAAATCGGATAATCCGGAGTGTCTAAAATAGTTATAATTGTATAGCCCTAAAAAGTCTAGTTCGAGGCAGTTTGGAACTAGGCAGTCATAAAACAAAAGTTCAGAACATGCTTTATAAACATTTTAGATTTTGTGCTTATAAAACCCAACTCAATATGAAATAAAACAATTAAACTGCCCTAAACTATTTTAATTTACTGTGACAATGAATACAATAAATGATAACAAAAATTTCCTTAAACCAATTTTTTTTCAGTAATAAATCAATAATATATTATCCTATTATGCCTTAATAAAGCCCTTGTTATTGAAATTAATAAAAAATTGCTTCAAAATACACCATGTCCATAAAGTCCTGTTGGCGTTTCCCTGAGGAAACATTGTAGGTTTATGGAACATCTGTTATTTATTGTATAACTATTGTTGTGCAATTTAATCATATGGTACATTTTATCTAAAATATAAACACAACCATGAAAAAGAAAAGTTGTGTTTTATGGCTTGTATATTTCAATTCTGTAACTCTAGTGCAAACTAAGTGACAGTGTGTGTTCTATGAAGAACGCCTACATGAAATTAACATTTCTAGTAAAAATAAAAATAAACTGATTGTTTATTACACAAAAAAGCATTCAGATAGGTCATTGGTCAGCAATGAAACTGTTAAAAACACACAAAAAATCTTCTTTTTTTTTAAGGTGTCCAAAAAAAATATCTTACAAAAAGAGCTCAAGAACTAAATGTTTAAACAACAACCAGTTCCAAAGTTATGAAAAAAAAGGAAGGAAGGAAGAAAAAAAAAAAAAAAAAAAAAAAAAACTAGCCAGGTTTACAGGCTATAGATTTCAGTTAGAGAATGCTTTGCAGCCAGATGATAACTTTAGAATGTATGACTTTGCTGAATATATTTTTGATCAAATTGAAGCTGAAAAAAATTGCCTGAACTGAGTTATACTTAGTGATAATACCAGTTTCCATACTTTAGGACATATACATTACCATGTTTGAATTTGGGTAAACGTCATGCCTCATTGGTTTACATTGAGGCAATTAGGCGGATGTTCAAAAACTTCCCACTTAAACTGCTGAAGCAAGTTCGTCATCAATGCAACAGCATAGAGACATGCATTATCATGAAGAAGCACAATGTTGCTTGACAACAATCCACACCGTTTAATGTGTAGTCGGTGAAGGGTTTGACAGTAGGCTACTGACTGTATGGTCTACCATATAGGCATGTAGTCAATGAGTACGACACCCTTTCGACCCGAAAACACTGTAGTCATAACCTTCTTGGTGCTCAGAATTTGTTTGGATTTTTTTTTGTAATGATGGGGATCGAGAATGATGCCATTCCATAGTCTGGTCCTTTGCTTTTGAAGTTTTATGTGAAATCCAGGTATTATCACCAGTAACAATGTGGTTGAAAAACTCCTAGCCATCCTTGTTGTACCAATCAAAATTTCTTTACTTTCCAAATGATCTGAGTATTTAGTTTAAACAACATTGACAGTGCTCCAATCACTCTATTAAGAGCACCTAAATCATGGAAACACATTTATGGAGATGGTGACTGTCGGTGTAGGTCAATATCCAACAGTTAGTCGGCACAGGGTAACGATTCCATATCATATTCAAGTAGATTTTGGCTTAAGTTGTGATATAAGGATGACATCTTGTAAAATAACTTATTTTTATAATAAATATTAACTTTGGAAAAACGAAAGGTGTACAGATGAAAAAAGTTCTATTTTTCTATAGCCAGCTACGAGTTGTACATACGATTCAACATATTCAAGTAGATTTGAGTTTTAGTTACGGTATAGGGGTAAAAATTTACATTATTTTTGACAGAGACATAAACCTGTAAAATCAACTCTTTTTTTAAAATGTTAACTTGGAAAAAACAAAAGAAAAAAGTTACATTTTCCTGTAGTCATCATAGGGTTATAACTATTCTATATCATACTCAAGCATAGTTCAGTTTCAGTTATAATATAAAAAGCAAAAAAGTGTAAAAGTGCTTTTTTTGAAAAAATGTTAACTTAAGACAAGCAGCAAGGGGTACAAACAAAAATGTTGAAATTTTCTATAGTTGGCATATGGTTATAAATAGTTGAATACTTAACATACTTAAGTCAATTTTTGTATTATTTACGACAGAGACAAAAACTTTAATCAACTTTTGAAAAATGTTAGCATTTGAAAAAAAGAAAATATATTAAAAAAAAAAGTTACATTCATCAATAGTAGGTATAGGTGTCATAACTATTCCATAACAGACTTAAGTTTGTTTCAGGTCTTATTTCAATATAGAAGTGAAAATATGTAAAATCTTACCAGTAGAAATAGTAGGGGGTAAATATTCCACGAGGGTAAATATTTCACTGTATACCACAACATATATGCTAAGATAAAAATAGTAAGAATTACTTGTAATGAAATTTAATAAGACTAAGTATAATGTGTGGTTATTTATTTACATATTGTAACACCAAAAAAAGGTTAATTTGAGTAAATATTTATCAGAATAGAAATCGTATTGAATAGCGGGTAATGTAATGTGAGTCAAAAACATGACTAATGATTCTAAATGTTAAAATAAAGTAAATTCATAAAAGAATAGATTTCCAAACACAAATAAATAATAATGTATAGATTTTAAGGTAATTTAGTTATAAGAAATTTAATAAATTGTGTGTTTTGTAAATAATTGGTCAAAGAGCCTAGTTAGTGATTAGCGTAGTAGATTTGAACAGTGCATTAAGCAGATGCGAGAAACATTATCACAACGTCAGCAGGAAAAGTGGAAGATATCCTGAAACCGGATATTGAAAATCCACCATGTGATTTGCCAGTCTGTACAGAGGTGTTGAGATGGTTAGATATGTCTAGATCAGAGCTTGGTAGAGTATGGTTGTGTTTTAAAAAGTCTGAGTTTGGGGCCGGGTGTGGTCGGACCTATAGATATTTCATTTTTAAGTCTAGCTTGGTGTTATGAAATATATTTGTCGAGTTGAATTTAGTTCAAAGACTTTTAGTGGAAAGAATGGACATAGTGTGTTAAAATCGTTGTTTGAAACAATAAAACTGACTAGATGTTTGCACGTGAACAGACAATTAATATTTAGCGTGTGTTATGACAATGCGATTAAACAATGAACAGTTACAAATCGTCAGATCGTATAGAGTATTGATAGTCTTTCTTCTTACAGACCTACGTAAGGTGCACAGACAATTTCATAAGGAACAGGACGACCTCATCGCTAAGGACGGCAAGGAACACGTTAAGTGATGTGCTATGTAAAACATGTTCTGGTAACTTGTGTTAAATAACACACACATTTATTCTGTTGTAAAATAAGAATTTAATATGTTTAGTTTTTTAATTCTATAAGATAATTTTGACTTGTAGAAAATAGTAATTTCTTTTTATAACTATGACTAATGGATGTCTAATGACACTTTTATCTTTATTAAGGAAAGTAAAGTTTATATAAAAAGAAAAGTAAATGCTTTCATTGGATTTTATATTCATAAAATCGTTTAACTAAAAATTTGTTGCAACATAAAGTAAATCTTAAATTCATGAAACAATAAATCAATTCTCCTTCAGAGACAAATAACTAAAAAAGATAAATTCAATTAATTAAAATAATATTCATGTTTGTTTTCAGGATATGTCTATATAAAAATGTCACTGTATAAAAATAATTGTGTTTTTAAATAAACGTTTGTTAAAATTTCAGTTCAAGTGTTACTCATTCCATTAACCAGAAATTCACTGAAAGTACACGTAGAAAGGACTTTCACCCTGAGATTAAATTCAATTTAAATTCATAAAAGACTATAAACTTTTCTAAATTGACGTTAAAACGTCTGGCGCCCATTAGCTGAGCAAAATTTCAATAAAAAAAAAACTTAATAAAAAATTTAAAATAATTTTTTTTTTTATCTTAAGTAATAATTTATTTTAAAATAACAGTCGGTTATATTTAAATTATTACAATATGCATATGCATTTAAAAAATGTTAAGTCAAAATGTACGGACAAACTTACCACTGGTAATTTCTTCATTGAAATCCTAAAACAAAAACAAATAAATTAAATGCTTAACCATGTATTTTCTTATAAACATTAGAATATATTTAGCCTATGAGACTTATTCTAAGTAACATGTTTCATTCACAGGTCAATAGAATTTCTTGTTCAATACTGTCAAATAACAAAAAATACTATAGAAGAGCAATACTCAGAGAAAACTTTTTAGATTATAACATAGATAGACAGTTTATTTACAGGTGGATAATTTTAGAGCTTGATCATGTTAAATTTTTTTAAATTGTTGTTCGATTAAAGACATGGGGTGGAGACGTCACACTTGTTTACAACACAAAGCCTTTTAGACGGTAAATTGTGATATAAATTTAGTAGCTGTGTAACGTGTCTAACAGATTGCTACTGATAACAAACATTTGGATTGGTTGATGATGAGACATTGAAAATAAATGGTACAAGTATATTGGACAAACATTCTCACTCACCCATCCGCAAAACAAATAAAAAACAAACAAAATCACTTGTTACCAAATGTCAGTTCAGAATTTGTTTAATCAAAAACTGAAAATGAACCATGGGCAGATACTTTGAAAAAATATTCAGATATTTAAAGCTCTGCTCCACTTTAAAGCCATATTAGGTTTTGAAAATGGAACTAACATTTGTAAATCAGTCTCTCTATTTTTTTGTAACACTGTAAATAATCTTAGCAAAAAATGGAAAACATTAAGTATTTTATTATTTTTTTAAATAAATAATGTTTCATTGCCTAACTTACAAAATAGAGCAGATAAAATGGATTAAATGAAGTAATGTAGCCATGCATACAAGGATACCCTCACATAGCTCGAAAGATAATTTCTATACAAATTAAAGCTACTGTCCCCTTCCTCATAGCAATTAATAAATAACATTTTATAGTATTCATTGCTCATAGAAACTCCTACATTTGAGACTATTAAATGTCAACTGATAGTATTTATTGCTCATAGAAACTCCCACATCTGAGACTATGAAATGTCAACCGATAGTATTCATTGCTCATAGAAACTCCTACATCCGAGACTATGAAATGTCAACCGATAGTATTCATTGCTCATAGCAACTCCTACATCTGAGACTACGAAATGTCAACCGATAGTATTTATTGCTCATAGAAACTCCTTTATCTGAGACTATTAAAAGTCAACCGATAGTTCATTGCTCATAGAAACTCCTACATCCGAGACTATGAAATGTCAACCGATAGTATTCATTGCTCATAAAAACTCCTACATCCGAGACTATGAAATGTCAACCGATAGTATTCATTGCTCATAGAAACTCCTACATCCGAGACTATGAAATGTCAACCGATAGTATTCATTGCTCATAGAAACTCCTACATCTGAGACTATGAAATGTCAACCGATAGTTCATTGCTCATAGAAACTCCCACTTCTGAGACTATAAAATGTCAACCGATAGTATTCATTGCTCATAGAAACTCCTACATCCGAGACTATGAAATGTCAAACGATAGTATTCATTGCTCATAAAAACTCCTACATCCGAGACTATGAAATGTCAACCGATAGTATTCATTGCTCATAGAAACTCCTACAACTGAGACTATGAAATGTCAACTGATAGTTCATTGCTCATAGAAACTCCCACTTCTGAGACTATGAAATGTCAACCGATAGGGTTTTTTGTCCGTTCATTGTTTGTAAACAGTTGGTGGGGATATTTCTAGTCAGCGCTATTATGGCGGCTTGCGAATCCACGAAAAACACAACTCGCGCCTATTTGCCGAAGATGGAACAAAGTTTTTCGGCAGCTTGTACTATCGCCGCAATCTCACTATCGAAATTGTTGTCATTAATACCGACAGGGCTGCAGCCCTAAAAGTGGTCGCTGTAGAAGCCAGCTCCAGAGGCATGTTTCATCGCTGATCCATCAGTGTATACATGGATCCAGTTGTCTTTGCTATATAGTTCCAAAATTGTTTCCAAAGCAGCGGCCTTTAGGATGTGGGGATCACTAACAGCTTTCGAGTCTTTATGATTTAGAAGCGACAGTTTTCCCACAGGTAATGATAGGAAAACTGTGTGGCAGGTTGGGAATTTAGATGCTTGCCCCAGTTCCAGATTATATTTAACTCTCAGTTGTTCAACATGAATGAGTGGTGATGTTTGTGTCTTGAGTCGCGATGTCGCAGGTTTGTTTCATTGCTCGTAGAAACTCCTACATCCGAGACTATGAAATGTCAACCAATAGTACTCATTGCTCATAGAACCTTCTACATCCGAGACTACGATAGTCAACCGTTCTAACTCAGAGGTATAATTTGTACAATTTTATTCAGACAAGTCTGTTTACTCAAAAAAGTTAATTTTTTTAGAAAAGAATTCTAACTAAAAGAAAAAATTAATGCAATTTTTTTTTCCTACGCCCTCTTGATTTCCTATTCAAACAAATTATAAAATTAAAGTACGGTATTGATTTAGTTAATACACAAAATGTTTAGCATAGGGGGAGTATCAAGGTTATTATAGATGAATTTGCATTAATTTTTCGCACATAGCTTGATCGCCATCTCTTATTATAGTGTAGCTGGAAAGGGTAAGAAAAGGGTTGGTGTAGTCTAGTGAGGATGTTTTGTTGGTGCCATATAGTGTGAGCATTTTATTCTGATAAGAGTGATAGTATAAAGATGTAACATTCTACATAAAAGACAATAGTAAATTTGAAATTACTGTTCTACAAAACGCACAATAAATGCATCTTATAAACAAAAATATTGAAGTATAAATTATACTTAGAAATGTTTTAGAAAGCAGTGATTTTATAAATCAAGATCCTAAAACAAACAATAAATAAGTTTGATAAAATTATTGATGCATTTGTTTTTTAAGGGACCAGTAATAACGTCTAGTATTTGCAAACTTAAAACGAGTGTCACAATAAACATATAGAAAATCATTTTGATGAAAATTGTTTGAAAATTGAAAATGTTGAAATTATGGACATTATCTTGGTTTTTAAGGACAGGGTAATGCCAATAAAAAAATAGGCTAGTAAATTTTAAAATTAGCTCCAACAACATAGATAATATGTATAATCAACCCCCCCCCCCTCACTATAAAACCCGACTTTTATGGGTGGGTCTGCAATAGGAAGTCACACATATCTTGATGTACAGACACGTTTTGATGAGTCGGTGATGACTAGTAAGCTTTATGATAAATCAATACCATATTGAACATATAGTTGTATAAAATTGTTCAAAATAATCAGTAAATTACTATAGAAAATATTAATTATTGTAAGATCTACGTAATATAACGGAAAAGCTTTGTATGTATTTTAATGTACTTTAAATATATTTTTTCCCCTTGAGTTACAAATAATCTATATAATTGTTATTTAACTTGATTATTTTTTAATTTTTATTTTTTTAATTTTTGACCATGTTTCTGTAGACAAACTTTGAAAATTATGTGACACATATTTAAGGATATTGTAAATATTAGAACCAATTACAACTTGATAAAGTGATGTTAGTAGATTTTCCTGATGTCCTTTTGTATGTTATATAATTTGGAAATTTATGATTATGTTCACTATTTTCATTCTGTTTAGCAATCACATTGAAGTAAATTATTTATAGAATACATATTATCATTTTTAAATGAAGATAGTACTTCTATATATAAATATAATAAAGCATTTTTACGAAAAGTCTATGTTTGTTTATAACGACCTGTATGAAGGAAATAAGTTTTTTAATAAAATATTACAAAACGTTTAAATTATCAATAAACTTCAGTAGTCCATCTGAAAACTAAGTCTGCTAGTCTAAATTGTATGAAGTGTGTAGGTTATGATTAAACCAATATATAAAACTGAGAAATTCACCGTTCTCGAGTAATTTTAGAAATAAACCTTGAATTCATTATTGGTAACTCAATGTCATACAAGTTTTACTGCAAAATATGAATAACAATATTTAGAGCTTATTACTGAGTTTATTTGTGTTCATAAATTTAATAATTACCATTCAATATTTTGCAATGAAAATGAAAACATAATTTTCCAAAGATTATTTATTTAAGATAATTTAGCCTTGTCTCAAATATATTATATCGGAAATGATTTTAAATATTAAAAATTATCGAAAAGGTTCAAATGTGCTACAAAAACGATACAAAATATCTTTTAACACTTAAAATATTTTGATTATGAAGTCACTGTTAGTAGTTTCAAAGTGGATCATTAAATAAAGTGTAAGAAGAACTAAATAATTATTAAAAAGGTCATTTATGAAGACCATTAAATATTTGTACAATTACAATGTGGTATATAATATACAGATAGATATACTAAACATAGTGTTGTACAAACCAGCAGTTCCAAGAAAGGGCGATACCAAGTTTTGGTTTTTTTACCAACTACATTTAAATTGTAACATATTTTTATTTACAATATTGCACCCAGATTTGGGTCATTAATCTTCATATTTCACTAAAATTTACTTTAAGTCAAAATCTTGTGAGAAATTGCTGGGGTAGAGAAAATTAGGTTAGACCTGTTTTAAATAAGAGTCCTTGGGAAACACAGATGCTGTGAAGAAACCAATCATTTTAATTTCATCATATCCCCGACTTAGTCAGAAACAATTATAAAATACAAAATTATAGATACCAATAAAAATAAATAAACATGTATCAAAATCTTTGTACAGAGCATTTCAAAACATTTTTTACAACTTTAAAAGAGTTTATAAATACACTCAGATAACTTACATAATCAGTTGACATGTAAAAGCAACACACATCAAATTTTTCATTCAAAAATAATTTTGGTTTGATGTGACTAACATGACAAACATCTCACCTGAAGTCAATTTCTGACCAAACTTCATCGTGCGTCACTTTTGCAGGTATGGCGTAAATTTAATTTCTCAGCTTAGGGAAATCGGCTAGTAAAGCTGGAACATATACTCGATCTTTAATGGAATCCCATAAAAAAATCAAGAGGAGTCAAATCTGGTGTGCGAGGCAACCACGCAAATGGCTCTGCACGACCAATTCACTAACTTGGGAATCGCTTATTAAGGAATATTTCGAAGAAATGGCATACAGGGAAAGTTCTGTCTGAATTGTTTTACAGCAACATCGCAAACCCGATGATTTGTCATATCATACAGAATGTCTCGACACGTGTATGTTATATCATATTTCAATATAATTTTGGTGACAAGAGATGTAGGCCTACTTGGTGTATCCTTACTATACTGAGGACAAAAATTGTGTTGAATTGTAGTTGCAAAGTTAATTTTGTAAAATCAAAACATGCAGCAAGTACCAGTAAAAGTAGCCTTTTTAAACTACAACAATGGTGGCATTTCTGGTGATAGTATTTTTATCTGAATAAATTTCTACATGTTTTGAAAGTTGTAAAATCCTTTTTGAAGAGCCTGCATATACAGAAATCTGTATCTGATCATTCATTATTGGGAAATCGCAAGTTAATTTAAATATTGTATAAAAAATATAAAGAGACATAACAACAATTTAACTGAAATTTATATACAAAAATAATCTGGTACCTCTATGTGGAGCTCCTCTTCTTTTTTCACTTGAAATATAGAAATCGCAGAAGGTGGAGTTGTATCTTTTTCTATTTTCATGTATGGTACTAAATCAACCGTAACTGGGAATTCCTTTAACAATCATTTACACAAGTCTTAACAGCCAATCACATAAAAGATATAATAGCAGCTTACCAAACTACATTTATATACACACTACTGTATTATTATTATTATTTTTCTTGTAGTTTTAAAGTGAAAAACCTCTAAGAATATAATAATATAAACTAAAGACTCTTAGCCTCCATATACTCTAATAGCGTCATAGTCGTAATAGAACAAAAGTTGGGGTCATTAGAGACCTAATAGAGGATGAAAGAAAGGAATTTAATCCTAGACTAGGTAAAGAACTTCTCCTACATCAGTACAGCTCATCCATTTTAGAATAGCAATTGGATAATGGTCTACACAGTTATTGCAGGCGCTAGCCTTCGATAATTCAGTGACATTATAACTGGGGATCATTGTAACTACTTTGATGGGAATGTACAAATTGAAATTGGTGATACATATTCAAATTAATTACATCAAGAGTGTATACAGAGAGGGGGGGACAAGCAGCTGCCCTCCCTTCCAAGATGGAAAAATAAAACAATTTTAAAATTAAACAATATTCTGAAAGAAATTAATTACATAATAGAGACACTAGTACTATCTGTGAGAGGATTTAAGAACTACTGTTACTCGCTGGCATCATCTTGCTTGCGGGAACAAGAGTTTTCTAGAATATTGTATCATTTAATGACACTACAGAAAGCTATATATATTTAGAAGCTATATAAGATCCCACACATTTTTGGTTAGATTCAGTGGAGTTGTTATTTTCACACTAGTGCCTACCATCTGTCATCCACTTTACAATAACAAATGGATTTTATAAACTTTTTTTGACAACTGTAATATTTATTACATGCTCCCAAACGATGTTGGCTAAACAGATCTCAATAAATCTTACTTACATATGTTAATTTTGAAAGTACAATTTTTTTTTTTTAAGATAGAAAGCAATGGCGTTATTATTATTAAAACTTAAATCTAAATACAAAATCTTAATTCTAATATTTGTCCAAGTTTGGAAAGTCTTCTAATTATTCAGTTTGGAAAGTCTTCTAATTGTTCATATTGCTTTTTAAGGAAAGTGTGGTTACGTTAATTGTTATATTTTACTTATAACTTTCTCAGATCATTTTCATTCTCCACTACCATTATTCAAAAACATGTAGCAAGCAGTTCACTCGACATTCAACAAAAAAGTTTTATATTTTTAACAAGTCTGCCTCCTCTCACTCAATTCCAGAATATTCCATGATTCTAACTAATCGGAAAATCTCCTTTTATGGAGATAACACGCCATATGCAAGACACATCTTTGTTCTAGAATGTTCCATTTGCAAAGTATGACGCAATTGTCTATTCCTTTGTTTAATTATAACACATTATGTAAATAATGTCATTTTTATTTTATAACAGCACTTTTTATTTAAAAGTTCACTTCTGTATTTATTATTTATTTTATCACTTATGATTTCCTTAAATTAACATGTTATTTACAATTACATATTATTATTACAAATTATTTACTATGATTTATTTATTGGATGGAGATGATCCATGCTTACACCGTGTAGCAAGTCCAAATTTTCAGTCGTCAGTTGGTAAATAATATCCATAGCCTAAAGCAATTAAAGATTGGAACTTTCAAGAATACTAGTTACAAAAACGAAAGTGATTATAATAATTAATTAGTTGAAGATTACCTCTTTCTTAACAGGTAAGAGCTCTAAAGGATCTCTGAGGCCACAGTCTTGTTGGATCCTGCAATTATTAAAAACGGTTCATTTAACAACACACATATCCCAGTATTGGTTTACTACTGGGTCCAGGAGAAATATTTTCTGACAGACATCATATAAGTTAGAAAACATGTTATTTTATAATCTAAAAGGACAATGTTTAACATTTGCATAAATAATTCTCTGATATCTTGGCACTGCTATTAGAGCGCTAGTAGAGAGATGTGGAGTTGATACGCCATTTGTAGAGAATACCCTTCCCATTCCAGTTACCATCATTGCATACACTGGTAAACATCATTCTTCCATTATTGACAGTTATTTTAAAAGTACTGATTCTGTTATTTTGTGCAGCAATTATTTCGTTCTTAATTTAGGCTAGGTCCAACAAATTTCGGTAGAGCATATGGGTGTCAAATTTTAGAGCCACAGGATCAGTATTGAAGAAGAAACCACCTAATAGGCCTCATAGCATCCAAACACCTGAAAACATCTAAGCAATGAGACAGGTAGTTTATCCAACAAGCTGGTACTTTGGGATTGTCTGATCAGAGTATTTG
This sequence comes from Aphrophora alni, assembly GCA_963513935.1. Classification (NCBI taxonomy): domain Eukaryota; kingdom Metazoa; phylum Arthropoda; class Insecta; order Hemiptera; family Aphrophoridae; genus Aphrophora; species Aphrophora alni. The sequence continues at coordinate 20,231,437 of OY740776.1, read as the reverse complement.
TCTGAAAGAGAATTTTACATACGGACCTTAGGTTTCAACTGTACAAATTGATGGTCATACAACAGCTAAATGAACATGATTGGGGAAACCATGTTCCTAGTTGCCAAGCAATGTTTAAGTGTACTCTTTTGAGATGTCAAGAGATGAAGCTAATTTTCATTTTATAGGGCTGCGTTAATGAAAAAAAATTTCAATTAACAAGATAATCGCCGACAGCTCTATGATCATACTCTGCACTGTAAACATGTCAGCGAGCGCGCCGTTGGTGAATTTTTAGTCATAGGGCTGTACTTTTTTGAGGAAGATTTGCGAAGATAACTTCAGATTGTTATGTCAACATGTTATGCAACTTTCTGGAACTTTAAATTAATGAATTCTGAGACCAGGTTTTGAAAAAGATGGTGCTACAACTCACACAGCAAGAAAATTGATGGATGTCCAAAGATAAATGTTTCCCGGGCATCTAATTTCACGAGGCGACAATCAATGGTCTGTATTTCACCCTACTATTAGAAATTAGGGCCATAATTCAGTTAGGAAATTAGTCTAAGTTCTTTTAAAGAAGTCAGAATGATAACAACTATTATGACAGAGCTAGAAAACTGACAGCTTGCCTTGCAAGTGAGGTGGACTTCACAAGTTGAGAAGTGTATATATAACTTTTGGTGGGAAGAAACGAGAGCAATAATTCAAGTTGGGATTTCAAATTGAGAAGTGTATATAAACCCTTGGGTGGGAAGAAAAGAGGTCAATCATTCAAGTTGGGAAGTGTATATAAACCCTTGGGTGGGAAGAAACGTGTCAATCATTCAAATTGGGAAGTGTATATAAACTTTTAGGTGGGATGAAACGGGGTTAATCATTCAAGAGGGGACCGCCGGCAGATTTAAAAGATGGCCAGATAGACTTGGCGAGAGAGAGCTTCAGGAGGATATATACCAGACAGCGGAAAAATACACAAAGACATAGTAAAGGTGAGCAAGTATAATTAAAGGAACTTGTAATTATTCAAAAATACCGTAGTCGGGATTGTCTAGTCATAATAGTTGGAATTATTCTGGATTTAAAATTTAATAATAATAATAATAGTAAATATTTGATTGAAACACGTAAATAAAAATGTGAAATAAATAATTGTATTAAGAGTAATAAAAGGAGATTTAGTAATTATGAACTATTTTATTGGACAAGAGTTTATTGTAACTAAAGAACCCACGTGGGAATCAATGGCCAATTCCTACTACTACCTCTCAGCATATGACGACTTTTTACTCTGGGAGCATCTAAAGGTTGTAGTATTAAAACATAAGGCGAGAACAATTGATGATGATGAAAAGCTGTTATCTGGTAAGAAATTGCAGCGATACCGGTACCACAGGAAATGGCCATACAAGTGATGCAAAACTTCTGGGTGAGGTTGCATACTTGAATAGGTAATGGAGGTTGAAACATAGACAATATGATTTCCAAAACAACATAATTATAAAAAGTAAACATTGTTCTTTTAGATTATAACAATATTTTATTTAACTTCTATAAGGTCTGTTTTATTAACTATTCATAATAGGGAGATATTTCTGCTGGACCCTGTATACAAATATATAGTTAGTTTCCCTTTTACGAATTACATACAATATAATTACCTTAATTCTGTGGTAAAATCTTTGCAATTATTGTCTTTTCTGTAATGCTACAACGTGATTTGCTGGACATCCTTAATAGAAGTTGCTCATGTGGCTACGTAATTTTAATGAGTCATACTCAAATTTACTTTTACAATATTATTATATGTATTTTAAATATACTCATAAGTGACTGTACAAATATTAAAGTTTGGTGTTATTATAAATTCAATAAATATATTTTTCATGTATTAAGCACGAAAAAGGTACTAGTGAGAAGCGAAGCAGTGCTGTAGCATTACAGAATAAGAGATGCAAAAACATTATACAAACTCATTTACCCCCAAAACCAAATAAAAATAAAGCAAAATTAATTGTTACCAGAAATGCCGGATTGTTAGTTATTGGTAAAAAAAATATTAAAAATCGGCCTTGAGACTTATAAAATACTTATCTTCTTACAATTAGCTATACCGATTTTGTTCAAATAGTGCAAAGTTAAGATTAATGACACAAACCTCGTGTGCAAAATTGCAAGTAAAGAAAATAATGGTTCAGGAAAAATTGACAAAAATGAACCTTGACTATGGTCATTAAAAGTTTAATTTTAATTCAATTCAACTTGATTAGTCCTTTTGAAAAATTTACATTTGTATAAGACGAGAAAAATTTCAAAAAATAATGTTTAATCAAATAAAAATTACGCTGTTACATGTTTAAAGCACAAGCAAACCAAGTTTAGGCTCTTGGTTCATTTTCACTTTTTGATCGTCAACTACCGAAATGACAATTTTGGTGCCAATCAGTTTTAGTTCATTTTTATTTGGTTTTGGGGAAGATTGGGTGGGAAAGTTTGAAAACGTTTTTCACCATTTATTTAAAATTATGTTTAGTTTATTTTAGTCCTGAATAGTACTGTTTTATAAATTGTGGATCAATATCATAATAGGGACAACATTGTTTATTTATTTCATTTTAATTGTATTTTTTGATAACCTCGTTTGAAAATGCATTAGAGTATTTGGATAATTCTTAAAATCTTGTTGGTTTACCTATTTACAATTACTTATTATTTTCAATTTCTTTATAAATATACTTTAAATAATATATAACATATGTAGGCCTATATATTTAAACAAGATAGACTACGGTACATGTTAAATGATTATAAAAAAAAAAAAAAAGCTTATAATACTATTGAAAATACCTGAATAGTTATAATAGTTGACACATTGTAATAAAAAATGTTTTCAATAAAAGTAAACATGCTGTGTTCCTCCTTAACCAATAAGCTAATCTAGAACCACTTTAGTCTATAATACTTACCATGCTGGTAATTCCATTAAACATTCTTCTTGTTCTTCAAGAGGCTCCTCCTTCACCAGAATAGATTCCATTCTGTATAATAAAACAAAAAACTTATTTAGTTTATTCAATATATAAAATCTGGATAGACAATCAACCCAATGTTTTAAAGTATTTATGTGTGCACTCTGAAGAAACTAGGGAGATGGAAACGGGCAGCTTTATGTTATCTCAGTTGATGCTACTACCTCCCTTGTTATCTTTAAATAAGAATTATCAACTTGTATACTCCTCTGTGTATCAAAATTATTTACAAAGCAACATGCTAATCAGTGGTAGTGGGTAATTACGAGGTGGAATTTAAAAACAAAGACTGATCGATTACAAAGAGCAAATGGTATTTGTTCATGCAGCATGCAGTCATTTCAACTTGTCCATTGGGCATATAGGATAATCACCATAATATGTTACCAGTCCATTGTCGTTTCCTATACATGACAGTGGGTTTATAGCCTGTATGAAATTTAAAATCTCACCAGTTGTGATATCAGATCACTGATTAAACTTCTAAACGCAAGAGGCATATTGCACAACCATTATCGTGAGAGAGAAACATTCCTGACCTCAACAATACCGGTGTCAATTTTGAATGGCATGGCATAGTTTAGATAGTAATTCACAATAGACTTGGATTGTGATGGTTGTTCAAGGCCCTATGAAATCTTTTGAAGACATTTAAATTAATTTTCTTTTATGAATATATTTGCTTGAATTTTTTTCAGTTTGAGTAAACTAGAATGATGCTTTTTAATGTTCATTGTTGGTGTCCAAGTCAATAATGATTAACAATTAATATGTAGAAATAAATTAAATGTTTATTTAATGTTTTGTATAAATGAGTCTTTTATAAATGTGTTTTAATGTTTTGAAGACCTGTACTACAGAGATACAACTGAAGATGGAGTCCCGACTCCAAAACGCGTCTTGAGAACAAGACAAATAAAGTCACATGACGGAACAAATGAGGTAAATTATTACTACATATTAATTGTTAGAATGATGCTACTAAATAAATTATTACGACAGCATTGACATACGAAATCTGTTTTGTGTTGGTATGAGGTGAAAAATTGTCTCCCTTTCTATGAAAGTGTCACAAAAAACATGTGCAGACATTAATCTTTGGTTTTTGTAAGCACTTGTCAACATATTATGATAACCTGAAGTGTTGATCTCAATTCTGAACTATCGTGACTTTGAAAGTTATAGAAGTTCTATAAAAATATCACTAATCGTAAAGTGATAATTTCATTTCACTTTTGCATTCACACGCTCAGGGAAACAGTCAGTCCAGATGGTAAGCTTACCAATCCTCTCTTCAGAATAGAGCCATGAATTCTGCTAAGAAAAATTATGAAATCATTAACTATTTACCATATATGCAAATACATTAGTTCAGTAGAAAATAAGAAATATAAAAAATGAAATCCAGTTCAGGTTACGAATCCCTACTTTAATATTTATGACTACATTTGTCAAGTTAGTGAATGTGTGATCATTTGTTTTATTAGTTCCGGCAAGTTAACTATATATATGATGCATGCCTATTACAGTTGTATGATTATAGGCTTTCATTATAACCCAGACCTATATTTAACCTAACAACAGCTGGATTCCGTTGTTTTCAATATGGTATTTGATAGTGAAGACATGCATTTTGTGACTTGAAAAGTGTCTTCCGAAAAAAAAAATTTAAATCTGTTTGAATATAAGGTAAATAGTTAAGGATTTCATTATTTTTTTATTGTATAATTACCACTTTACATAGGATTACTGTTTTTGGATCGGAATTGAGAAAGTTATATATGATTTAACACTTCTATATTAGATAAATTATTGAAATGGTTCAATAATATCTTCAAATCAGTAAATATCACATGGCATTTACAACCAACACAATATTTGATTACTGGGACAAGTTAGGTTATGTACAATATATGTAGGTACTATGAACTGACTGAAGTGTATTTAATGTTGTTCACAGTTTTGGCAACCTGACAATTAATTGTATCATGTAATTTGTAATTTTTTAGATAATTATTGATCAGCTGTGAACTATTTAAAAAAAGAAGATGTTTGATAACTGATTGATGTTAAAAAAGATAGTTTTTATGGGGAATAAAAGATAATTTGAATTAAATACTAAGAAGACAAAATCATTAATATTATAATTCTTAAGTTAATTATTTATGAATAGATATTTCAACTTAATCATACATTCTATTTCTGACTTCAAAGACCTTGAGGGACCATTTTAATATCCTACAAAGAACAGATAAATACTTTACTAATGAAGAGTGGTGTGAATAATATATGAATATTTGGATTGATTGATAAGACTCAAACCAACTTACGTTCTCGTGGATCAGGAAAATGATTAATTTACTATCTCCGGCCTTTACAATATGCAGAGTTTTTCTGAATGTAAAAATTAAAAAATTTACTCTCTCCAGATACATCAAAAGAATCAGGGAACACCAATGACCAAATAACCAAATCTCGTTTTGGACGCTGGTCACATGGTAAAATTTGCGTCTTGAGACTTGAGTCTAGATTGTAAGAAACACAGTTCTGTTACTGAGGGGGAGTACCTATTACCTAATCTAGGTACTGTTCAATGATTTAGTAAGGGGCCTAACAATTTGTATCATTTGGTTTTAGATAATTATTAATTAGCTAGTTTTATCTAAAATAAAAACACTTGGAACAAAAATTAAGATGATAAAAAGGTGGTTCAATGGAATCATACATTCATATATCTGGCTAACACATACAGTAATATTATTTTCATTTTCAATATATATGTAATATTTATCATAATGTGCTTTATACTATTTTGCAGAGATCTTGTAGAACAGTAATAAATAATAAATCGTTTTAGAAATAACCGAGACACTGTAAAATAGGTTTTAATTGATAAATCTTGGTTCTAATCAAACTTTATCGTTTTTGATAAAAATATCCTTATTCTCTTTGTCACAGATCATTAATATGTTAAAGATGATCAAATGGCAAAATTGACAACCACAGATTTTAAATGTAGAACTAGAAATTTGTCCTGTTGTTATTTTGTTTTGCTCTTTCAAAGGTTAATAAGACTTATAGCTTTGAGCTGTGGTGTTTATTTGAATACTTGTATTAGTATTCAATATTTATTCTACAACAAAAGGTGCGTTAATTAGCTATATTTATAAAATACGTCTAACAATAACAGTTCCTGCTTTAACAGTGATGGAAATCCTAACTCTAAACTGTTATCTGCAACTATTTTATACAGTAATAAATATATACCGGTACATTGTTTCTGTCCAAGCGATTTTAGTGCAAAATATCGGCAATTCGTCTTCCAAATGCCGTTTTCCTCATTATCCCGATACTCCTTTACACCGCAGGTCACTTTTTATCTTTTACAATTCATTATTTCCGTCTGAAAACAGCAATTCAAAATGACGATTTTTTGGCATTTTGAGTTTATTTCAACTATTTCATGAAATGTAAGTAAAAAAAACATAATTTCAATTTTTCTAGTTTAAGGTCCATTAAGTGAACCTCATGTTAAAATAGGTTGGTAAGTGAATGGTTTTTACTTTACATGGCCAAGTAAGCTCTCTTACTCTCCACATAGCCTATCTCACACACCATGTTGTCTGTTCAATGATATGAACAACACTAATCCAATGCACATGTAGTAGAAAAACCATCACCCATCCAAGTAATAACCACTCTCAATGTTGCTTGACTTGGGTCATTAGTCCAAACATTGTCATGTAAATTTAACCCACAAATATATTATTGAAATATGTCAATTTTGAAATGATAAACTTTTTTGTTTACCAAAAAATGTTACCATTCTTATAAAGAGAGGTTGGTAGTACAAAAAAAAGGGGGGAAAATGGTGCGCCACAGTAAACAATTACCCTTCAGAAACCTAGTCATCATGAATCTTAAATCTTTGAAGCATAGTAATATGAACCTGTAAAACTTAAGTGCGGATGTGCCCCACGAGTGATTTTAATATGTGTATTATATTGAAAATGTTAAAAATTGCTCAATTTGGATGATTTTAAAGTGAAATAAGGTATTGTGAAAGATAAAAAGTGACCTGCATTTTAAAGGAGTATCGAAATGATGTAAAAACGGTATTTGGAAGACGAATTGGCGATATTTTGCACTAAAATAGCTTGGACAGTAACAATACATATTTACCTATTTTATAAGTCAATTTAAAAATTATTTTATAAAATATGTCTAATTATTTTACTTTATACCAATTTTGATATTATACTCTATAATAATATTTTAACGCTGAATTCTTTCTCATACTCTAACATATAGTAGCTGCTCTACTGTGCTGTTTGTTACTATATCCATCTCTCTTTCTCTCTCTTCAGTATGTACACTTTAATACTATAAAACATTGGGTCGACTTTCTATACAAGTTTCATACATTCAATAAACGAAATACTGTAGGTATCTTTTTTGTTTTATACAGAATGGAATCTATTCTTGTAAAGAAAGAGCCTCTTGAAGAACAAGAGGAATCTTTAATGGATTTTCCAGCATGGTAAGTGTTACAGGCTAATGGGTTTTAGTTTAGCTTATTGGCTAAGGAAGCATGTTTACTTTTATTGAAAACACTGTTTATTACAACTAGTCAACCATTGTAAATGGTACAGTATTATAAACTCTTTGCTTATTCAGTATACAAGATATAGGGTAAGTTTGGTTATTTTTTATTGAACTTTAAGTTTTATGGCCTCAAGAAAATGATAAAGGGATGATCGTTATCCTGTGCATCTGTCATCCTTATTGTTAAGTATGTAAGCATGATAGCGGCCACATAAATTAAGTATACATCTAATTTTAGCGGAACATCTAATTTAGTATAATGGACAATAGTGTGCTCCTATAAAAACATTGTTTAAATTAAGAAAAATCTATATGAAAATGTCAAAACAGTTTTTTGGGTCATATCTTGTATTTTCAACTTATAACACACTAACTTAGATAAAAATTTACAGATTTAAATTACAAATTTAATTGTACCAACCTCACCTCTCCATGATGTCAAATAGCAAAGTTATTAATAAAAATATAATTTCGAACCTTGACTTCCCAAGAAAATGGGGTATTATATAGAGGTGAGATCCTATAGGATTGAATCACCAACATAAGCATAGTAATCGGAGGCTCCTTCAAATATGTACAGCTTCGAGGCCCGCCAGAGTTAAGATACTGACACGAACAAAGCGAGTGAAAACTTTTAAATGTATATACAGTCCGTCAGGGCCTAGCCAACATCAAGAAAACACTAATATATACAATTACAAGGTTCAGAAAACCTGTGTAACAACTGATTTATCCCAGTACCTATAGTACTGGCAGAATTTTTTTTTCTGTAATGATGGGAATTTTTAGACAGTTTTGTAAGAATATTTTCAAAAGTTCCATAAAACATATTTGAATGCAAACCGTAAAATGTTCCATATCATTTTGTTCAAAAATCTCTGACAATTATAGCTAGTATAAACCACATACAATGTCCGCTATTGAGAAGTGTCCGCTATCTGGAGAGATGCAGTTGACTGATAACACATGTTAAACCACCAGAATAATGTCTTGTAACGATATTGAACACATTCAAAAAATTTAAATGGTGAACATAATCATATGTTCATTACCAAAATACCATTACTGTTGTTATGTTGTTACTTTTTGTCACTCAGAAATCACAATAACAGTTAACCTACTGTATAATAAAGCAGATTACTTTCATGCATAGGCCTATATGGTCGATAAAAGTAAAATAAATTAAACTTTGGTATTGTTTCATGACTGTCTACTGTATTATCAAAGTTTTTATAGTACAACAGGCATAATGGTTTAATCTCACAAAAATACTCAATAAAACACAAATTTGTAAATTAAATAATATTCTTTATTTTTAATCATTTCGTACTACCATACTGAATAAACAAATAGGCAAATTAGGAAAATGTAAATTTAAAAAGGGAAAAAATCAAAGTGTGTAAGAAATATGCTTGTAAAGAACTAAATATTAGTAAAAAAATATTTAATTTAGTATACTGTATACTCTCACTAATTTAATCAATAGGTTTTTGGAAAAAATCTTCAATTTATATTTGCTTAATACGGTCTTTTGTGAGTCCTGATGTCGGTTGATTGGTTTTCGGTACAAAGTGAATCTTGAATCATTTTGTACTCTTCAAGGGATACTCCAAATTGTTGAATTAAATTATCCAACTCATTAACTTCAGTGTCACTATTGTTATCATTTTTGACCAAACCTGATTTAATGAAAACAGTTTTTATCTGTATTGGATTTGAGCTCTTTTAAAGCCGAGCATATCCACAAAATTGCATCTAAAAGAACAATATTTTAGCACAGTTCATCACACGATGTAACGTCCTTCATTTTCGTCAAAATATATCTGAGAATTCTTTGTCTATAATAAACTTTGAAATTGTTTATGATTCCTTGATCTAGAAGAAAGCAACAGGAAGTGGTATTCGAGGGAAGGAACACTAATTTTGTTAGTTAAAAAATGTTTTTTTCTTCATAACCCTCGCACATCATAGATAATTTTGATTCTAGAACTAGAATTTCCTCCACTGATCCTGCTTCCACACACACATTTCTGAAAAATATTGTGTCTAGGACGGAATTTATAAAGCCAGCCAACTAATGTTTTAAAATCAATAACTCTTAATTTTTGAGGTCATAACTCTTAAAGCTTTTTCCCGAATTAATGGGCCAGAGATTGGAATGTTATTAAATCGTGCTCTACAAAACCACTCATATATTAAGTTGTCTATCGCAAAGTCTTCTGTTTTTGGAAACTTAATAAATTTTTGTTTTCCGACCACGATTTGAGAATTTTTTCTTTCATTTTTAAATATTGAGACTGATATGGGTATTTCCAACTTGAAATTTTGCAGCTAAATCACTCGCACTCTGTTTTGTATAACTATACATACAATACATAACTATACTACACACTGTTCACACAGCAACTTTATTCAAACTAAATTCTTAAAGGGCAGTGACGACTGCTGTATAAAGGACACAAAGGTAGTCAACTTCCTGGAAGTCAACTTTTGGGTAATTACTGTACAGACATTGCAATGTATGTTTCGAGACATCTACAATTTCCTAGAAAAGGATGATTTTTATGCTCCACTGTTCTTAATTCGGAAGTTTCAACTGACCCATTGGCCATCAATTTGGTGTCTGTGTCCATTTTTGAAAAAGTACATTATTTAGAAACACTACAAAGGCCAGAATAGCATGATCCCAGTCAGGAAATACAAAAATTCCGTTCATTAAATAGTGTCAGCTAATTAGAAGTGTAGTTTACTTATTTATTTGAAAAATTAATACTTGTAAACTGCGTTACAGATAGCCTAGGCTGAATCAATCAAACAATGCAGTTACCAAAACAAAGACTACAATGCAGTTACCAAAACAAAGTTACAAAACAATGCAGTTACCAAAACAATGCAACAATTGAGATTTCTGTTGTTTTTGAACCACATTAGCTGAAGTATTGTAAAAATAATAAAAAATAAAACTTGCAATCATAGAGTAGAATTTCAGCTTTCCAATAGTTCATAGATCAAGGCAAACTAATAGTTTTTGTAAAGTGAAAAATATGTATATTATAACGGCTACGTAACTGTCGCTTTTGCAACAGTGCCAACCCAGGAACCAAATCAAGATTTGCAATAAATAGTTTCCTGTTCTACGGTTAATAAACTTACGCTACCGGATAAAACCCTTTGACATGTCAATATAATTAAACATTTCCTACACCGCACAAGAAACCATTTTTTCCATTATATTTACAGAATCTGCTTGTATTAATATGTAAGATGGGGCTGGGTAAGTACCATGATGGCTTCATCAATTTGTAAAAAAAATTAATTGTTTAATGTTCATCTTATAAATATATGTTGGTTCCTGAACTCATGTATTTAAATTAATATCATAAATTAATTTGTAGATGTACTTACATTTAGCATCATCCACCGCTAGCACTTATTTTTGACCTTAATTAGATAGATCTTAATACTAATTGCATTTCACCACAGTTAAAAATAAACTGGAGGAGTTGCTGAAAGTAAGAGTGTTTTACTAAGCGGAGGAGTTACATACAGTCACTTTATAAATTAATTTCATTTATATTTATGGGCGTACATGTTATATTGTTGACTTTGAAAGGAGGGGAGTTGACTTCGTCCAGTATACAGATAATCTCTTATCACATCAATTACGAGTGTTTAAATAGTGCTCTTGATAGCGTAGATTGGACCGATGTCTATCAACAACTTAATGCATCTTTTGCCTATTCTAAATTTATTGGAATATTATTAGACCTAATATCTAAAGCGATATATGTACGTTATAATACTAAGAAATTCACAAAATAAAACCATGAATAACTCATAATATTTGTAATTGCATTAAAAAAAGAGATTTAATTTATAAAATACTTAAAAACCGTCCTAATGATTACAGATTAAGGGAAAATAAAAAATAAAAAATTGTAATAAATTACACAATGTGTAAATATATTAAAAATAATGGTTTAAAAACTGATTTAATTAATCTTAAAATTGACACTGTTTAACATTAAGAATTTATTAAAATATTGCTCAGCTAAGGGCGCCAGGTAGCTTGAAGCTTACCAATTTTGAAAAAATACAAATTTACTTTGAAATAAAATACTCTCAGGGTCGTGTTTTCTTTTAAAAGTGTACTAACAGTGGTGGTCTGGTAAATAAAAATCCTTATTTTTTCTGCTGAAACTGAACATAGTAATTTATTAAAGTTATTCATTGTAAGCATGGGACATTCTCCAACCAATAAAAAACAAATAAGTTAAAATACAAATAAATTAAGTTATTAAGGATTTAGATACATATTTAAATAATTAAGAAGTTTATATAGAAATTAAAATGATTTAAATGACAATTATAAAAACTCTGAACAAAAATATTTAAGACAAATAATTATAAATCGAACAATTTATATTAAACGCCTACTACGAATATAATGTAACACCCTCTAGGCTATAATTGACAAAAGCGCGTGTTTTACACAACACTAAAAGTACGATACCACTTGGAACGGAAAAATACAAAATTCCAGGAAATTCACCAATGCAAGCTAGGCAAAGCAGTCGAGCGTTCCGTTCCAACCGCCATTCAAGAGGACTCCAGCTTAGCGTTCCTAGCAGGTAGGTCGCAACTTCAGATCGCTCTGTACAAAATCCATCATGGAGCGTTTTAAAAGTAAAGAACAACTAGAGATTGTCATACAGTGAAGTGTTTATAAAAAGGTGTTACATTATTTAATTAATTTCGAGAGTAACATGTGAGTAAAAATCTTTTAACATGTACTTTAATAAGATGTGTGTTTGAACTTTGGACAGAGAACCAAATCCATATTATGTAAACCTCATGTGCAAAATTTGTAACTTTATAATAATAATAATATGATGTTTTGTCTAGCATTTAAGTAGTTGAATGTCAATTGAGATTCTTTTGTAAAATTTAAAATCATGAAAGTACTGGTACATAAAGGAAAGATATCAAAATTTTAAACATGAGTGTGTAAAACTTTCATTGAGTATATCCTACCATTCACGTGTCACATCAGTCTGCCTGGTGAGTACAGATTAGATCCTGAACCTTGAATTCTTTCTTTCAATCATAGCTAATGATTCAAAATTAATAAAAACTCTTAAAATCAAATTAAAACATCTTACATCATACACATATATATTAATGGTACATATTCATTAGTATATTATCTGAAATTATTTATATTATAAATTTAAAATTGTCCTGTCTTGAAGAGACCAAAATTCTTTTTAATGATTCTACTTTGATTAGTTGCAACGTTTAATGATTATATTTGTTATGAGCTTCTTTATTCTCATATATTAAAAATTTATACTATTTTTTATTTAATAGTTAGATTAAATCTTTTTAAATTACTGCTTACATTACAACTACTTATTTAAACAAATTTTAATATATTTTTTCACCATTAGTCCTTTTATACAAAAATTATATAAGATTGTTAATCATTTTTTGTTACCACATTGTAGCCATTTCCAGTGTGAACATCCTTTGTGGTGAGCAGCCCTCGATCTTGAAGTACAGGTTCATTGTAGACCGTAATCAGCCCGCTGACGATCTCAAGTTGTCCTTACAAATTCACAGTCCTATTCATGTGTCCTTCACTTTCCTACACACTCTACAATCAATTAATTCCACACTGTCCTTTTTTTATTCACTTTATCCCAGACATTCCTTTAAGACTGTTTAAAAAACATTAATACTACATTGTTCACAAAATATCTTGTAACTAAATTACGTCTGACCAAGTCATATGCCTCCTTAAGACTGCTACTGAAATATTAACTATGTTATTTAAGTTATATATGCTTAAGTTATTTTTTATAAAAAGTGGAAATGAGCAACTTTCTGATGGGAGGAGGGTATCGTTAAAAGTGCAGGAAATTTTGCAGTGCCAAAACCTTTTAATACTTACTTTAATAAGACTCTGTTTGCTGGGGCCAAAATTATTTAATGTTCTGCCTGGCCACATCAAATGTGGAAATTCAATTTCATTGTTTTGCGAAAATTGAGAAGTTGGCTCTTTGAACAGGAGGAGGTTGAACACTTGTTTAATGTATGTAGTTAATAGATATTTAATAATATAGTGATTCTTATATATTGCTCTTACATATGTTTTAGAATATGTGTCAATTTTATTATGATTTGAATTTTTACTTTGTTTCTCTCTTGATAAGTAAGAACATGTGAATGTATATTGTTAATAATTTTGTGTAGAATGCTCACCGATATTTTTTTGGAAAAAGGTACAGAAAACTCCTTGTAAATTATAATATTTGTTTTAGGAGCTATATATTGTTAACTTAATTTTGTCTTACTGCTGTTATATTTTATTTCGTAAAATGTACGAGTGGCTATCCCCAAAGTGGGCTATGCCTTTAGGGTAGCCGGGTGTTTTTCTATGTTTTTTTTCTCTCTTCCAGAGTAATGGGGGGGGGGGAGGTTCCCTGAACTATATTATATTTTCTATTAAAGTAAATGAATTTTTATACTTTTAGTTTAGATAAGCAAATGTTATAGTTATTAGCTATCTACAGTAGAACCCCTATTAACCGGTCTAGTCGGGACTGACACCCGGGCCGGTTGCCCGTTTGCCCGGTTAATCCGAGGTTCTCATGAAAAATCGGTTTTCGTTCAAAGAAAGCTTATTTAATCAGGTAGTGCTAAGAATTATGCCATTAAGATGTTATTGCAACTCACTTTATTTTACATAAATGTATCGTATATATTATGTTATGTATATTATACATCAAACATGAAAAAATTAAACACTACAAAGCTTTTTTACAGATTCCCCTCTGTCAAGTCTTTTGACACATTTAACCGCGTCTCAAACGAAACCAACACACGCTTCCGTTTTCGTAACTCCCTCATTTTTATTTACGGTATATACTGTATGTATCATAACCAGTCAAAGACAAGAAGAAAACTGAAAAGAAATGTTATATTTTCCATAATGATTCATGGAAAAAAAGCGGCCTATCAAACGTTTTTGTGGTGTATGTCTGCTATACCGACGGGTACCAATGCCGCGGTGTTTTATGCCGCCGACAATGGGATACCGCTATCGACAAAATCATTTGACTCGCCGCTGCTTTGGTGCCACGGTGTTTTTACGCCGCCGACAATGGGATACCGCTATTGACAAAATCATTTGACTCGCCGCTGCTTTGGTGCTGCCGACAATGGGATACCGCTATCGACAAAGTCGTTTGACTCGCCGCTGCTTTGATGTCTCAATTACAATTTATTTTCGGAAACTCTCATCCAACCAGTACACTACGATATAGGCTAGGCCGGTTAATCAGAGGACCGGTTAATCCGAGGCTGGTTAACAGAGGTTCTACTGTATATTAATTTTATGTATAGGTGTGTAAGTATGATTGGATGTAAGTGTATATATTTAAGAACATGGTACCGGTCATTGTACACTTTATGTCAATTGTAGATTTGATAAAGTTTTTATTGTTTGATTTTTTTCTTTTTCATTCTCTTTTTTCTCTCTCACTGATTACTATTGTATAAAATAGCTGTAATAGATGTGTTAATATTTTGTAGCTGTATTGATTCTGGAGGGAAATAAATAAATATATATATATATATATATATATATATTTATTTATTTATTTATTTATTTTTAGTTATGTTTTTTTGTAATGATATACTGACTTGTCTTGTGCAATAATTGTATTGAATGGAAGACTGAAAAAAATAAAATTAAAATAATAATAAAAAAATTTTAAATAAATAAATGAAATAAAGTAAACAAAAATTGCTTCATTACAAATGTGCGATTCCTGTCTGCTTCTTGTGGTAAATTGAGGAAAACGGAGCTTAATTGAGGAGGAGGTAACATAATTTTATTGAAATTGTAAGACTTCGGAAGTGTGAGATTAACCTTAAAGTGTCTGAACATAGGAAATTAAATTAATGATAATTATAACAAGTAATGAAATTTAAAGGTAATTTCATAAATAAATAAATAGGGGAATGTTATCTCTTTCTCCGGTGTTTGAAGGGTAGGGTAAGTTTGCTAATCGTAAAAAATGTGACCTCTGTTCTTTAACTTATATTTACATTTCACGGCTCATGTAAACCAAAAATGTTTTTTGAGATGGCGTCTGTTCATTGTCTTTATCATCTGTACATAAAACATCATAGCGACCACAACAATTAAGATAGACACATAAAATTTGTTAGTGTCCTGATATAGAACCCTAATATAATTCAGAAATATCAAATAAAAAACATCAAAATGGCGGCCGTATTAAACAGATTTTGTTCATATCTCTTGTGTTATTCAACTTATAACACATTAAATTAGATAAAAATTTCCAGATTTTTGGTTCTGGATGAAATGATACCAATATTGAGTGAAGTTTTTACAAAAATATAATTTTGAACTCTGACCTCCCAATAAAATTTGAGATCTGGTAGAGTCATGTCACTGAGACGAGCGTACTGAATGGAGGCTCCTTCAAAGGTTTTTAGGACCAAGACAGTGACATAAGCGAAACGAGGGAAGACTTTTTAATATATACACATCTATGATACCCGTTTTATAGATGCCTAGCCGATTTAGTGAAAGTAGTGATATAGAAACTAGTGCTAAAACACACACCCACACACTCACACACATACACAATTTACAGTTCAGGATTAATTGGGGAAAAAAACAAAGGAACTGTGACAGCTATTATTAAAAGTTCGTTTTGATCAAATACGATTTTTACTGAGAACCTGTTTATGACACAAGCGAAGCAAGATTAGGACATATTTTAAAATGTAATATTTTTTTCAGAGATTGGTTCATTTTTGACTTTTTGATGATACTGAACTGACATTTTTTGTGACGATTAATTTTGGTTCGTTTTGGAGATTAGTCAGTGAGAAAGTTTGTGTAATGTTTTATTGCATTAATGCTAAAGCCCTGTTTTGCCCCTCACTGGCAGCTTCCTCAGGCATAATACACTTAAAAATACATTTATTGAATTTATATAAATACTGAACTTTAATTATTGCATAAACACTATGTAAGATTTATAATGCATTGTAATTATTCAAAAATGAGATGAACTTGAAGAGTTCATAAGTTTATTTTACTTTAATTGAAAAATGAATTTAGGAGTTTATTATTTAATCAAAAAGATTGCTCAGCTATAAGGGCGCCAGACTTTCGTCAAATTTAGTATTAAAAATGAATTTAATCTCAGGGTCGCAAATTCTTTTATCTGTGTACTCTACAGTGACTCTTGGTTATTAATGAATACACTTGAACTGAAATTTTGACATAAAAATTTATTAAACATATTTATGATCAATGTGAACATACATCAAGAATAAAATATCATAAACATCTATTACGAATATAATATCATAAACATCAATTACGAATAAAATATCATAAACATCAATTACTATTAACATCCTAGTAGATTATGAATTTTTTAGTGCCTTTGAAGAAGGTCAATCATTTCTTTTGTCAAATATTGACTTTAGTTAAAAATTATATTAAAAAATTGAAACTTGTAAGTATTAAGTTACTTTACTGAAGTTAAGAACTTAAATGTGACAACTTTACTCTTTTTTCTTGAGTACAAAAGATATATATATATTAAAAAATTAACTTTGTCCTTTATCTAAATGATATCTGGACTAATATAGCTCTTCAATGAAATTGATCAATTTTACTCATACGAAATAACAAAGAAAATTACATATAACATATTAGAGAAATTTACATAATTGAAATAAAACATGTGGTACATGATTTTACCAAACTGTCGAAACCCATTGTCTTTTAAGGACCATTGCTCCTGAAACCGTAGTTGTAGCGTTGAAATACAGTTTAATACACCTGTATTCTCGAATAATGTTCGTGTTATAATACTTGAGACTCAGTTCACATGACGAGTTAACACAAATGTACATTGTTCGTACTTTGAAAACACGTGCATGAGATTGCACAACATGGTTCTGTTTCTAAAGTTTTAGTCACATACGATTCTAAAAAACACAATACTGTCTTTGTTACTCTTACAAATGTTTTTTATCATGAATAAAGCAAATTTATTACTTCCGAAACTGTTTTCTGTCTTTCTACATAAAGTTCATAGCACAACCCAACATAGGTCTGAAGGCAAGTAGCCCCAAATCTCGACTGACCACGTTTTCTTTATTACAGTTTTTTATTAAAAGTTTATATACAGAAAACACTACTGATCACCTTAAACCCTCTACTTTCATTGTTTTATACTATTTGACTACATTTTTAGAAAAGTTTCACTACATTGTAAACACATCCGATCACATCAGATCTCTCTCTAAGACTTGCCAACGTACTGTCCTCCCAAACCTGTTCATTCCGGAAAAAACCGCGCAATTCTCTAGTCCAACATACTCGATGTACATAACACAAATTTAATAAACACTTTATTTAAACAATTTATTTCAAATTTAAACGTAATTAGTTATTTGTTGATTTGAAAATCTATTTTTATCTTAGAATTTACTTTGTTCAGTACGAAATATTACTTAATCCGGTTATCCCCACCATTGCACACGCTGTATTCAAATATTTAATCAACCTTAATTTTTACATTATCACAGCATGTAATAATATTTTAAAGGCAAATCTGAATAGATCTTTTTTAAATTATGTATTATTATATGTGGCCAATTTGTATAGAGTGCATTTGACTAAACAGTGCTGTAGCATTACACTGAGAAAACAATTGTAATAGCTTTACTACAAGCATTAAAGTAATTATAACATATGCACAGTTCATAAAATACAAACAAATGATATGATTTTGTAGCAAACTTGAACTGATATATATGTACAGCAGAAAATAGGTGTGTGTTGCTGACAGAACTGTTTTATAATTACAGGATGCAAGAAGACCTTGGCCTCAGAGATCCTTTAGAGCTGTCAGCTGTTAAGATAGAGGTAAGCTTTAGTTCTTAATTGTTTTAGTCACTTTCTTTGTTTTTGCAATAATTATGAATATATACAAGGTTTGTCCCAAAAATAATTGTACTGATTTTCCTTAATACTACTTGGCAACACAGTTGAACTCCAAACGTTGTTGCTACAAGAAACAAGCAACAAACCAATTAATTCTTACTATTATAAAAAAATCAAATATGGAAGTTCCTGACTATGTTTTTAAGGAATATTTTCTATATGGGCATTTGTGTTTAGAATTTTTTTATAGATATTAATTTAGAACAAACATTGTTTCTGTGTTTGGATATCATTTGCACGCTTGCACGGATGTTTTAAGACGTGAGGTCCTTGGGAAAGCTAATTAACTGATATCTTCTTATTTGAGACATGTATCAACACACACACACACTTCATAAGGCCATACGATAAAAAAGTATCGATTTTAACTGTTTTATAGATTAAATTTGTGTATCCAAATTAATATTGTAACGTTTCACATATTTGCAGTTATCATTTTCAAAGTATAATAGAAATCATTTGATAAATGCCGATTGGTGTCAGTAATAAGTGGTATAATCCCACTGTTCAGACCAAACGCTTTGTATCGTTTCTGTTGACTAAGGAAAAAGTATGTCTTGACTGTTCTGTAGGTAGTTTCACACTGAAAAAGACGAGGTCATTTTGAACTTCCCCGTCTGCTCTGTATTAATTTGTAATATTCCGCCATGTCTGACTTTTCATTGGTCGACGTCTGCTTTCGCAATGTATCACTCCACCATCTGTCCTGTGATTGGTAGTTGCATAGCATTGCTCTTCTGTGTTGGAGATCCAATTTACACAGTTCACTTTTATATTAATTTATTGTTTCTTTTAAGTAATATGTGGTATTCAAATATCACTTTTGAATTAGTAAATTGTATTTTGAAAATGTTTGTTTGTTTATTTTTAATAAAATGTGCATTTCCATGGTTATACTTTGGTTTTGAGATTGTTGCTAACAATCAACTTCTAACATACAAGGCTAATTCAGTATTTAAATTCTAACCTACAGTTTCCTTATATTTACTATAGTTAATTATGTTTTGGTGTTTTTTATTCAAAATCAATTATAATTTTTACAAATATTTTCTTTGAAATAATCTGATTTAAAGGCTACTTTATAATTATTACATATTTTTGTATTGGTTAAAATTTCATACGTCTACTTACTTTCTCTCTAACCTAAAATAGGCTTAAAAAATATAGCGTGAACGCGTGAACTGGCACGTTAAAGGTTTTGTTTTCTTAAAAAATTCATAGAAAATATTATTTTTATACAAAACCTAACTTATAAGACAACATTTTCTCAGAAATATGCGTAGAATATATCTATGTAAAAAAATAAAATAAATAAATTTAAAAAAATATATGAAATGGTTTTGGAGTAAGTATGTTAGATGTCAAAAAATGAAGTTAACATTTTTCAGAAAAAACCTGTATCCAAAATCAATAGCTTACCACCTTTTTTCAAGATATACAAAAGTTTTGTATATAATATATTTAGGGAAAAAATTTTTATTTTCAAAACAATTTTTTTTTTCTAAATTAGGTATATTGGTAGGCTTATTTTCAAAAATTCTCCAAAAATAGTAATATTTATGGAAAACACAACTTCTATATATCATTATATTCAGAAAGGTACATAGAATGTAGCTGTGTAGTGAAAAAAAAATGTTAGATGTAAAAAATTTGGAGTTATTATGTAAAATAGCAAAAAATCAGAAAGTAATGAAGGCAAGAATTTCTCAGAAATGGTAATGTACACCATACAATTTTTTTTTTTGAAATTTTTCAAATATTACTAGAGATTTGTAATATATTTGTGGATAAAAGTTGCTAAGAGAAAAATCAATTTATAAAATTTTCATTAGACATGGTTAATTTTTACGTAAAAAGTGAAAATTTTCTTCAAAGTTTGGCCTATTTTCAAAAATTTGCCAAAAATATAATTATTATTCAAAACCCAAGTTCCTATTACCTATGTTCTCAGAAAGATGCATAGATTTTATGTATGTAATGCAAAAACTTTTAGATGGAAACATTTTGGAGTTATTATGTATGGAATCAACAAAATTACTCTGTAACCGAGGCAAAATTCCACAGAAATAGGTATATAAACCAATAAGAAAAAAATTTATAGATAGGCCTATATAAATTTATAAACATTTTGCATACATTTTGGTAAAAACATAATCAATTTATAAAATTTTCATTAAACAAAATTATTTTTATATGTAAACAAATGGAAATTTGCTAAAAAAGTCAGACTAGATATAACATAACCTATCTCTATTTATAGATAGGCCTATAGGTATAAATTTAAAAACGATTTGCATAAATTTTGGTAAAAACATAATCAATTTATAAAATTTTCATTAGACAAAATTATTTTTATATGTAAACACATGACATAGAAATTTGCTGAAAGGGTAGACCAGATTATAACATAACCTATCTTTTGACAGCGTCAATTTAGATAAGTCTGACAATAACATTCACTCAAAACAATAAATTCTACAAACAATAATACAGATATTATAACTTGTATACACAAATTATAATAAATAAACATACCTAACAAAATATTCACAAAAAACAAATAATCCTATGCACAACGCCTACCTCAATACGACATTTTATTACACAAACAAGGCTGGTAAAACGATAAGTGCATGTCACAAATCTGCAAACCTAATAGAAACTCTAGGACATATTAAATGGTACCAACAGATAGAACGAAATATCCACTACAAAATAGTGTAAAGTTTGTTACAAAATATCGAAGTAATAATCGAACTATCTTATTTAGTAAACTGCACCAAATGAAAAATGAGTTTGGTTTGGTTTGGTTACTACTTTGGTAAAATAGATATATCTCGCGATCTATGACAGATAGAAAGATTTTGAAAGCACAAATCGAAAGAGAAAGAATAATACTATATAATATTGTCAACTTGTGGCATTTGGACAAGTATTACCATTTCGTAAAATCATATGAACACAGAGTAGAAATTTTTCTAAATAAACCTCGACGCGACAAGTGAGGCGATCTAGCAGAATGAACGTCAACTTTACTCAGAGTATTTTCATTTTTAGTGAAAAGATTTCTAAAGCACAGATCGAAAGAGATAGTGAGAATATCTGATTAAAAGGCTACCTTATAATTATTACATATTTCTGTATTGGTTAAAATTTCATACGTCTATATACTTTCTGTCTAACCTAAAATTGTGTTAATTTTCATGGTATTCCCAAATCATATTAATGTGTTGAATCCTAATGAAAGAATTATACATAGGTCTCATATATTCTAGGCCTGTAACCTATCACATCTATTACATATTTTTGGATAAGTAATAATTTTAACCCTTTGAGTGCCACAAGAAAATTTTCATAACTGCAAAATTCGGTAACACATCTAAAATGCACAGACTCACCCAAAAATGCCACAGGTATAAATGGTTTTTTGGAGAACTTTGTTATAATTGACACAGATTAAATTGTATACAAGATATCTTAACAAATTTAGTGTCAAAATGTTCAGTGTTACCTAGGCTACAATTATATTTGTAAATAAGTTGGATTCTATATGTAAAAAAAAATTATTTATTAAAAACCAAACTTTAGATAGCCTAATTTAGAAAAAAAAATTTTACGTTTTTTTTTTTACCTCAAAAACCAAAAATATTTTATATATGGGAAGTGTGCTATTTTCTATCTATATACTGTTTTCTATAAGTGACCAAATTTTTAAATTATTTGGTTGAAAACCAAACTCAAACAAAAAACTTTTATCTCAGAACTAACCTATCCCAACCTATCCTAGGCCTATTTTGTTTACCTGATGTACTAGGTTAATCTAAGTTTAAATCAATATCACTATCACTAAACTGATTGTCACTATCACTTTCTGGTTGATATAACGGGTCTAGATCACTGTCATCCCCAAATAAATGTAACAAATCATCTTCAGAGGCTAAAGAGTCATCGTCTGAATAACCTAAAAGTAATCTGTCTACTTCGCTACCTCTTAGATTTTCTTCCGCCATTTCAAAGCAATATATTATCCAAAATACTACTTTAAACTTGTAATAACTAAAATAATAACCTTCAACAAACAAATAATAAAATAACACGAACAACAAACTTCAAAAAAAAACTAATGACTGTAGCGAGAAAATAATATCAACACACAATAATATCAGTACCGTGCGTACACTTCTAACCTGCAAGTGAAAATGACAACAGCTGATTTTGTGCATCAGTAATTGTTGTCATCTGTTTAGTTAGCTAAAACAAAATTTTTTCCACCACTGAATATCACTGGATATACCACAAAGTATTTTAAAACACCGAAATACTATATAGCAGATTACAAATAAATTAATTAAACTACGAAATACGCAGTGGCGATGGATCGTCACCGTGGCATTTCTCGCACGGAAAAATGGTGACGATAGATCGTCACCGTGGCACCCAAAGGGTTAAGCTAGTACTTTTGGTACATTTCTAGGCTCTATATATTACCCTTAATTTGTATCATTATGCTTCTTGAATTTGTTAAATGTTCTGAACCCTTTCATTGTAGATCATACACCTCTTCCAGACTCTCATTGAGAAAATTCCTCCTCAAGGAAGTCACTAACAACATTGGTGTGTTAAATGTAACAGCAGATATTTGTTGTTGAAACTCCATATTAAAGGAATAAATAAAGCTAAAATTTCAAAAATATTTTAATAATATAAACGATTGCAGCTCGTTAATATTATGAAAATATTTTTGAAACTTTAGCTTTTATTGCTTTATTTAATCCTTTAACATTGGTATAGTTAGGTGGTGCCTCATCTTGTATCCTCGATTGGTCGTGTCAATTTTTATGAGTGTTTTCAGTTGGTGAGTAAGTCATTGACAACTTGTAGCTTTATAATATAAGATAAAACCAAATTTGATTATAGTAAGAAGTAATGTCACGTCCAAAGTACTGATTCAGCAAAGTTCCTTAGCTATGACTGTGTGTATATAAATTTAGTTGGGTAAGCTGCTATAATATCATTATTGTGATTAGCTGTTAAGACTTGTGAAAATGATTGTTAAAGGAATTCCCAGTTACAGTTGACCTTGTACCATACATTAAGACAGAAAGAGATACAACTCCACCTCCTGCTATTCCTACGTTTCAAGTGAAAATAGAAGAGGAGCTCTATATAGAGGTACCAGATTATTTTTGTATGTAAAACTATTGTTCTATCATTTTACCTTTTGTATACTATGTTTAAATAACATGGAATTTTCCAACAATGCTCGATCAAATAAAGATTTCTGTATATACAGGGTGTTTCAAAAAGGACTTAACAACTTTCAAAACATATAGAAATTTTTTCAGATAATGTACAGAATCAGTTAAAGGTGTCAATTTAAAGAAAAACATATCACGTTTGACTCATATAGTGCCAAATACAGTCACCAGAAGTACCACCACCATTGTGGTTAAAAATGGCTACTTTCATTGATATTGAACGTATTTACTGTGTGTTTTTGTTGTACGAAATAAATTTCACAACTACATTTCAACGCAATTTTCATTCCTATTATGGTAAGGATCCTTCACTTTACTCTTGCCACAAATTTGATCGTAGTCCATTTTCTCATTCAGACGATGATGATCAAGATGGGCTCCTTCACTCCTAGGAAGAGAGGGTTCTAGCTTACATTCGCACATAAGTCCAGAAATTCCTTAATAAGTGATTCACAGGTCAGTGAGAATTGGTTGTGCAGAGCCAAATGCAGGTTTGCCTCACTCACCAAATTTGACTCTTCTTCATTTTTTCTTATGGGGTTTCATTAAAGGTTTTAATAAAACTTTACCACCAAAAGAACACAGAAGTTTTTGTTCGGCTCTTGACGAACAGTCAACATTTTGTTTGGAGGGGTTTACAGCTGTGAAAGGAGAAATGCAACATACTTTCCCCTCCGTCCATGCTCTCGTAAGCATGTCTGCACTAGCCATTGTAAAAATATAATTTATAATCATGTGGAAGTTTCATTATTATCATGTACAATTACAAATTACTGCCTCAATTCAACCATTTACTGTAAAGACTGTGTAACTGTCCTTGAAATAATGTAGTGAGTAACTTAAACTATTCATTGTATTTAGTTTTAATAAGTAGAAACAAATAATAGAATTTATTTTAAAATTAATTGTATATATTAATGGGTACTGTTTATTTCACTTTTGGTATGAAATATATTTTAATAGATGTTTAAATAACGCAGCGAGAATATTATGAAATTAATTCTAAATTTATTTTAAATCATTATGAGTGAACAATGATAGAGTACTTATCCTACTAATTTATAATTATTCTATTTCTCTAAGGTCATCGCTCTCATTATCACTGTCTCTGTCATTTCCAATGGCTATAATAACATTTTCTATTATTGTATTAATTAAAGGTTCTCTTGATAAATATTTTTCTTCTATTTCATGAACATTTCTACATCTTGGTTCCCTAACATTGTTAGTTACACTATTATTTACATGAATCTTGTGATATTAAATTTATTTTTTCCTCTACTAAAGTAATAGCACCATTAACTTAAAAGTAACGTTTTTCTTGGCGACATATTCTTTAACATCAGGCTAAATCATTTTGATTGTCTTAAAACGGAGTGACCTTCATCTGCTAAAATATGTCAGTTTTATAAATTTTTGTGCGGAATTTTTGACAAGAGTAAGAAAAACACAAATAATTAATAAAACATACACATATTCCCTTAAACTCACTTATAAATACGTACACACTATTTAAGTAAAAATATCTAATAAAAACAGTAAACACTATCTTAAAATGTTTTCTCGTTAGTTATTATACGCTTATGTCAAGACCGTGTTTACAGGTACAACACATCTGGACTCTCTAAGTTATGGGTTGCTATGAAAATGATAACGACATTCTATTAGTCTAAGCACCAAGCAATACCTTCTAAGCTATACCTGCCGATATCCTTACACTGAGAAATCAAATTTCACCACAGCTGTAGAAGTGACACCTGATCTACTGCCTCAAGTTTGGCTAGAAATTTATTCAATAAGAGTGTTTATGTTGTATACATATGCTGACTTAATGCTATTAGGTGCCCGCAAACTAAAATTACACTGACATGGATTATATTAGGATTGGTTCCTTTAAACTGCCTGGGTTCTTTAACTTTAAACTATTTGAATCACTGGTTCAGTTATCTAATTAATGGCTCTTTATTATTTAATACAACTTGACTATTTCTCTTAGCTCTTATATACTAATTACAAATATTTTAATCTTCTTAATTACTAAGAATCCAGAATGACTCTTATTGTTGTGATTCACATATCTGATTCTACGTTATATTTTATATTGCCTTGTCTCTGACATAATTACAAAGTTTATACACAAAGTTTGCTCACCCTGCTTGCCACTTTTATGGATGCTCGTCTGAAGTCTCAATTCTCCTAGGAAGCTCTTACTCGCCAAGTCTGAATGCCTATCAATTCCTGCAACACCTTCCTTTGATCAATCTTGGCCCACTGACCAAGTTCCTCCCACCCAAGGGGTTATATATTGTTTTAGCATCAATGATGTTTGCCTTGCTTGCAAGGTAAGCAATTTCATCATTTTTCCAGGTCTGTCACAATAATTGCTTTCATTCTAGGTTCTTAAAAAGAACTTAGACTATATTTTAACTAAAACTATCCCAATTTACCAATTCCTAACACTTACATAACTTATCTTTAATAATAATATCAGGTTAATATTTTGTGTTTGTATATAAAGGGTGGTTGTAACAAAGCCTATAAAACAACCCAACCGAGTAAGACCTAAAAGTGGTAACAAGAAGTAAAATTTATTTTTTTATTTCCAAACATTTAGTTGTACCTTGTTTTCAGTACAAGAGAATAATGTTTGTACGTCTGTGTGCAAAAACACATGTTGTTCATCAATTGCTATAATTTGTAATAGTTTTCCTATCTTCAAAATTATCTTTTTTTTTCTTTCTTTTTTTTTCATAATTATTATTTATATTAACTTTGATAAATACTACAAAATTTCATCATATAAATTAAACAGTACAGCGATATAATACTTCTAATGAAATATGTAACAAAAACAATTTTAAAAATTGAGAGGGAATTTCTGTTTTTAATATTAGGGAGGGAGATATAAGTACAATAATTTGTATTGCCTTAATACAAGATATTTGGTTTGCGGCTTCTACAAAGTGGATCACTTCCTCTGTTCCCCCCCCCCACTCACTCACTATCTCTTGTACATCTTGCCTGTGGTCACACTTTAAACTTATCATATTCTTACAAATGACTGTTAATTTTCTAACACTGCTTAGAGATTATTTCATGAACGGCAGTATCTTTTTATTTGCTAGGACATAAATTTCCCCATTGGTACAATAATTTTCCTGGCCCTATTTTTTACCTAGAGAAAAATTACCACAGAGATGCTTCAATTTTCCCTGAACCTAGTTAGCGAATTCGGACATTTTCTGTGTTCCTGAATTAGGGTAGCTGCCATAACAACAAAACAAAATATACGATTTTATCAAAATCAGTCCTAATGATTTTGATCAAATTTTTCTCAATTGTAGCATCTAAGGACCCAAACAAAACTTATTGTTCACTATCTCTCCAAAAGCTCCAGTTTGTGAGTTTCTGTAAAAAGAATTGGTCACAGGGGTATTAAAAAACCCCCTCTCATATGTATTGGTCAGGGGTTACAGGGGGGAAAGATGTAATTTCTCTAAATTGGCTCTACCACTTTTGTTCAAATTTTATTGACATGTTAAGCCTAATGACCCAAACCCTTGTGCAAAATTTCAAATAACATTACTCTTCAGATATAATTGTCAAAAACAAAAATGAACATTGATCACTGTTACTAAAAGTTAGATTTGTAATCAAGTGCGATTGAACTTAGAATGTTTTTATGACTCAAGCCAAGCAAGTTTCTAAGCTCTATTTACATATTTCTTCAAAGACATCATCCATGGTTCATTTTCAATTTTTGACTGACAACTACTGAATTGAAATTTTTGGTACCGAAGAGTTTTTTTATTGGCTTTGGGGATGGGTGAGTGAGAAAGTTTGTACAGAATTTATGGACAGTTTATTTTTAATGGGTTACCATCAACCAATTCAATGACCTGTATCACTAGCAATCTGATGGACACATTAATATCACCATTGTATTTACCATTCATATGATTTATTAATTCACTGATTATCACAATTTCTTCTCTAAAAGGCCTTGTACTATATTTGGGTCACACATCCAAATCCTACATTGTGCCAACAATTTATAAAAATGAACTTCACGCTCAAGCTCTTATCTGTTTATAATTAAATTGTTTATTCGTGTTACAAAATTAAAAGTTGTCTTGTGAAATTACTGTTTTATGGTATTTTTGTTTCAAGAAATTGTATTGACCTACCAACAGAACATGTTGCTTAGAATTAGTTTATAGTCCAAACATATTCTAATCTTTATAACAAAATATGTGGTTAAACATTTATCTTAATCGTTCTTTTATTTATTTTTTTTAGGATATCGAAGAAGAAATTAATAGTGATGGTAAGTAACACATTTTTTATAATGAATATAAAGTTAATAAACATGCACACATTAGACTTAGTCTTATTAATTTCATTTCAAATAAGTCTTACTACTGTGTCTATCGTAGAATCTGTAGTGTGACACTAAAGCATTGACCCTCAAATTTGTCTCCATTGTCATCATTAACATCGATGCTAAAGAGTTTAAAAAATGTTTAGTAAAAAGCCATCAGGATTGTCTACAATAAATATTTTAACGTAATTATAAAAATGATCTTATATTTTCTGTCTAACTGTCTTTTTTTGGTAAACTCAGATTACTGGTTTCAGCGGTCTAAGCCGCCATTATCAGATCTATTATCAAGTAAAGTTATTAATAACTATTTGTTACCTTTGACTTCCCACCAGCAATCCTTAATTGGTTCTTTTTCAGTTCATATTGTCATATATCTCATTACACTACACATGTTTCGGACATTATCGTCCATCGTCGGGTGATAACACTTAATTAAAACATTCAACACAAAATACAAGTATCCACATAACACTCATGCAGAAGAAACACAATATTTTATTTTACATTGATGTCACCGCACCGGCGCTACATAGTACACTATGCAAAGTTATTAATATTATTAAACATGTTTAAAAAGAAGCAGAATCTGCATCATCAATGCACCCTTATTGAATTTAATAGTTACAGTATGTAAATATAAATATATATATATATATATATATATATATATATATATATATATTTGTAAATAGGCCTTTGTGTCCTTTAAAAACTTATGAATAGACTATGTTCTGCCCCATTTGGCATTAGAACGTTTAGAATCCTTAACAATTTGGGGCTTGTAGTTCCTCCAATGAATGAGAGAATGGTCCTAGTTTTTATTCCTCCATGGGATATTCAAATTCCAACTGTTGATATTTCACTGTCCAGGTTCATCAAGCACAACACTCCTAATGTAGTATATAGTCAGGAGTTTCACTATATACTTGATGAATAGTCATCTAGTGAAATTATTTTCACAGATGGTTCAAAACTGGACAATAAATAAAGTAGTATTAATCATCAGGTCAGACGTATATGTATGGATTACTCTTAGCTTATAGTGTATTTTATGCCGAACTCTTTGCTATTTTGGAATGCCTTAATACCATTCCATCTAGTTTCCGTCACTATATTCTGTGTTCTGATTCCAAAAATGCTTTACAGACTATCCTAGATATATATATTTCAGAATCCCTTTGTTAAAGATATCTTGTGTTCCATACAGTCAGACTCAGAGTATCATTCTTCTGGGTACATGTGCATTATGGAATTTCAAGAAATACAAAAGTTGACAAAGCGGCAAAAGAAAAAGCTACAATTCAGATATGTCACACTGCATGTTATGTGTCTGACTTTGTATCGACAGATAAATTAGTTTTGAATAGGCAATGGGAGGAAGAATGGACAAATATACAGTCCAATAATCTGAGTGAAGTAAAAGACACTGTCTGTCCATGGAATACATGCAAGTCATCGGGATTTAGTGGTGATTACTGTGTTCGTGGATTTGTGTTTGTATCAGTCATTCTATGCACACTCATGGATTTCTGATGGAACACAGGAATCTGCCACAATGTTCATTTTGTCAATTTTTAAAAAATTTAGTCAATTATTTCAGTCATTTTACAAATAATCATAGACAAACGACATAGAGAGCAATTTAAATATCATATATTTGTAGTGTGGACTCCAAACCATATCATCCATCTTACTACATTGTGTTTCATAATCCTTTGGCCAAACAATATGAATATCAACAGAATATGCACTGACTGCCCCATTTGGCATTTAAAATCCTCGAGAATTTGGGACTTACTTCCTCCAATGTTTGAGTATGCTCCATGACTTATTCAAATGCCATTTTTTGATTTCTTGCTAACCAGATTCGTAAAGTACAACACTCCTGATATAGTGTATCATCAGGGGTTTTAGTATGTGAATTATTTTTATAGATGGTTCAAAACTAGAGACGAAAAATGGTAGTGCATATTACTCATCCGGTCAGATGTAAATGTATCGATTACCCTCAGCTTCTAGTGTATTTTCTGTCGAACTTTTTTTTCTATTTTGAGAAGCCTTAGTACCATTTCATCTGGTTCCATAACTAGCTTTTGTGTTCCGATTCCAAAAGTGCTTTACAGGCTGTTCAGAATATGTATTCTAAGAATCTCTTATAGATATTCTGTGTTCCATACACAGACTTCAGCTATGGAAGGTTGGAGTATCATTTTGCTGAATATCTGTGCACTGTAGAATTGCTGGTAACACAAGGTGAGAAGCAACAAAGGAAGCTACGTCAGATGTCATTAACTCAGTGTTTTATATCATCTGACTTTGTAATTAAATATGTCTTGTTTGGTCAATGGGACAAAGAATGGACAAACATAGTGTCTAAAATCTGATGGAAAATTATAAATACCGTCTGGTCATAGATTACATCCATACTTGCCATTCGTCGAAAGAAAGTGTTGGTTATCTGTCTTCACATTTTTTCATTCCATGATTACTCATGGACTTCCAATGTAATATGGGAGTCCACTATATGGGAATTTTGTCGATGTGTTTAATGGTTAGGACATATCTTAATGGATTGTGTTGTATTAAGAGGTGTGCACAGTAGATTATCTTACTCAATTTGATTCAGGCAATGTTGGAAGATAATGCTGGTATCCTTGATCGGGTATTGTCCTTTTTAGTTTTTCTTGAATGTTTTTATTAAAATTGAAATTTTGTAGATTCCTTTGTTGCAGGGCCTATATACAGTCCTGTTATATATATTTTGTTATTGTTTATTTAGTTTCATAAAAAATTTAACATTGTTAACTCATTGCAGAGGCCCTTTTACAGCCGGGTAATATTTCAGTTTTTTTAAAATTATAGCTTACATCTTTTAACTTGTTTTAAAGCTTATTTACAAAAATTTTAGCCATTAAGAATACTCAAGCGACTACTGGCCTAATTCTAACAATACTTGCTAGTAACACTGATATTGTTATATAAACTCTTTCTATTGAACTCAATCCTCTTTTTTAACAGATTCATTTTTACAATTTAGCATTAAATTTCAATACGTAGTAAATAAATTAATAAAACCATATGTATTTAAACTTCAATGAGATAACTGATAATTTTTTTAAAAATATGTTGTTGTTCAGTGTCTGATCACATTGACACATTTAACTCGTAGTTTTCGAGGTATAAGGTTACGCAGAAAATAATATAGAATTTTTATTTTACCTACTAAGTTTCAAGCAGCCGTACCCCATTGCTCGGCAAACATCTAGGTGATAAGTTGATCTCCACCCAGATAGATCATACAAAGAGTAACAGTTGCTATTGTGGTAGTGATTCTATCTCTTAAATGGTGTAGATCTGCATACATATATTATATATATATATATATATATATATATATATATATATATATATATATAGTATAGACAATGTAACCCCAGAAGAAAAAGTCCATAGAGGTCAGAACACAGGTTCTGGGTAACTACAAACCTCATCTTTACTACTTTACTATGGATCGGTAAAACAGAATAACGATGTAGTAAAACTTGTGGGTAATTTTTTCTTTAAAATTTACTCTTAATAAAAAGCAGAACATTGACGCTGTTTGGAGGCTTATTGAACAAATGCTGTGTTAAATTTTGTTCTTTTCTTAAGTTAAGCGGCAAATTAACCATACCAACTGGTATGCAGTTTTTGAGACTTTCCTACAAGAAGCACTTTTAATCACACAGTAATCAGTTGGAATTTTAACATTTCAGTTGGAAAATCAGTTGGTATATTTAATTATAATGTTGAAAAATCAGTTGGTGTGTCGTTGTACAGTTCTTTAAATGGATTTTCTTTGACAACATGATTTTTTTTTTTTTAAACCTTGCCACCATTAAATCCCAGAATGTTGGCATTTGGAGGCTTGTCAAAAAATTGATGAGTTAGATTTTGTTTGTTTGATCTAGAACGTTTTGGGGAAAACTGTTCTCTCTAAGGTTCTTAACAACCTTATTGCTTACATCGATGAGTTCACATTTGATAGGAAGTAGAACTTAACCCTTGATTTGGCACATGTTAATTTGTTTTTAAATTCTTCGTTTGTTTAAAAATTAATAAAATATATTAATATATAACAAAACCTAACTTATAAGACATCATTTTTCTCAGAAAGATGCATAGAATTCATCTATGTAATACAAAAAATTTTTTTTGAAACAGTTTTGGAGTAAGTATGTTACATGTCAAAAAATGATGGTATCATTTTTTTAGAAATACCTGTATCACCCAAAAATCAAAAGCTTACCACCTTTTTCTAAGATATACAAAAGTTTTGTGTAATATTTTTGAATATATTTAGGTAAAAAAAATAATAAATTTGTTACATTTTCAAAAAAACAAAAAATAGTTTACGGAAAAAGGGAGTTTGGTCTTTTTTCTTTCAATAATTTACCAAATATAGTAATATATATTTTATACAAAAGTTCTATATCTCATTATGTTCAGAAAGGTGCATAGAATTTAGGTGTGTAGTGAAAAAAAAATGTTAGTTGTAGCTAATTTGGAGTTTTTTGGTCAAATACCAAAAAATCGGAGGGTAGCGGAGAGAATAATTTCACAGTAATTGTAATGTAAACCATACAAAAATTTTTTTGGAATATTTTCAATAATTACAACAGATTTATAATATATTTGTGAATATATTTAGGGGGGGAAAAAAATGTTACATTTTCTAAAAAAATATAGATTTTACAAAATAAAGGTAAATTTATCCTTTTTTTTCAATAAATCACCAAAAATAGTAATATATATTTTAGACACAACTTCTATATGTTATTATATTCAGAAAGGTACATAGAATTTAGGTGTGTAGTGAAAAAAATTTTAGGTGGACACATTTTGGAGTTAGGTAGCCAAGAACGAGAAAAATTGTCTTTACGCCTACAAAATTTCAAGGAAATATTCATATACAAACTTGTATATAACACCTGAAAACTTATTTTAGGTTATTGAAATATATACAGAAGCTGTATAATATACTTGTAAATATATATATATATTTTTTTTATCCGAGGAGGGGGGAATGCTTTACGCACCATCAGGAGCCGATCGCGGCTCCCGGTGTGTGGGACTCACCAAAGTGGCATACCCACTAAACCCTAACCTCCTAAGGGCTTCACCTGTCACACGCGGAACCACCCGTCGGCATAACTTTGTATGTGACAACGCTTCCTTCCATAGCCGCTGTTAGGCTCTCATCATATGTACACCTTATAGAGTTCGTCTGTTTTGTTTAGCAGCCATAATTTTATTAACGTACATTTCCACGGTTTTCCAGCCGTGGTTTCCCTCGTAATTACCCTTGTAATTTTACGCCTACAAAATTTCAAGGAAATATTCATATTCAAACTTGTATATAACACCTGAAAACTTATTTTAGTTTATTGAAATATATACAGAAGCTGTATAATATACTTGTATAAAGATATCTGCTAATATATATAAATAATAACTAACTCATTAGCGGAAAATGTTGGCATAGTCATGAAAGTGCAAATCTGACAGTTTGGACTAGGTTAGGTTACAATATTACATACATGTAAACATTTCTAAATTATAATATAAAACCAAATATAAGGTAAAATAAAATAAATTTTATGAACTTACATTTTATATGGCATCCAGTTGTGGTGTCCAGTGCGGTGACGTAGGTGTGTAGTGGGGAGGGCGAAGATCCTTATGGCTGATTTTGAGGCCTAGCTAATCTTCTGCCCCTCCCAACCCTAAAGAAATGTTTCATTGTGGGGAAACAATCTCTGTGTACACCGGCATTACACGGTGGACAAATGTAGCGTGCTCTGGATTTGACACCCGTAGTCTCTAAACATACTACACACAATTTTTGTGAAGAAATTGGTGTAAGTTTGTGTGAGTTTACAGGTGTCAAAGCTCTTGAGGTTGACTGATCAGCACTTCGTAAATGTATATCCAAAAGACCAAGAGATGGAGAAGAGTCAATCTGGTTTACGTGACATAGTCTTTCAACTAAATCGACCATGAAAGTGTGCCGTCTTTTCATGCCTGGATTCTGTGCCTTGAACAAAATCCAAGCATTGAAGATGGCCATGTCGACAAAGTTGTAAACTATCTTACGCCAGTATTTCTTACAGGGCCTTGTACAAGTTACATGGTAGATACATCTGTCGTTATTATCCACACCGCCCATAAAGGAGTTGTACTGATGAATAATAAACGGTCTGAGTTTAACACCACCACCCCATCTGTTTCGTACACCAATGTCTTCAGCGTGACAAGCTGTGGAAACCAGGTGGACAGTTTTACGACTTTTTTTTCCAGGTATTTCAGGACAAGTATGTTGCCTTTCCTGAAATACATGGATTCTCCAACAGCAAGTTTGGCTTTGGTCATTGTTTTCGGAAGCTCTTTGCTGATTTTGTTAATCGTTCCCGTCAAGTACCTGTTTTGCGATAACAAAAAGCGGCAAAGAGGTATCTTTGTGTAAAAGTTGTCAGTGAACAGGTGGTAGCCTTTTCCCAAACAGTCTGTTTTTGTCATCAGTTCCTTGACTACTCTTTGGGTGAAAGGGTCTGGATCATTGGACAGAAAGTCTCTACCGCTGTATAAAGAGGCATGCAGAACATATGACGTAACAGAGTCACAAATTTCAAATTTTTTAATCCCAAAACGACAGTGTCTCTCATTGCTCATGTATTGTATGAAAGCACAACGGTTTTTCATGCCAATCATGCTTTCGTCAATACAAACCTCTTGGCCTGGAACAAAGTACATTTTAAATGAGTCATTCATCATATCAATGAACGTCCGGACTTTTGACCAAGGGTCAAACCCTGGTTCACCACGTAATGGACCCGGACCTTCATTGAATGACACATGAAACATCGATATAATTAGTTGAAAGCGTCTGAGACTCATCATTTTGGGTAAAAAAGATGTATCTTGTGAAACTCAAGTTTGCCAATAATCTGTAAGATTCTTTTTTGCTATAAGTCCCATGTTGATCAACAATCCCCAGAATATTTGCATTTCGTTTACGGTTACGTCAACCCACGCTGTAATTCTGGAATGTGGTCTCAACATTCCAGTTTCACGCATTTGGCATAACAATGTATGTGCACACTTATTAGTTTCTTCAACCATAAGTGCCCACATTGCACCGGTCATAAACAAAGTCACAAATGCCAAAGGATTTCAACCAACAGAGGAGTATCTCTAGGGCCTGCATTATTTATTGTGAATTTACGTTCTATATCGATCTTTTGTTCAGGTGGATATACTCTTACCCATGGAGTCAGTGGTCGTGTTTGTATGTGTTTTCTATTCCTATTTGTTCGTGTTGTCGATTGAGAAGGTGTTATGTTGGATGGACCTGGTTGATCAAGATTGATCGGTGTAAGTGTAGGTGTATGTCTAACATTTACTTGAGGTTCAGGAACAAAGCTTTCATCACCCAGGGACTCAAAATCAGCCATTTGTGCTATATCTTCAACAACCAAGGAATTTTCAAGATTGTCAGAGTTATCACTATCAAAATCAAAGTCAACAGGCAACTCGTCTGCTGACAGATCATCATCAAGATTAATCCCGACTTCTTCTTGAGAATTCCTTGGAGGAGAAGTGCTAATTTGCCCCCCCAAATCTTCCAGATCAGACAGATCGGGGTCCATCATAAGACCCTCGATGCTGTCGTCACGCACAAAATTTACAGAGGATAGATTTCTGAATGCCATTGTTTTTTTTGTTTTTAATATCAAAATATTGATTGCAAAAATTGTTCTGAAATTATAAGAATAAAACACTGAGAAATAGTAATAGGCCTAGGCCTAACTATTATTTGGCCACATCTAAGCTAGGCCAAAATCACAAGAAATTATTATTTTATGCATGCTAGCTAGGTTAGGCCTAGCTCAAAATCGCTCAAAAACCGTAAATCACTCAAAAATATAAACTTTAGAAATAATAACACATTTATTATAACTTGTATATACAAATTATAATAAATAAAACACTTCACAAAAGGAAATATTCTTTTTATGCATGATAGTAGCCTAGCCTAGTTTGAGCCAAATATATATTCACTAAAAAACCGTAAATCACTCAAAAATATAAACTTTAGAAATAATAACACATATATTATAACTTGTAGAAACAAATTATAATAATAAAACACTACAAATAAGAAAATATTTTCACTAGATATAAAATAGTTTCACACAACAGAACGAAGACTTACAGCTCTCTCACAAAGTGTGCCGGTACAATGATTAAAAATGTGCTTTTTGGGAGGGAAGAAATATTGGTAGAACAAAGGCTATGACGTGGAACTTCATATGAAATGAAAGAGCAATTCTTCCTCTATACAAAGAGATAAAAACCTGTGACCAAAGATAAATACAAGTATCGATATTTCACAGCCACTAAACTCATTCCAGATCCGAAACAATCGTAGATTTTTGGTTACTGGTTTATAAAATATAATATAACTCAAAAACTATAAAAGCTAGGATAATTTGGAATACGTAGTTTGAAAGAGGAAGAAAAGTACTATAAAATAGTGCCAACTTGTGCTTTTTGGACACGAATGAATGTTTACAAAAAATTACAACACAGAAGTGTGAAAACCTCTAAGTTTTTCGACTGCCGTCATGTGCAGCTCCCTGCCGGCGAAAGTGACGAATTATGAGAATTATTTGAATTTGTTCTAATCTATCTACGAAAATCAGGCTAGACAGCTCTAAAAGATTGAAACACGAGCTTTTCAATGGTGTATAATTCATTTCTCTACGAATCCATTTACTATGCTAAAAGTTGAGTTGAAGAAAAGAACTTTTTTTTCGTTGAATATATCAGTAAAACGGGTTTTTATGATAAATAAATTGTAGGTTCTAAACAATACGGGTTACTGACATGTGGCGAACTCTGTTGGATAGGTAAAGAATTGTACTAAACACTATTCAATTTACAAGTAAAATGGTTGGTTACGCCCAGTTTGACATTTGACAAAGGAACGCCTCCATTTTGTAATCTTTGTAAGGTTTGTCTAATCGCCATTTTTCTGTCTAAAACACTCAAAACTTCACCAATTAATTAAATATTTGTATAGCGTTTTATGAACTTTTGATTACATGTATATGCATCTACGAAACGTCACCTTTACAATGGTATAACATTTATTTCGATAGGATGGTTTTAAGTAACCCTAATGACGAGTTGCAATATCAGAGTTTTTTACAGTTGTCTGTCTGCTTCAGTGGGCGTCATCGACTCAATTTGAGCCTCATGCCACTACAAGAGTTAAAAAACATTCTGGTTTTAATTTTTTTTTTTTTTTATTACTGTCACATTGCCCCTACAGGCGGCGCATGTTAATTTTCTTCGTTTGTTTAAAAATTAATAAATAATATTATTTTTATACAAAACCAAACTTATAAGACATCATTTTTCTCAGAAAGATGCATAGAATTCATCTATGTAATATATTTTTTTTTTTTGAAACGGTTTCGGAGTAAGTATGATAGATGTCAAAAACTGAAGTTATCATTTTTCAGAAAAACCTGTATCATCCAAAATCAATAGCTTACTACCTTTTTCAAAGATATAGAAAAGGTTTGTGTAATATTTGTAAATATATTCAGGAAAAAAATTTTTTGTTACATTTTCAAAATTTAAAAAATATTTTACGAAAAAAGGTAAAATGATCTTTTTTTTCGAAAAATCACAAAAAATAGTAAAACATATTTTATACACAACTTCTATAAATCATTATATTCAGAAAGGTGCATAAAATTTAGGTGTGTAGTGAAAAAAAAAAAAAAAAAAAGATAGATGTAAAACATTTGGAGTTTTTTTTTTGTTATCGTAGAGTAACAGAGAGAATAATTTCACAAAAATGGTAATGTACACCATTTAAATTGATTTTTTGGAATTTTTTCAACGATTACTAGAGATTTGTAATATATTTGTGAATATATTTAGGAGGAATAAATTAAAATTTGTTACATTTTCAAAATAAAAATAACATTTTCCCCTAAAAAGGTAATTTTGACAAGAGGTTAGGTTTGAAACATCGACAATTTAGGCATAATTAGTAACTTTCTAAAGCTAGGCCTACGACAAAATCACTAGATTTCACTAAAACAATAAACTTTACAAAGAATAACACACATATTCACTTGTATAATCAAATAAAACACTCAATATAAGAAAATTTGCATATAGGTTACCAACATACCTTTCTAGGTTATCCCATAAACCATTCACAAACTAGAAATTCACTCAAAAACAAAACTTTAGAAATAAAAACACATATATTGTAATTTGTATACACAATTTATATACAATTTGTATACACAAACCTTAAAAATAACAGAAATTTCTAATCCCAAAACAAAACACCACGCACTTTCGATGCCACAAACTCGCCTAAAAATGGCTATGTTCAGACATGAAAACAGGAGATAGAGAATAACTGTATCCTATATGAAGTACTACCAACTTGTAGAATGAAAATTCCTCTACAACATACTATAAAGTCCGATTACAAAAAATGGAATCAGTAATCAATAATCCTATTTAGTAAACTGCACCGAATGCCCAGTGACTTTTGTCCCGTTAGGTTACTGCTCTCGTCAAGTAGAAATATCTTTCGAACTATAAGTCACAGAACAATTTGTAAACTACGGTCAGAAAGAAAAACATGTGGTCTATAGAACAGTATTTTGGTTGAACCGTTTGACTGAAAAATAGATTTGTAATCACATGGGAAAAAATGGTGTCGCTTTTACTAAAAACTGCACAGTTCAAATCTTTGACGTTACGCATCAAAAATATGCGAACTTTTGCAATTTTTGGAATATTATTTATATCGTTTTGTGGTATTTTTTTGCATGATTATGCATCTACGGAACATTAGCTTTCCAACGGTATTTTATTTATTGTGATAGGACGATTCTAAGTGGGCGTAATGTTGAATTGCAAAATACGTTTTTTCCGGTCGTTAGACTAGACCATGCATAAAAATCGACTCGCTAGCGGGTCTGGTAACCGTTGGAGGGTTTTAATGATTTTAAAAGTAAATAAATATATGAAGTGCTTCGTTTTAGTGAATGTGTTTTGTGTTCCCCAGGTGAATCAATATTACTTTACAATTTATCGGAAATGTAGCTCGGGATTACGGAGTGATTACATTATCACACTCTCTCATTGTACTTGATTTTTGACATAGTTATGAGATGTTTAGCAAACAATAACGATTGCTATGATACATGTCATATGGTCTGCTACTCATATTTTTTATCTCTATGATATGGATTAAGTGTGTGTGGGGGGGACAAACTGCTGTTTCTGACAGGGTTTCTAAACAGAAAAAAACAATAACAATGGTTTTCAATCTGAAACATACTTATTCACGTAGAGAGATTTTTAAGAATAATAAAATTCTAACGTTGCCATCAATTTATTTGCTGGTAACAACTTTATTAGTTTTTTCAGATAAGTTTTGTATTGTAAGTTCAGATAACTACAATATAAAGTCAAGAAATGACTCATGTAGCTTCAGTACATTGTAAAATAGCCATAAAACATCCCTTATATACTTCCGGAATATTTTTATTAGTATGCCAGATCACATTAAATACGAAACTTTAAAAAAACAAAAAATTACTGGAATACCTTGCTTATAAAGGATTCTATACTGTCTTGGAGTTTCTGAAAAATAGGTGAGGCATTTGGACGGTTGTTTGTTTTGCTTGTAAGTCTAATTATTATTTAATATTGTGAACGTTGTGTGTTTCCAAGAGTTGAACTGTATTTTTGTAATTGTTGTTCAGATTTGTCACTTGTATGAATATCCTGTTTGTTATAATTCATAAGTTTCTTATTGTAAATGACATGCTTCAACCTCGCTTGTGAATTCAATGAAGAAGATTTAAATAATTAAATATCTTTGTATTGTCCTTCTTTCCTAAGAATTTTAAGACCATTAAAACTAAAATTACCCCAATTTATTCTGAAGGG
The DNA here is from genome assembly GCA_963513935.1 of Aphrophora alni. Classification (NCBI taxonomy): domain Eukaryota; kingdom Metazoa; phylum Arthropoda; class Insecta; order Hemiptera; family Aphrophoridae; genus Aphrophora; species Aphrophora alni. Next base: position 20,191,078 of record OY740776.1, on the reverse strand, counting down.
CTATAGGCTGTATCTGCTCCGATTGACTGAAGGTAAGGCAGGGTGTGGAACAAAATGGCAGTTGAAATGGGAGGGACAGGGTATGAGAAAAGTGGGGCAAGATACAAAATGGCAAGTTTTAGAGGAGATGCATGGTTAATGTCACTTTGTATCATATCACTTTTGTGCCAAACTGTCGCCGGCTCTACTAAGGTCACAAAATCTTACGTAGCACATTCAAGGTCATGATAAAACGGGAATAATAAAAATCCCAATGTTTATAAACAGTTTGTCATTGTCACGAAGAAGATGGGTTGATTTATGCTCATGTCATTTACAAGGGCCTATTTAATTCTGTATTGGTAAATAGTTTACTTAATAATGATTTATTTTGAATTCAGCATTATCTAGCTGAATAAAATCAGGTTGAGTGTTCAAATCATATGAATAATTGGTTCATAGAGAAGAGAACAATCAATTCTATAATAATATTAGGGTTGTAAAAACTTAAGTGGCTCAGGCTAATAAAAACTTATAACCAAATAAGTTTTTTTTTGTCGTTTTACAAATTCTATGAAATAATCTCCGATTTACAGTTACATAAAGAATTACCACTTTAAGCTTGCTAATAACTTTGTTTTGAGATTTTATTATTTAACTTGGTAATTCCTTATGTTTGTTGTTCCCTTCCGGAAATTCATTCCATATCAATTTTAAAAAAATCAAATTTATTAATGTTTACAGAAACAAAATTTGTCAATGACGAGGACACTGGATCTTGGCCATGTACAACAGACCATAGGCCTACATTAAAAACATCTAACCAATTTAAAGATGAAGAAACATCAAATCTAATGTCAGCAGATAATGAAATGTTTAATTTGTACTTCTGTAATTACTGCATTTTCAGTTCAAGCTCAAAGTTTCAACTTGAACTACATTTAAATCCACACAGTGACTTGTTTACATCTATAGGTCAAACTGACAGTAATAATTGTATAAATCAGAAACAACATAACTTTAACTATAGTTATGATAAATTAATTTTTTCTAATTTTCTTAAATTACAAAGTACAGCTATTTTAAGAGAGGAAGTTCAGCACTACACATTGTGTGGTTTAAAGTTTCATACAACAAAGCATAATATTATTAGTCATATGGAAGTACACACAGGAGAGAAACCTTATAACTGCACATTATGTGATTCAAAGTTTGCACAAAGAAGTAATCTCACTACACATGTGAGAGTACACACAGGAGGGAAACTTTATGACTGCACAATATGTGATTCAAAGTTTGCACAAAGAAGTCATCTTATCAATCATATGAGAGTACACACAGAAGAGAAACCTTATAATTGCACGTTATGTGATTCAAAGTTTGCTGAAAGAAGTACTCTTATTAAACATATGAGAATACACACAGGAGAGAAACCTTACAACTGCACATTATGTGATTCAAAGTTTGCACGAAGAGGTACTCTTACTACACATATGAAAGTACACACAGGAGAGAAACTTTATAACTGCACATTATGTGATTCAAAGTTTGCACGAAGAGGTACTCTTACTACACATATGAAAGTACACACAGGAGAGAAACTTTATGACTGCACAATATGTGATTCAAAGTTTGCACAAAGAGGTAATCTTACTAAACATATGAGAGTACACACAGGAGAGAAACCTCATAACTGCACATTATGTGATTCAAAGTTTGCTGAAAAAAGTACTCTTATTAAACATATGAGAATACACACAGGAGAGAAACTTTTTAACTGCACATTATGTGATTCAAAGTTTGCACGAAGAGGTAATCTTACTACACATATGAGAGTACACACAGGAGAGAAACCTTATAACTGCACATTATGTGATTCAAAGTTTGCTGAAAGAAGTACTCTTATTAAACATATGAGAATACACACAGGAGAGAAACTTTATAACTGCACATTATGTGATTCAAAGTTTGCACGAGGAAGTACTCTTACTAGACATATGAAATTACACACAGGAGAGAAACCTTATAACTGCACATTATGTGATTCAAAGTTTGCACAAAGAAGTAATCTTACTACACATATGAGAGTACACACAGGAGAGAAACTTTATGACTGCACAATATGTGATTTAAAGTTTGCATTAAGAGGTACTCTTACTAGACATATGAGAGTACACACAGGAGAGAAACCTCATAACTGCACATTATGTGATTCAAAGTTTGCTGAAAAAAGTACTCTTATTAAACATATGAGAATACACACAGGAGAGAAACTTTTTAACTGCACATTATGTGATTCAAAGTTTGCACGAAGAGGTAATCTTACTACACATATGAGAGTACACACAGGAGAGAAACCTTATAACTGCACATTATGTGATTCAAAGTTTGCTGAAAGAAGTACTCTTATTAAACATATGAGAATACACACAGGAGAGAAACTTTATAACTGCACATTATGTGATTCAAAGTTTGCACGAGGAAGTACTCTTACTAGACATATGAAATTACACACAGGAGAGAAACCTTATAACTGCACATTATGTGATTCAAAGTTTGCACAAAGAAGTAATCTTACTACACATATGAGAGTACACACAGGAGAGAAACTTTATGACTGCACAATATGTGATTTAAAGTTTGCATTAAGAGGTACTCTTACTAGACATATGAGAGTACACACAGGAGAGAAACCTTATAATTGCACATTATGTAATTCAAAGTTTGCACGAAGAAATCATCTTAATTTACATTTGATTAGACACACTAGAGAGAAACCCCATAATTGCACAACTTAGACGTTTTCTTATTAGATAAATGTTAAAACATTCAGAAGGGAAAAGTTATCATTATACCAATAAATACATACAGGAGTTAAACCTAATAATTGTACAATATGTAATAAAATATTTTCAGGAAGAGTTAGTCTTATTAATCATATGAAAACACATACACCAGTGAAAAGCCATAATTGCACAATATGTAATAGATTTTTTCTAAAAGCTGTAATCTTAATAGACACATGAAAACACATACAGGAGAGAAACCCTATCACTGCACATTATATATGGGAAAATATTTTATATACACTTTATGTGGTTCAAAGTTTACAATTTTAATTAAATAAATTAAATTAAACTTATTGAACATATGTATAGGAAAAAATATGATTTTTACTGTAGCATTTTTATTTTTTCCCCTTGACAATTTCCATACTATCCCTTTCATTATACTCCCCTCTATGATCCCTACACCACTCCATTAGAATTTACCATTTTTCAGTGTTTCAGGTCGTTTTCTAAAATCATTTCCATGGTCTCTATCACTTTTCTTTCACAGCTTCAACTATCTCATATCTAGTTCCTTTCAATGATTCCTTCTTTTGGGAACATAAAAAAGTCACTTAGGGGTAGGTCTGGTGAGTAGGGTGGATGTTTCAACACAGGGATCCCATGGTTAGCAAGAAACGACTTAACAATCAATGCAGTATAGGCTGGTGCATTGTCTTGATGAAGAATCCATGATTTTTTCATCTACAACTCAGGTCGCTTTATTCTTACTTGCTTACGGAGAGTATTTAAAACTTCGAGATAATATTCTTTATTTACTGTTTGACCTTCAGGCAGCCAATTTACATACAGAATCCTACGGATGTCGGGAAAAAAAGAAGAAAAAAACAATCGTCATCTCTTTTCATTTTGATTTGGACATTCGAGCTTTCTTCATTCTTGGTGAATGCGTTCACTTCCAGTGCATCGATTAGCGCTTAGTTTCCAGGTCATAGGTAAAAAAACCATGATTTTTCACACGTAATTACTCTTTCCAACAGTTTAGGATCCTTTTCGATGTTTTTCAAAATGTCAGAACAAATATTCATCCGAGAGTCCTTTTGTTCAGGCTTGAGGATCTTGAGTACCAATTTGGAAGAAACTTTCCTCATATTAAAATGTTCATATAAAATCAGTCCAACTGATTCTTTGTCGACTCCTACAGTTTCGGGAACTGCAAAGATACTCAAGCGACGATCTTGATGGATGAGATTGCCTATTTTTTCAATGTTTTTGAAGTGGAAGGATGTCCTGTAAGTAAATCTTACAATGGTTTTATCTGTCATCAATATAAATTATTTAAGAAATTACCACTAAAAATTAAAGAGATGTCAAAGTAAATTTTAAAATATCATTTTAGGTTGGCTTAAGAGTATGGCGTTTTACTCATTAAATGAATATATGAAATGTGATTTGACAAAGTTAATGTCTCTGAATGTGTTAAGATAAAGAATTTGTTTTGTTTTTTTAACAAGTATTTGTATTTCTATGTAGATTGTATCTTTGACTTTTACCCATTATATAAAATCTTTACAGGTATTAAAGCATTTATACCTTATATGAAAATTCATACAGTAGAACCTCATAATTGCATATTATTGTGGCTAAACATTAGTACTTAAAGATACTGTTACTACACCTTTTAATTAATTAAAGTCATTAAAAGATTACATAATGAAGTAGCCTTATTTTATGAATGAAAACTCGCAAACGATAAAAAACATTATCGGAGATATATTGAAAAATGAATATCTTTAAATTAAACATTAGAGAAAATTAACATTTTAAAACACTGTATTCATTTAACAGGCGAATAATAAGATGTTTCATTTTCTCTGTTATTTAATAATGTTTGTGTAGGTATCTGTTACAATGGTAATGTTATTTAAAATGTTTTAAAATTTCTTCTAGAAGGATGTATTCTACTTTAACAAAATCATTTGTAAAATCTACTCTCATAGTATTTACATTTATTGACGTTACAATCCTGATAAATAGTGTTTTTCCATGCAAGCATGATAGTTCCCGCATGAGAGGCAGCCGAGTGCTGGATTTTCATGCAAGCACAGAAAAACCTACCAGGCGAGTTACGTATGATACTTTCATTATACTACACCTGTTCAGTATATCTACAGTTTAAATTTCCGGTCCAATATTATCTTTAAAAGAAACCGTTTCAACTGGAAGTCTGAGATCTCCAGCTGATTTGGGGTATCCTTTGTCTCATATCAGCAGTCCAAGTTTCAACCTCAAACAGGTAGCCTAACGGTATTTCTTCATCCGCAGATACAATTCCGCATTTAAGTTTCTTCTTTTTTTTTATATGCATTTCGGCCAACAATTCAGTTAATTATGACTCAGAAACAATTGTCATGTTTAGTTAATAAGAAGAAGTCAAATGTTTTTTGTTATGTGTTTATGATTTAAAATTGTACTTAGTTTTGTGCATTTAGAGCAGCTGTTCTCGCGTGTGCACACAGGCATTCTTGACGACAGGACATTATTAAGAAAGGAACGCCGCCTCTACAAGGTACTGTGACATTAGATTTAACTAAACATGACAACAATAATTAATCAAAACCATTTTATTAGTTGTTAAAAATTTCAAAATGTCAATTACCCTTTTCATGTCTTTTTCATTTCTGTCTATTTCCCAATCTAAAATATATTACTGAACCATCCGCTTTTACCACAGTCGTTAAACCAACCGCAATATCGAACAACACCGAAAAAGTACCATACTTTTAATCATAACATCTTTTTATTTCAAAAAACAATTTAAACTTATTACATAACTAATTTATTTTAAACAATTATCATACTATTTGAAATTAATATTTATAACACAATTTGTGTTATTTTGGATATTTAATTCTTTGCTGAGTAGTGCAGAATTGCAAATGTGGTATAGCTTCCCACGTTTTGAGCAAATCATTTCCTAATTACGATATTCAATGAATAATCTTGTGCTTTCTATATGTTTTGGTCTAAGGCCTATGTACTTACGATATAAATCACATGGTTTAAAACTGCATCCATCACTTGTTATTTTGGATGAGCGTGGGATGTATAAACACCACCAGAAAACTGTCATTATCCTTATTATCGTTTACATTAAGACGTAGTAGATCATTTCTACGGCATACTCTAAATATTAAAACTATTTTAGCTAACAACCAGTTCTCATCTGGAGCTTCGTTTAAGAATTACTTAACTTGGTCTGATATAAGTATCTTCGACTTTTTTGGCGTGTAACCAGACGTGTACAGAGTATGTACTCTGACGTTTCAGAAAAGCGTTTGTTTTAGAAAAATTATTAGCATTTATATTTTCTTTTAATGAAATACAATTCTTCAATATTGAAAATTTACTCCATAAAGAAGTAGGTTTCATGTACTTGGCTTTTTCTGATAAATGAACAAGTAGCACGTCATCACTTACTTGTTTATTTTTGTTATTTTTTTCCATTTACAAAATTGGTTGTATTCAATTTCATACCTGTCTTTTGGGCAGGAAATTCGCAAAAAAACCTCTCATAAATAAATGTTATTGTTCAAATTAGCTGTTTACATAAAACTGATATGTTTATTCTTATTTATAAAATCAGCTGGTGCACAGAAAATTTATGGTGTAGTGCATAGAAAAGGACTTTCTTGTATATGAACAGGTAAAGAAAACAAATGTTTTCGGTATAATTTAATGAAAACACAATTTTTACATTTATTGATGTCAGATAAATAATTTAAAAGAATAATTCACTTTTATTTTCCTTAATCTGTCATTCACATTTGTGCCGATTATTTCACAATGATTTTTTTTTTTTTATTGTTTGTTTGTGTTAAAGCAGAAACTTATACCTCATTGGTTTTAGAAAATTTATAACTAATTTCGGATATTTTAATAAATTAAACTACTTCCTTTCTAACTTTGCTAACAGTGGAGCAGGGAAGAGAAATAGATAAGATATTGTAGAAGAGACTTTATCAGAGAGCCTCTTTGTAAACAATGTTTTGAGTTTCACCATTAGGTGCCACCAGAGAAAAGTATTTTTATATGAAAAAAAGGTAAATTTATGTGTCATTTAGGTCTTAGGACTATGTTAAATTTATATTTGAAGGTTATGCTTACAAACATGTTTTCCTGTAAAGAGTGTTCCATTTAAGACAAAATCCTTTTGTTTTTAGTCTAGCCAAACCAGTAGCGCTATTTCTTGAAAAATAGTGAGTTATATTTGTAACTATTTTGGGTTATGAATAGTTTTTGATTGTAGATTATGAATTAAAAACAGTTTATTTGAAAAAAACACAGTACATAATGAATTCAGAGTACAATGTATTTCTACATGAAAGAAATTGAAACATTTAAAGAAAACAATTCAAAATGTGTACCCATTATTGTGTGAATGAGTAGAAAACTAAAAACTCAGCGAGTAAGAAAGTACTATTGAATTTATAGTTTTACCGTTCTAAAACATTTACAAACACATATTCCTTTCATGAATTATATTTGGGAATTCAAGATTCAAAATGTATAATTAAAATCTGAGGTATTTTAAATTTTATTATTGAAAAATTTAAACTCGACATGTTTTTTTTACTTGTCCCTAAATATATTTAAAAAATTTTAACCAAAAGTTGGACTATAATCAAATTAGATCTCATGCTGGTCTATAATCACAAAACAATGAATACAATATAAAAATAAAAGTTGCATAATAGGCTTATTTTTTTATTGACTGAATTTTCCACAGATTACGTAACTGTTTTAAAAAGAATTTCTTTTACATATTTTTATATATTAACTCAAATATCTAAATCTGTTTATTTTAACTGAGAGAAAACAAAACATTTTTGTGGTGAACAAAGAATGTTTTGAATCAACTTCTCTGTTTTTGGAACACTCTGTATAACATCATTGTGTACTAACTTAAAATATGAAATTAACCTAGATTAATAAACCTAACCGTCAACTCTGTAATTCACCGGCTTCTGCACATATTATTTCAATGGTTCCAGCCCCCCATTGAAGTATTTAGAATGTTTTTTATGATATTATTTCTTTTAATTACATTGAAGTCAAATTTATTAAAATTGATGAACTTGATCTGATGTGGATTTACCAAACTAACAAACTATTTTATCCCTTGAGTTTAAATTTATGATTTTGGTTACGGGAGTCCATGGTATGAAGCTAAAATTTTAAAGGTAACTTCTTAATTTTTTTTTTTTTTGTTGACATTAATACTATTTAATCTAAAATTAAAATATTTTTTAATTAAATTAGTTTATGACATAGAAAAACGCATATGCATAATTTTCTGCTAATTGTATGAAATGTACAAACTGAACATGTAGATGAGCTCACATGGATCTATCAAACTAATAAATATATTATCTCCAATTTTAAATTTGTCCTCTTGCTTTTGAGAGTCCATGTTTTAGAACATGTTTTGTTACAGTTTTTAAGGTAACTTTTATGAACATTAAATGTAAATAAACAAAGACCAGAGCACTGTGGTGACAATATATACAGATACACTTTCAAAAGTCCCTTACCACACTTGGGAATAAACAAAAAACAAAAATATTTGTCAAAAGTATAATGTTTATTCCTATTAGACCCTTATAGCTATTACAACAACAAAGTTGTCATCTTCAGTGGGAATCTTAACAAAGACTAAATTAAAACTATTTACAACTAAAGTGACCAGTTTCTCTACCCCACTCCTCTGGTGCATTGACCTATCAACAATAGGGTTGACAGTTCAAACACCTGTACTGTTACCTGGAATGGGGAAGGCCCAATCCTCTAACAAACAAAGATGTTTTAGAATTTACAATATAATCATCCCTAAACTAATTATCTTAACATATTAACTAAATAATAATAGTAGATAATATTATTATTACCTACTGAATGTGAATGTTTATAAAATTTGATTAAAAAAAAACTCCAAACGAGCCATTGTTCAAACATAAGGGAGAAATAACGTGAATAAAAGAAAAGTAAAATAGTAATGAAAGAATGTTGAAATATATTTGTTACATGATTGGTAAAACTGTATGAAATAATTATATAAACTGTGAAAATGTTTTCTAACATGTTCTAACTTACAAAGCACTAAAAACTACACCCAGCTTCCTTTTTTAAAACTAAAACCTCATACAAAATAGTGATCAAGTCAATACAGTATCCAAAAACAACAACAATATTATGACCTATTATTAGCATTGTAACATATTAAAAGAACATAAAATATTATTACGATTTAGAAAAACAATGAACAAGAATGAAAAGAGAATAATTTTCATTTTAACAAGTAATTAAATACACAATATATATATTTGCTAATTATTAGGCTTTAAATATATACACTAGTACCGATCATTATCATGCTAATATTTTAGAACAATTAATTTTTTTTTTTTAATTGTGATAATTGTAAATTCTATTCTTAAAAAAAGACTGAAGACTGGGTAAAACGAGGCTCAGCTTTTTATTCGGTCAATAACATGTGACTATTTGAACAGACAATACTAAATCTGACTAACCATAAAGAAAACGATATATTTAGTATCCCAACAAAGAGTTGTATAGACACTGTTTCTTACTGCATATAACTTAAGGAAGGTTTATAGACACAGTAATATGGTGTAACATCAGTTCTATGGTTAAATAATATTTTATTAGAACAAAATGTTTCTCGTTGGAATAGAATTCGACCGTAAATGGCGTTCAAACATTTAAAAGAAAAATTCAATCAAAATTTTGTAATGTTTGTTTAGCCCAATTAATAAGACGTCCTTCAATTCTATAAGAATAACTGTTTTTAAGATATGGTCTTAAAACAGTTTGACAATTTTTAAAATTTGTATTTCTTCATGGGTTTTTGTAACATCAATAATATATATATATTTTTAATGCACTAAATTCAAACTGAACTTCAGTTTTTACATACGATACTTTATTCTTAAATAAAAAAATAAAAATAATAAAATAAATATTATGTAATCTCAATTCTACAAACAAGTGAAACATATGCCTATTTATGTATTGCATTATATACCAAGTGAATTCAAAAGTATTCTGTATCATCATACAAAACTTAATGTTATTAATATGGTAAAATCAGATATTTGTGATACAAGAACTCGAGCCTAAAAATAGGCCTTTTTTTCTTAGGTTGTGGATTTTGTTTTAGTTTTCAACATGGCCCTAGGCTACTAAGCTAACTTGGTGATTTTCTCTTTTATGCTCCATGTTAACAGTTAATAAGAGTTTATTGATATTCTCAAAACATTGTGTATTAGTTTTTACATACAGAAATTATGGCAAATGTCTAATTAAACCATAATAATAATATGAACAATTCATCATTATCAAATAATTTTAAAACCAGAATAATTTAATACTAAATCTCGCTTCTCATTGGAACCATTAACAATCCATCTATGTAAATATTTGACTTTAATTCACTGATACAGTTGCATGAAAGTTATATCAAGTACAGTGGGGGTACAAAACAAAGTAACTTTTTTTGTAAAATTCTAATTTTTTAACTTTATGAAACTTGTAAACATTAAAAAGTTGAAGATGAATTTTTTTTTGAGTAATGTTAAAACTTGCTGAAAGTTAAAAAAAACTGATCATATTTCATTTTTGATTTGAAGTTTTTGAGCACACTTATACATACTTTTGAACATTGCAGTACCTCGAGGAGGCTTCCATTTTAAAATGAGATAAAAAATGATAAAAATCATTGTATATATTTATTGTTTGGCCTAGTTTTAAAGAATGTTATTCTTTAATTTCACAACGATTGGTGGGTGTTTTTGGTCATAACTGCATAACATATAGATGAAATAGTGAACTGTTAAGTTTAAACAAAACCTCACTTAGCTCGTTCCATTAAAATTAAAGTTGGAAATAGTTTAAACCAAGATTGTATTCCTCAGGTTTACAATATTGTTATAGTTAAAAAATGGATTTCACCCTCCTTGTTGATTAAAAAGACGTTCTCCAAGTACTGTAGTCAATTTTTTTTTCATGTTAATTTGACTAGGTACCCGGAAAACATCTTTTTAATCAACGAGGTTGGTGAAATAATCTATTATACATTTTTAATTATTATATACTCCATCTATCAATCCTTCAAGATAAAAAAGACATTTATTTTTGTTGCGTTCTGATCTAAATTAGTTTAAAATTGAACATTTTCAATGAAGGATTGACATTGAGATATTTGTGTCTCTCTTCACAGCACCTTGTTTTAAAATGAACACCAAATAGTGTCTCAGACACTGCCTATCTTTATCGACTCAGTTGAAATTATATTGTACAACAAATTTCTAACAAGGGTTGAACAATAAAATTAAACCTTTATTATAATCATAAAAGTATTTTAATAAAACACAATATTACCAGATCTACAATATGCCCTCACACTCACTGCAGGAGAATACCAAGACTGAGACCTTGACTGCTATTACAGAGCCCGCAGTACCTGATTGTATTACAATTCTCCCCACACACGACATAATTTTCAAGCACACTAAATGTTTAAACAAGTTATGCCTTATAGCCTTTAACCATTGTCAGTATTTTAATTGTAAGTCCCAAGTATATTATTCTTTGTCTTATAAACAATAGAAATTAATATGATACTATGATTTGTGGGAGTTTTATTTAATCTCAGTTATTGTAACTACTTAGGCCTAGTTTTATATTCCAACATAGGGCACATAGTGGATTACAAATGACGCAGAAAGACAATAATAAATTAACATTTAAAACAAACAAATTACACTAAAACTCATATAAAAACATCTACAACTAATTTGCAACCATATTACAGCAGAATTACTCACCTACCAAACAATACTTATGGCTGGTCATAGCAGATAAATTCCCCATACAATAGGGGAAAACAAAAGTCACCTTAAGCTCATATCTGATGTCGCCCTTGTTACTAACCTATCTGCCAGTTTATACAAGGCCTAGTTAGCCATACTATTGCAGTATTACTCTTCATCATAATGATGGTACAGTGTGGTTGATCACAAAGTTTCAGCACATGATACAATCTCTGATGAATTTGATGTGTAGCAGTCAAATTTCTATGGATCTATTACTACAAATTTCATACATGCCCTTCGGCGGATTTATTGTTTCTATGTATTAGAAACATTATTCTAAATTTCAAAGCTAAGGAAAATGTGTAACTCTTCTGCTAGTTTGTCTCTGGAGCTTTCTCTAAGCTGCAAATGATATCTCTGCTGGAAATTTTGGAGTATGAGATGGGCAGGTAGTTAGACTACTGTAAGGAACACATCAAGAAGTTGGATGTAGTTTTACTACATCAAGTTTTGTAGTAAAATGAATCGTCAAATAAAATAAAACACTTTATTTAATACAAGATGATATTTCAGCGACTGTCATCATCTCCAGTTGTTTTAATGGACACCATACTTAAAACTTGAATTCAATTAATAAATTTGATCCATCAAAGTTTTTTTTGTTCGAAAAGAAATCAATGTTCTTCTTACTATAACTTGTTTTTTGCTTCTTAATAAAGGCTTCACATTAGATAGTGCTGATAACCCAAAGTCCTTCATATGCTACCTCTGCTAGAGCTTGTAATGTGCTGCTTTAATGCGCCTCCATTATCACTCAAAAATCTTCTTATTGAGTCTCTTGCAAAGTACAGAAAAACAAATTTTAATAGAAAGTGTTCTATAGTTTGATTTTATCTACCCTTCTAGATTTATCATTTTTAGTTGTGAACAGTGTATGGATTGTTTTATGACTATATGGCCAGTTCTAGCCGTATCAATGGCTGTTGTTTGTACTATACATGATAGAAATCGTTGGTTCTATCTGAAGTTATTATAGACATTTTCCTATTAGAGCTGAACCTCCATCGTTCCTTTCAAAAGACTGGAGTTGCCATTTTATTTTATCTAGTCAAATAGTTTGTAACACCTAAACTTTTGTCATATCTACATTCTTGTTTTCTTCTAACCCAAAATTGATTAGAGACAACTTGTAAGACAGTGTTTGTTCTTTTTTCTTAACTCATCAACAGAAATATAGATCAGAGATTTAGAGATTACTTCACTCAGGACTCACCATTGCTTGCAAGATAGCCTTTCAGTCCATGCATATAATCTTATCAGTTAAATTTATTACATCAACGTCACCATTAATAACTCGGCATTTATACTTGAAGCTGTGATGCCAGCAAGTAATGCCTTTTACCCATCAGTTAGTTAAAATAGTCTGCTCCCGATTTATGCTCTTCAATTTCCATGATCATATTTAGGATTTTGGTGCCCCTTAAGCACTGAAGCCATTGCACCCTCTTGCCAAGGAAAGCAATTAAATCTGCATAACTATATTCTTAGCATTGATATTGTCAATATGTGTCAGCTATATCTAACATAGTCTTTTAGCTCAAAGTAATTGAACCTTAAAAGTTAAATTGTTAAAATTCTACTGTTTATAGACATTGACAGTTAATTACAGATGTAGCTTTCCTTTCTCAAATTTCATGCTCTAGGCACATAGGTACCTACCCTGTCTATTGTAAAATGAAAATATAAACATTTTACAGTATATTATATTTGAGTAGATCATAAAGGGTAATAAATAATTTATTATAAATCATACAATTCATTCTTAATTGTATTTAAGCTGTATTAAAGTGCTTATCCTAACAATCACGGTTTATTTGGTCCCTTCAAATAGAAAACAACGGGTGTTTTTTTTTTAAACCTTGTGCAATAACTCCAGCTGACGTTTAAATCGCTTCCTTGGTGATTACAAAGACTATCTTGTCTGCATTGGCACAGATCAAACGATCTGGGAGAGAGATTACTATGATTTTTCTCTGGGAATGATCTCACTTTAATGTCTTTTGATCTACATTTATTTATAAAATATTAATTTCTTCTTTTTATAACCTTTGTATTTGTAAACATTATTGTAATAACAAGAAGTGTCTATTGTGTCTAATATCCTAAGACAATAAATGTTTAATTATCAAGGAAGTTCTACTCTCTAAAAAGAAAAACTGTACAGTACTATCTAAATAGCATACAATATAACCTACTATTATTTTTAGAAAATTGGAAATAGTTCAATATATAATCAAAATTTTGAAATTCTAGAACCACAGTTGTAGTTAGTAGTTAATTTTGCTTAAATGTAAAATAATTATTTGAATATACAAATGTTCATTTTTCTTTCTTTAAAAAATCAAGGAGATTTATCTATGGTTAAAGTTACGTTATTTCTGGTTACATTCATCTGTGGCTACATGATGCTACGATGCTACATCAGTTACAGTACATCCATCGACCATCAGTTTTGTTTGTTTGTGTAGTAATCGGTAATCCCAGGTATGAATTTCTTAATTTCACAGTCATGTGTTAGTTTATCTTTTGAATAATATATCTTAGCTAATATTACATATTTAATTAACTAGCATTAATGTACTATTATTTCTATTTAGTCAATATCACATTGTATTTATTTCAAACAACTATATTTTAACGTTCATAAAGTTTATCTAACTTGCCGGTTATAAAATTCAGCCAATTCATCATTCAAAATTGGCCTACGAACATGAAGAGATTATTTACAAAATAACTTTGATATACCCCGACAAATTATAATAAGCCATATGAATTAGAATAACTATAGGTTCTAAGTTATGTTATCTTGTAGTCAACAAAAGTTGTTACAAAGTGTTGAACAAGGCACCTAGGCTAGTGTGCCAAATTATTAGTGTAAGGTAGGCCTAGGACTGTACTATATTGTGATTTAAGTTAGTTACTATTTTATTATGTATATCACCATAGTAAACTTGGCCTACTTTGAGTAATCTTGTATAGAGAGGGCACTCATATTTAAGTGAAATTGGACCGAGTTTATTATGTTTCAATTATATTTGGTTACCAAATTTAGCTTTGTTGATGTTTACTACTTTGCCTGAACCCCCATTTTGTACAGAAGTATAGATTGTATCCTGTATAAAAACCTCTTTTATAAAGGAATACCAGTCTACAATAGCATGTGAGTAATTTCAAGTGAATTTCTAGTAGAGATTGATTTCTTGTGTTTAACAACAAAAGAGAATAAATTTAATGAAAAAGAGATTTGTTCTATAATCTAGAAACTCGCTATCCGCAAGGTTTATGTTTTTGTCTATTGAAACTAACTTTGTTTAAACAACGAAATGTAAAATCTTTTATATGCACAATGTTGTTACACTGAGGACAAATTGTTTCACCATTTAAATTTTATGTCGTACATATAATTGTTGTATATTATAATCTTGAAATTTTCTGACATCAAACAGTAGTAGTTCACAGTTATCACACGACATCATTGATAACAAGTGATCTAGTTTGACATTTAATAGTTTTACAGTTAATTCCTAAAAAACATCGAATAAAAAAACCGATAAATTTTATTTAAAATGATGCAGTCATTGTAGAAGTAACCTCTAAATGCCATAAATCAGTCATCTTAAATCGCCGATTTAGAATAGAAATAACGAATTTTGAAAGAAGAAAAGTGGTAGGTGTGGTTAATAAATATCAAAATGATGGAAAAAATGCAATTTTAAAGAGGAATTGCTGAGTTTTTACACTTAAATCCATCGGACAACTTCTCGACATATTATTTACCTTCTTTTTTTCTCGTTAAGTAGGCTACCTAACTTATTTACCTAACTTTTCTAGGTTAAGGTTTATTAAGTGAATTACACATTAAAGTAGGTTTGTACGCGAATTGACCTATATGTAAATAAACCTGGACGTATAATATAATTATAACCCAAACTGAAATTTTGGAAAAAAAAAAAGAAATTTTGCCAACAGCAAGTGGTGTTCCCAAGCAGTCCAAGTACTAACCATGCCCAATGTTGCTTGACTTCGGTTATTTGATATAGGTCTGGCCAAGTAGCTATCTGAATTTTTCTTTTAAAAATATTGTGACGAAGATAAAAGTCTTGAATTTCTAAATCATTGAAATTACACAGTCCATGTTTACTGCTCAGTGGTTTTAAGAACACTAAACCAATGATATCAACATCGCAAATCACTCAAAGAACATCGTGTTTGCTGTGTGTAGTTAACCTACAAATACTTCAATGAAATATGTCAAATTGAAAGTGAAAAACTTGGATGCTCACCAAAAATGTTATTATTCTTATGAAGACAGGTATTTAGTTTAAAAATAACTTTTATAAAAATATATCTAAATTGAGGCGTTACAGTAAATAATTATCTCATGAGTTAGGTAATTATTTAGTAAGTTGATAAACAGATTAGTTTAAAAAGAATTGTCTAATTCATTTACTACTTACCTTATTTTGAAATTGTAATATAATATGTAAACACTAAAATACATTTTTTCCCTGGAAAATTAAGATTTATCTTTTTTAAAGTAATATTTGCAATTAAGGATAAAATAAGCACTAGGCTATAGTTTCAAATGTATTAATAACTTAATTAGCTACAATTGTTTCGCCTTGCGGCATCTACGGGCTAATTTTAGCCAGGTCCCAGGTTGTGCCGGACTCGTACCGACTAAAAAAACCTCCTCTGAAATATGTAATAAACATATTTTATTACAGACACACGATTATGGATTTGTGGTAAAGATTTTTCTGTTTGGGTCAGTTAAATTAAATGTAATAAAAAATACTAAGTACTTCTTCTTTTCGGTTCTTTGTCAAAATGTAAAATTACCAAGTACGAATTTTTTAATATACAAAATTTAAACTTATATCAGAATTAACCAAAAAATATTGTAAGTCAATTTTATCGATTTAGAATTGTAGGAAATCACTCCTTCCAGAATGTAACCTCTCAGAACTAAGAAGATGGGAACTATCTTATCAATGGGTCACAAAATCTAGAGAACCCCCTACCTTAATCTTAGATAAATAATTCTTTATCCTTTTTCCTTTCCCAACATGCTTAAGGGAAAATTTTTTTTAGGTATAACACTCAGCACAGATCCATCTAATAATATCGTAACTCTGGATAATCATAAAATAAGATTGTAATGGATTATAAACAGTTTGCAGTTTAAGTTCCTTAAATTATATTTTTTTTGGAATAACTGAAAAAAAATTAGGTCCACTCTATGAATTTAAATAATAATTTTTACTTATCATTCATTGTATTGATAATTTTATGTCAAGATACATTCCTAATCTGTTAAAAGTGGAAAGTGTATAATTACCGATAATAATAAAAATGATTTAATATTTTATTACAAATTTTGTTGATGTTTATCATAATAGTAAATAAAATTATACGTAAAAAGTAAATTGAAGATATCTCTAAATTGTAGAAAAGGGATGGGGTTATATTGTACACAAACAATAAGATAGTTCATTTCTAATTTTAATTTATTTATTGTTACTATCTCGCCAAACCCCTTCATCTCTTTCTTTCTTATTTCACCACACACACACACACACACACACACACAAAATATGTTATCAATCCACCCCTTCTTAACGCTGTATACGCCTACTCATTGTGTCTCTTCCAAAAGGATAAATTGAGTTATCTAAACTTTAAGGGAGGAGGGATTCGTCCCTTTTTGCAGATTGTGTATGGCTACACTTCATTTACTATGTTAATTGAGTGAATTAATTATGTTAAGTGCACTTTGTACATAAAATGGATATTCCTTCTATGTTTAAACAAATCGAATTAAAACATCAGTTAGGCAAGAGTATGTAGTGCGATATTATTATGTAGGTGCTCCAACACCTAAAAATAGGAGTAGTTAGTGATTTAATATTCAATAATTGTGCTCGTCAGTGCCTTGTCAATGATCAATGTGTAAAACCATCCAAAAAAAAATGTATAGTGTATTCATGCGTCGTCTCTGGCTTTAAAAGACGTAAAAGGATTTAAGAGGCAGCAATATCACATTCTAAGATGATACGTTTACCAGTCTCTTCAGACTGTTTACATAACCTACAAACGGGATCACTATTGATGATCTAGAGTGTTAGCAGATGTTTCCTGAAGTGATCGTATCCAATGAGTAGTGCCATAACTTGTTTCAGATGACCTTTTCTCACCTCCACTAACCATTTGGTGGAATGTTGGTTCCTCTGACTGAGCGTTTGCCCAGAGTAATCTTGGTGGCGTTGTCAGTACCTAACTTTGGACCATCTCTTAAAAGCATTGTAGCCAGTAGACTTTGTTATGCTCTGGGCTGATTCTGGATCTAGAAAGGGCAATTTAGTGCCTTGTTTTGGCCTATTTGCCCACACGCATCATTAACATGAATATGTGCATGACCAGCTGAGTTGCTTAGGTTTACGGAGTTGTGGGAAGCTAATGTATTAAGAGCCTGATAGCACTCCCATACCAGCTTAGAAGAGAATTGATCTGTGTAAGGAGTCTTAAGGGCAGCTTGACTATTGGATAGAACCACTATGCGTTTTTTTGGTATAACAAGCTATTCCTAAGTTAGCACTGAGCAGAATTACATACACTTTCATTTGGAAAGTTTTGCTGTTCGTTGGTAGACTTATGCTGAGAGGAGTTCTAGAATATGCACTGTACACACCATACACAGACTTTCCCTCGATGACAGAGCCGTCAGTATACCAGACAAGGCCGCCTCAAATTAAATCTGGTTTATCCTTTTCTTTCCACTCCTACAAGAGCGAAAACTTATCGAAAAGGCCTCATAAAGACATTCGCTGCACCCATGACATCTGAGATCAAATTCAGCATAGAGTCTTCTATAGTTGACCTAGTAATGGTGATATGACTTGTTCTGGACAGACCTGACCCGCAACAGTCAATCTATTACCAGATTTGTGTGCTTATGATATAATGAAAATTTCCAGAGATAGAAACCCTAGGGGAACCTCTAGGGTAGCTAAGAGAGTACTTGTGAAAGCTCCAGTGATCATGATTTGTAATATTTAATATTAACAATGACAGTTATACCTGTACTTCATACAAACAACATAATTGTTTTTAAAGAAATGCATTTTTTATTGCTCTATATAATTGTGGATTTGTAGCACGAAATAATAATCACTTGTTGAAAATACTTTACATGTCTAACAGTAGATGATGAATCACTTGAATTACACTTTAAAATCACTGTTGTAGGTCAGTAGCAATCACCTTTAATTCTATCTCCACAAGTTATTTACATTTTATTAAGTTCCATCCAACACACCACAAATTGATAACATTTTTCTTTAGGTTCAAAGAACTCCTTGCAGACCAGTTACATCTAGAACTAACCAATAAAACAACGGAAGAGGATTTAGAAAAGATATCTGCGTTAGAGTGGGTCGTAATGTATCCACAACAGCGAGCTGAAGCCCTGTGGCAGACGAATGCTGTCATACGGAGGTTTTTAACTGTGGGCAAGATAGAGGCTGCAAGGATGGCTATTAACAAGGTAAAATATACTATAAAACAAGTAATTCTAGTGAGTTTGTAAATTTTAATTTGACTACCGACCAAAGGATTTTGTTGAAATGGGGCAAATGATTCTACTGTATTCAGGTAGAAAGCGATTTAGTTAAGTCTTGGCTTAGCGAAAAATAATTTGTATGGATTATTATTAAATGATTGATAAATTTTGCTGTATACATTTTTGCCAATTATAAGCTTATTTGGACTAGGCTTGTAGAGTACAATAAAGTGCTTTTTGTGTGGAGATTGAAATGGTAGAATTTACTTACCTAAGTTAGGTGAATAAAAATAAAGGGGTTTCTCCGGAAAACTTGAAAAAAATAAATGCCAGTGAGTGGACTGACATGATGTATCAGGGTGACTAGCTACTGGGAAAACCAGTCAGAGCATTTTGGTTTAAATTAAGGAAAATACAAATTTTGACAGAAAAATAATGATTTAGAATATTGAAACATGCATTTTTTTGTAAAAGAATAAATTAACAGAGTTAGATACATCCTCAACCAGTTGTAATATCGGCTATCAATTTCAACAGTATCGCTACATTTTGGGGTGTAGGCTAGGGTCTAGAATTTCAGGAAATGATAGTCCTACTCATTAATCTCTAAACCTACTATAAGCCCCAAAAACGTTACCCCAGGTCTGCCCATGCACTTATGTGATACCCAGCTTTGTGTAGTAAAATATAATTATTCACAATTAAATTCCCACATTACACAAACACTAATTAAGACCAGAGCTGATGTTGATGGGTGAAACTCAGTTCTCAAATTATGCCTATTTTCATTATCAAATATCGTGTCCGATTTGGAGCATTGCCCCTTCAGATAATATCTGAATACCATACCCCAATGTTGGAATTTAGAAAAGTATATATTTAAATCAAATGTTAAAAAACTACATAGCACATTTTCAGCGTCAGGCTACCTGTACGGACCAATTCCTTCTCCAGGTTTGACTAGCATGGTCTGATCAACCTAACTATCCAGTGAACTGTTTTCTGCTAAGAACAGTCTGGGTTAGCAAAAAATGGACCTTGCTTAAATAGGTCTTGAGTCAAAGTGACATTGTCGCACAGTCCAATACATAAATAGAACTATGTCACTAAAATGAATAACAGGTTGGTATGAGAGAGAAAGGGAGGCAGGTGTTTGTTTGCATTTGTCGTGTTATGATTTTGAGACCTTTGTCTAAAGTGCTCTCTCTTTTAAAAATAATGCTTGTTTTAGTAGTAAATGTTTTTTATGTACTGAATTAGGGCAACTTCATGTTATAATTATTCTTTTTACATAGAGAAAGAAAAACAAATTTATTTAAAATATTTCAAAATCAAATAAAAATTTAATTTAGCTAAAAATCAAATGTTTTAAGACCCAAGATGGTACAGTAGACCTCCAATAGTCCGTAACGCCTGATGGTCTGGCACCATTATGGATATATAGTATGTATATACAGTAGAACCCCTCTAATCCGTCACCTTCGGGACTGGGGGCATGGTCGGAACGCAAAAAAGGTCGGATTATCCGAAAAAAGTCAATATTTATTACATATTATATAAAACAGATTTTTTTAAAGTGAAATAAGTGATATATAAACTTTTGAAAGTCTATACTATAATAAAGTCTATATATTAACTTTGCAAGTACAGTAGAACTTCTGTTAACCTGCCTATATCGTAGTGTACTGGTTGGATGAGAGTTTCTGAAAATAAATTGTAATTGAAACACCAAAGCGGCGGCGAGTCAAACGACTTTGTCCATAGCGGTATCCCATTGTCGGCGGCGTAAAAACTCCGCGGCACCAAAGCAGCGGCGAGTCAAACGACTTTGTCGATAGCGGTATCCCATTGTCGGCGGCATAAAAACACCGCGGCATTGGCATCCGTCGGTATAGCAGACATACAAAGGCAAAAACGTTTGATGGGCCGCTTTTTTTCCACGAATTAATTTAGTATACATTATGGAAAATATAACATTTCTTTTCAGTTTTTTTCTTGTCTTTGACTGGTTATGATCTACGTACAGTATATACAGTAAATAAAAATGAGCGAGTTACGAAAACGGGAATACGGAAGCGTGTGTTGGTTTCGTTTGAGATGCGGTTAAATGTGTCAAAAGACTTGACAGAGGGGAATCTGTAAAAAAGCTTGATAGTGTTTAATTTTTAGAGATGACATAAATTAAGAGATGACACAGCACTGAAGCGGGAAAGCGATAACAAACCGGAAAGAATGGCGCCAGACGGGCCGTGAATCATCGACAAGTCGCGAGTCGGCACAATATCGCGAGCTCGAGCGCGGTCGGATTAACCGGAGTAACGGACCACCCGAGGGTGGATTAGAGGGGTTCTACTGTAGTATTATATATCTGTACATACATAATATTTTTTTTTAATGTTAATACATGCCAAAACGGGCTTGTACATAAGTTGTGGTTCGGCAGTGCAGTAAGCCTAGTGTACTTGGAAGTGTTCAGTGAGCTTCGGGTTTCCTTAAATAAGGAGCTTTGCGGTAATTTCAAGCCACTCTGCTTTGTCTGTAGGCTACTGTAACTATCAGTTCACCATTTTCTCATGTGTTTGTGCGTTACATACCTTAGTTAACTACATGTAGTTGCTATTCTGATTTAGCACAGTAGAGTGCTGTAGTTTAAAGTTGAATGTGCTTCAGTGATTTTACAGTTTGTATCCTGTACGACTAAACTAACTTTCAAGTGGAACAAAGGTGAACCTGTTTTCGAAACCGTCAACAAGTGGCAAAAACACTGCGGGTGGAAACTCGTCACTTTCAGCATCAGTCAGAAGATAGAGATCATTAAACGTTTGGAGAAAGGCGAGAGTAGAAACGTTTTAAGGAACAAAATTAATATTGGTTCTTCAATTATTATTGACATTAAAAAAGAAGATGAACTTATGTGTTTTGCTTCTCAGTCTGTAATAGCATACAAAATGGATTCTAGACAAACTTTAAAGAAATTAAAGCTGGAACAATTGGACAGTGTACTTTACTAATGGTTTAGTGCAGAAGGAATGTCTATTACAGGGCCTATGATTATGGAAAAAGGTAAGAAATTAAAAGAAGATTTGAATGTTGCAGATAGTGACTGTAATTTTTCAGAAGGTTGGCTGAGAAACTTTAAATTTCAACATGGAATTCGCAGACTTGATGTATCGGAAGCGACACTATCAACAAATAATGACTCTGCAAAACAGTATATTGACAAGTTTAAAAAAATCGTCATTGAAGCTTTCTATTGAATATGGTTTCATGGAATAAAATTATCATGCATTTGACATTATCTTCTGTAACAGGGTTTATAAAAAGCGGCAATTTTAGTCATTTTGAATATTGAAAATTTAATAAATAAAACATTGTCATAAGCTAATATGGATTCTAGGAAACTGGCTATTTTTAGATAAATTTTAAGTATGGAGTAATGGCCTGGTGCAGTACTTTTTTGAGGTATTTTAGTAAGCACTTGCAACTGTTCATTCAAATATTTATATTTCATTCTTAGCAAGCATAAACCATTATAAGACTCTATCATTAAAAACACTTTGATTTTACTAAACAACTATTAAAAGAATTATAAATAAACGTAATTTTTTTTTTCTGAAGAGGGGGGAAATGCGCATCTACACCATCAGTGGCCCAGCGAGACCGACCGGTGTGTGGGGCTGTACCACCTGTACGACCCACTAAAACCCTTTCTTTTTTATCTTAATCTCGTTGAGATTTCCATCCTGGACCCGCGTTAGCATTACACAAGATGGTTGTTCTTCGCTAGATTGGCGTTTGCTCTATTTTGCTAATGCTGCTGCTGCTTTACATGGTTTGGTCGTCAACCACACCGTTCTATTTTTTCGTCCGTAAAATCGTCTCCAAGTACTTAGCTACGGCGTTCCAGTTATCCTCCTCCTTCATCAAAAGTTCTAGCGTGTTTTCGGGGGGTGAATTCCCCGATCTTTTCTCTCAGTACTCCTCTTTGTAGGTTCTATTGGCTGTATATGAACAATGTGTGTTCTGCATTGTCTACGGCTTGTCCATAAGCGAGACACATAGGACTTTCTACTTTTCCTTGTTTGAACAGGTAGGAACGGAAGTAACAGTGTTCAGACAGCAGTTGGGTCAGATAATATATAACTAAACAAACGTAATCACGGAACTAACCTATGAAATATTAACCGATAAACTCATACTCTTTAAAAAACCATAAAAACATACCTACAAAATGACAAAACTATCTTTATACATTATTTAAATGGAACAATCTACTTTTCAGCTTTCCCTAACACAACAATAATACTATTGTGTAAAAGTCAGAAACTTCTTCATATAGCACCCTTACAGCTGAAATTGAGACAGCTGATTAGTAAAGAAACACGTGATTTCAAAAT
Organism: Aphrophora alni; assembly: GCA_963513935.1. NCBI lineage: Eukaryota > Metazoa > Arthropoda > Insecta > Hemiptera > Aphrophoridae > Aphrophora > Aphrophora alni. The sequence continues at coordinate 20,167,398 of OY740776.1, read as the reverse complement.
TTATTTCAAACTAATAACATGCACTGGATTCAGGCAGACCTTTAATAATGGTAAAAATAACTTTTCTACTTGTTCTGTGTATAAATACAGTGGGTAAAATCATGCAAGCGTTGCTCGTCAAACCACATTGAGGGGTTAACTTAATAATTTATTCCTTATGCTTATGAAGATTTATTTTAGTTCTGTCATATTAATTTAAAAAAACTTAGCGGTAATATTTATGCTTTAAAACGCTTGTGTGGAGAATTGAACCGAGATGGTATTCGACAGGCCTATTTGGTCTTTTACAGTCACATGTATCTGCGAGAAAATGCATGTAAAATGCAGCAACGAAACAATATTCATCATTATGAGACCAGATTCAGCCATCTTGTCGAGTTGCGTTACAGAAGATTGTTCAGACGCCGGGAGAGTCCTATATATAATAATGTCTAGTAGGATGATGAATAAAGTACCTCAAGAAATTCAGAATCCGAATGATAGATTGTTAAGAAAGAAAATGTCCAAGTTTTTGTTAAAAAACTGTTTTTATAAAATAAGTGAGTTTTTGTGTAAGAAGTGGACCATGAGACATTTTTTAATGGTCTTTGTTTTAAATGCTTATTATAATTTGACATACTTATGTATTTTAATGAAATATTGTGAAGGAAATAAATGTATTGTATTGGTAAAATCTAAATTTCAAAGTATATCAAAAATATGTCCAATCTGTTAATCAAATTAACAGTTTTTAATTATAGGCCTCAAAAGTTTACCAAATATGTCCCTTCAGTATTGAAAATATTAGACATTAACCTAGTCTGTATGAAGTTAACTTAAATACATAACTGTGAAAACGGACATAATCCTTGTAGATCTAGTCATTAAAAAAGTAAAGAATATTAAACAGAAGTATATCTAACACTGTTATTTGTAGATTTATAAGTCAAATTTAAATATTTCTAGGAATTTACTAGAAAATGTTTGTTATTACTAAACGGATGGACTAAAGACATTACTCCCCCAGCCATTTTGTTTTTGGTATGACTTGAAACAAAATAAAATAATTTGACCTATAAAAGGGATCAGCTTATGTTTTAATTTATATATAAGATAACTTTGTAATAGGGCTCTGTTCGTTACCATCTAATTACCAAGGTTGTCAAAGTGCAATTATTGCAGTTTTTAATTATTTTTTGTATTCATGGAAAAGGTTTACTCTTCAGGCTCGTGTAGTCTTACTAGTAACCCTAAATGCTCATCATCATCCTCTTAGAATATTTCAATTAAGACCAATACGTATTCATCTTGTCACAATATAAGTTTGGCATTTATTTAAAAAGTTATGAAAGAAAGTATAATGTGTAAACTTAGTTTAAACAACCGATTTTGGAAGATTAACTTAAATCCATTTAAACCGATACTGAAAAGTAAACCGACATTTTAAAATATGAATAATAATTTAAACAGAGTTTCATCTTCGTTTAAACAGATCCTGGTTTAAATTTCAGTTGAAAATGCAAACCATATTGTTTATAGTAAGAATGAATAAGTAAATATAGAACAATTTTATTGTGTTGCAGATTCCATTAGACTCTATAGAGATGATACTCACTCAGTATAATGCAAGAAGTAATGATTCACAACTACTTGGTTATGATAATTTGCCCATCAAAGTGGGTGTCAGTCTACGAGAGTTTCTTTGTCATAAGGCATATTTGGTAAGCTTTATAATTTTAATATGGTTTAATCATTTCCATAATAAAAATATATGAAGAGCAAAAGAGTAAGTCCATGGTTTTGTCATTAAAAATATAAGCGTCTCATCTTAGGCTATCACCCACATCTGATATCCGAGATTAGTATTTTATACATTTTTTTTATTCATTTCTAGTATTAAATGACAAGATAAAAACTTCTTCAACACATTTATTTTAAATAGCAATTTTTTAACTTTCTTGGAAGGTTTACCTGTCATCAAGCAATTTTATGTAATTTGGTAAAATATTAACCTGGCCCCTCTGATACAGATGACTTTTCTGGAACATTATTAGGTTAGCTTTTCGTAAAATACATTAACACTCTTTACATTATAGGTTTATGACCCCGGGTTATTTTATTTGAGCTGAGCTTGAGCTTTAATCAGGCTTATACGAGCTCGAACTTTTAACAAACTTAAGCTGGTAACGAGATAGATTTTTTTTTTGTTAAGCTTCCGCTAAATTTTAATGGAAATGCAATCAGTAGGTATAATCTCAATATTTTGTTTTAGAATGGACATGACGGAGAAGCCAGTGTAGAGGGAAAGGCAAAGTAGCAGATGTAATTAACGGGAAATGGACACTCGATCTAACATAATGAATACAAACTTCCTTTGGCATGAAATTAGATTACAAGCCCATTTCGTTCACATATTTTTATAACTAATACATATAAATAATTATAGATTTGTGGATAAAGATTGTTCCGTTCAAGTGAAAAGAAAATTTGAGTCAAGAAATAACATTGCGTTTCATAAACAATAATCTTAAAATTCTTGAATGTGTGAAACAACCCAGTACAAATTTCTGTCAACAATTTTATACCAAATTTAAATATATAATATCAGAATTAACCACACAATAAAACTGTGCAAGTGTAAAATCACCGATTTAGACAGCAAAGTGTCATCACAATGATATTTAGTGATTTGTGAACATTAATGACCCAAATACGAGCACAATAACTTAAGTCGAGAAGTATTATGTTCAGGAATAATTTGTAATAAATTAACGTTGACCGCTATCATTATAAACTTGATTCATGCTGAGGATGCGTTTATGACACAAGAGAAACAATTTTTGGTCATATATAAATATTTTTCCAAACATGTCCATGGTTCATTTTAGGTCTTTAACCGACAACTACCGAACTGATATTTTTCATGATGATTAGTTTTGATTAGCTTTTGTTTTGCTTTGACGATGAGGGTAATTGAGAAGATTTGTGCAATTTTTTAACATTGTTTATTTTGAAAATATGCTTAGAAAATTAATTAAAACCGTTTAGCCATTTAGACTTATTTTATTGTTTATATTCCAGATACGTCTGTTTATAGTGAGTTTATATTCCAAGATATTCAACTTTGTCTTATTTGCTTCAGGATGCTCAAGAAGGATTCTCTGATTGGTTCCATCATTACCATAATGCTAAACCTAAAGCTCCTTCTAAACCTAAAGAAGGTGCTTCGTTTACAGATAAAGTAGCTTATGATCATATATTAGCTCAGTACAATAAGGAGTTGGATAGATGGAAAGCTGCCAGAGTCATCAGACTAAGGTACATAAATTATGGCTGCCTCAAGGCTCTAGATAATGTCTCAAATAAAATATGTAAATTCAACAGATTCTTGGGTCCCCTTATTGATAATAAGTTCCCCAGAAGTGATCATATTAATAATATCATTGGAATAATATCAGTTGACTGTTATACAAATGATGTCACTGTCTGTGACGTTGCTTCTCTAAATCTATAACATAGCTTTTACTCATTCATTAAAATCTTTTTATTTTATCAATCACAAGTTACTCAATCTTCAATTTTTTTCATTCTTTTTCTAATTTTTAAGAGTCTAAAAGGATCATTTTTATCAGGTACTTTATGCATACCAAGTTCTAAGATTTATATAATAAAATTCCAATTTAAGTTTCCTTTATATTGCCAAGAGGCAATCTCATCTGACAAAACAGAACCATTACTATTAAATTTACATTATATATATATATGAAACAGTAAGATTTGTGTATAAAATTTTTTTTTAAGTCACTGTTTAAAACATAACAGATTGTGTTCTTAAATTTAAGTTGTTCCCTATTTTAAAAATTTCACAACGGTTTCGTCTATTATATTTTCATATTACAGTTTTTAGTACATACCAAAGTTGTTCTTTTTATTTAAATTTATACTTTAGTCTCAACCCATCTCACTACTGTTTTTCATTTAGTTTAGTCCATCATCTTTCTGAAACGCATCTCCAAAAAAGTCTTTCTGCTTTAGATCTTTCAACAAGACTCTTCCCAAGTTCTATGTTAGTGGATACAGATTGATCCTTTTACGGATACTCAAAGTGTTTTATATTTTCATCTTCTTACACTGCGTAGAGTTGAGAACTCATTTAGTTTCCTATAATATCTAATCTATGGTCACACTTCTTTTCAGAAACTAACTTAAAATCGTCATACTTTATTCTCTGTTGACCTTTGATTTTTTAACAATTCTTTACTAAAAATATAGCAGTAGCAAAAAAATTACATTAGGGTAGTTAAGGGACAATAAAGTATCGAGTTGAAACATTAAAAAAAAAATTTATCTGTGGGGTATCAAATAAAACTAAAAATTAATATTGTGGTGCTAGGCCAAATTAAAAGTATCAAATATCATGTCCCCTCCTCCAAACTTGAACATGGTGTGACTACAAATCTGAAAAAATTAGTTATTTGTATGACGACTACAACTTATTTAACCATACAATGAGAAATACGAAGTATACAAGTTTTCATAGATTTGGGACAAACAATTCAATAGCCATTAAAAGATGGATTGTATTTTAATTGATTTCTCTCTATTACTGTCTGTAGGTAAAACCAAGAAAAAATATAGCCATAACAATAAAAAAAAAAAAAAAAAACCATCGGAGTAATTAAGGTGCAAAAACTATCAAGTTGAAAAATTTTAACTCATCATTTTTGAAAATATTAATTATGGGGTATCAAATAAAACCAAAAGTTATTTTGACTACGAATATGTATGTTTATTTCACAAAGAAATTAATATATTGGCACTAGGCCACTTTAAAGACTTCTACTTTAGAAAAATAACTGTCACTATATGTCTATTCGCCTTGAGTCGTGTAATTTTAGCTCACGTTTGACTCATATTTGTTCATATCATGTGTGTTATTCAACTTATAATACATTTAATTAGATACAAATTTGCGGATATGAACTCTGCATGTAACAGTACCAATCTTACCTCTCTATGATGACAAATAATGAATTTATGATTAAAGTGCAATGATATCCGTATAGTTACGAGATCCAGGACCAAGTCATTGACACAAGCTTAAAAATTGAAGGCTCCTTGACATATGTACAGCTTTAAGGCCTGTCCAGGCCTAGACAATGAAACGAGTGGAAACTTTTATACAGTGTGAAACATATGCAGTGGCTCGTTGGGGCCTAGCTGATGTAAAGAAAGTGATATACACGATAACAAGCTTTATAAAACCAGTGAAACAACTGTTTTAAACAAATTTACACTAATATATAAGATCCCTTGATCTACCAATACAACTTAACATTTCCTACAATGCACAAGAAACTAACTTTTGTGCATTACATTTTGAGGATCTGCTTGTATTACATTATATGATGGGAAGGGTAAGTACCATGATTGATCCTGACAACTTGTTTTTAATGCTCTTTCTCATTCTGAGATCAAATCTTTAAAAAAAAATTAATTTCTTATTGAAATCTGGCTAACGACATGTACATAAATTTTGAAATTTTCATAACTTAAATTATTTAAACTGTTTTTAGGTGTACAATAAACAACAACTTTGTGAACTTCTGACTAAACTTAGTGAGTCTTCTTTGGCACTTCTGGATCAAGGAAAGGGTCCTTGGGGATGTCCTGTAACATCATAACTTCAGTATCAAGAAATGGTGAGTAAACATATTTGTCTAGTTAATTTATTAATAGGAATGATCTATCAAGATCTCTATCAGTTACTTAATTCTAGAACTGGTAATCACCGTTATATCTAGTTCTGTACTGGTAACGCCAGATATATAGCACGAAAATACTTAATTTCTTAAAATCTGAAAACCTCTTCTCCTGTTATATATTAATAAGCCTATTGCCACAAGCAGGCAACATTATATCGGAAGCAATTTACATTATATTTCAGATAAAACTAACTACATTCTTATTTCTCTCTCTCTCTCTCTCTCTCTCTCTCTCTCTCTCTCTCTCTCTCTCTCTCTCTCCCCTCCCTCTCTCCCTCCCTCTCTCTCCCTCTCTCCCTCCCTCCCTCACTCCCTTTTTAACAGTCTGGGTATATTTCCAAAAACAATTTTAATAGTTTAATAGCTAGTTAATTTGATTAAAATAAAATTCAGTTTATTGTTCAACACACACACACACATTTCAATGTTTAGTAAATTTGTTAAGAATGTTTTTATATACTGAAAGTTACCTTGGCTTGGCTTGTGTAATTTTTTTTAACAATTAATTAATTTAAGTTTGTATTACTTGCCATACATTGATGTGCCAAAGTTGTAATCAGATTTACAGTTATCATTGAAAATTCCCTGCTTTGTGACGTCAAAATTATAAAAAACATTTACACTTTTTAAAATTAAATTATATGAAAACTCACTATGGAATGCCAAAATTATGAAGATAAACTCCTGTTAATTATTTTTAACTTTGCTTTGTTGTAATTAAAATTAAATTTAAGATTGCTGACACTCCTCTTTGGTACAGTTGCCCCCAGTCTGTGCACGCGGTCACAATCGTACTATTCTCTATGAAAACATAAACTGTGATGATTTAAACACTCCAGTATTTGCGACCATTTCTCTCACAATTTACCTTTCATTTTATTGTTAATGTAAGTTAAAAAAATTTAATTATAATTTTTAATGAAATTTATAAACCTAAACTTACTGAAACACCTCACTTTATTACTTTTACTTATAGACAATTATATACTCCTACTTACTCTATTGTCCAATTGTCTGGATTCTGTTATTTCAAGCTCCTCAACTCCACTCAAGCCTTCATCAGCATCATCTGAACTTTCACAATCTGATTCACTGTCACTGTTTATAGAAGTTATAAGTGATTCAACTATATTGTCTGTGGTTGGTTCTTGAGCTAGGTACTCGTCTTCAAGTGTTTCAACATGTCTGCAATTCCTTACCCAACTCTCAAGGCCCATGTTTAACACTTTTTCTTTGCATATCATTTCTGCGTGAGAAATAGTGCAATAAACCTTTATGCTTTAATATTAGCCCAAGCAAGTCCAATAGGATTGAGTTCAGGATAATAAAGTGGTAGTCTATGAATGTCATGCCCTTTATTTTTCACCATTTAGTCAATTAGGTACTGATGAAACCTAAATTTGTACATTTTTACAGTTCTGAAACAAACATACATTCACTAAATAGGATATTGGTCTTGGTAAACCAATCTTTCATCTCTTGCTTTCTACTGCTAGATGTGGAGGTGTATATTGTGATAATTTGAGTTCAAATTTAGTAACAACTTTTCTTGCAGCCTTTTTACAAAATTTCACAATTAACATTGTCGTGGTTATCACTACTTTTGCTGCTGGCTTTCCACATAGCAAGTGCATCAGGAACAAAGCCTGTTTTGCCACCAGCATGTATAATAATTATCCTATCCTCATGAGATACATATTGGACTACAGGCACCACTATTTAACCTGTCCGACCATGTTTTACTTGAAAGGTGGCTAGGTTAGGTTAGGTTAAACATGTTTCAGCGCAGGTTTAAAAGTGAAAAGTGTAAAATGAGAGGGAAATCATGGCTGAAGCATGAGGAACCAAATGTTTGTAAAAAACTTGCCGCCTTAACCTCCTGTCCACTACAACTAGCTGAGTCTGTGCGCACAGACTACTGTACATATACTGTAGCCTACCTCAGTTCAATAATACCTTTAATTACTATTGAAATAATTAAACATCAATAACAATAACAAGACTTTTTTTATTATTTATTAACAATATGAATAATATCAACACATATAATTATATAATTTGCGTTGTTTACATAAATGCATTCTTTGTTTTTGATTTTATGTATCATGTAACTGAGTTTATTCAATATCGGTTCTATTACTAATAAGAAATTTATTATTTTATACCTCTTTCGCGCGGTGATCGAGTACGGTATATATACTCTTTAAAATTTACTCTTTTTTTATTTATTAAATTATCATTAAAAAAAAATTAATGAAAAGGAGCCTGATTTTATTATTATTGTTGTTATAAATTAAATTCCAAATTCCTTTAAAAATATTATTTAAAATTGTTCCAAATTTACACTAAACTGCTTCTCGAGAGTTTATTTAAATTGAAATTGTCTATGATCACTTTAAATACAGGTTTTATAATTAGCGTTACCTGACTTTAGTAGCGTCAGGTATAATGCTTACCTTTTTTAACATTTCCTTTAGATACATTTATATTTATCGTTGCACTTTAAAATTATCATTTACTTATTCTTCCTTGATTTTTGAATACTTTAAACATTGAATTGCAACTCTCCCATTTTTATTTCTTCCGCAGTATCAAATTTTATTAGAGCATGCCAAATTTGCTTGCCTTGTCTTTTTCACAAACATGACAAGTTCTTTTAAAATTCAACACCTATGCCAAGCTACTTGGTACCTGTTGTAATCAGTCACCATTTTGCTTCTCCTTCCTTCCATAAGCACACTTTCAATCTCGTCATAATTGTTTAATCTCGTTCTATTTTGTTTTTACTTTTTAAAATATATAAATATTTACTTTTTTCTCAGGCTCTTAAATAATCTCTTATTTTGAATATACTATATTTATTATATAGTATAAATACTATACATTTATTTAACTTTGGTTCCAGGATTACAATTCATTTAAATCTTAACTTTAATCTCTTTACAGCATATAGGTACATAAATTAATTATAGTTCACACTAATTTTCTTCTACTATTATATCACTATCTAACCACAGATGAACCGCTAAAACTTCTCATTTGCAACCAGGATTATACTACTGATTACTGATGACACAATCAGGAATTATCAGATGATTTCTATTATTCTTTGAAAAAATAAACTCAAAATGTGAAACATTACACCGTAAATAAATAAAGATCTTTATTATATTATTATTTTTAACTGTAACAGATTATTAAAATTGTGTTAATTAATTATTATTTTGTGTCCTGTCAGTCCTGCATTGTTTGCATTATACGTTGATACGATATTTTAACAAAGTACAATAACGTAATCTACAATATTTTCATACTAGTACTGTAATCAAATGACATTAATTTACCGTACTTTATAAATATATCAAATTATGATATCTGTAATAAATTTTACACTTACTTTCTCACTTCTAATGTATATTAAAATTATTAAATTATTTTAGTGTTGTTACAAGATCAGTAGCTCCCTAGAGACAGATATTATTTGCATTAAAATTAGGTAATGTTTTAAATACAGTTGACATTCCACTTTTGGCCCTGGCCAAATGTTTAAACAGTCTGTTTAATTTTGTTGTTACTGTCAATACATATTATAAACACACCTTTAATGCACAACATCCATTCCCTTACACAAATTATAAATATGATTATTTTTTTATCTCTTAACCTTTTCGGAACTAACATACTCTAAACCCTACTTCATGCTCAGACTAGGTTATTTTATTTAGCTGTATTTATGTCACTTACCTTCATGCAGTCATTCTTTTCTATTATTTATCACTTTTCAAACTTTAGGAATAAATGTTGTTTTTAATATTTGAAAATTTAAATTTTTTATTTATATATATATATATTGTTATTTTTTTTTACACAATTTTACAGACACTTAAAAAAATTTTTTAAACTTTCACATTACCGGTATCTCTAGATTATCTAATAAAAAAAGGTAAATAAATAGTTTTTATTGTAGTCAATTCTAAAATTTTGTTTTTGTGTGATAAATACCAAAGCACGGAGAAACACATAACCCTACATTACATTGAACACACATGTAACGTGATTCTTTTCTCTTCTTTTGCTCCAATTGTGTATAAGTACACACATGGCATTTTCTCATAGCATTTTTCCTGTTAGGGGTTTCAGGTACAAGTGAAAGGAAGTGTCTCTCTGTTAGCCGAAGTGGTGGCTCATTTTTTGATGGACGTCCTCCACGTTGAAAAACTCTGGCGATGTGATGTTGTTCTAACAGCTGACGAATGACCCCTAGTTGAAAATCTGCCAAACTTATTTTGTTCCCTGTGTTTACCATGTATAAAGTATGTGCATTCAACAAAGCAATATCAATTGTATGAAAAAATAATTTTTTGTACCATTTTATTGTTTTTCGTACACATTCTACCGAACTAAGCATCATGTCACTTCTGTCGACAGACCCCATGTTGTCGTTATAGTCAATAATGCAAGCTGGTTTTTGTATATTGGTGTTAGTCTGTCTGTCTTTTTTATCATTGGTTAACATTATGTCATTATGTACAGTAGTAAGCATTGTAACATCTCTTTTGTCCATCCATTTCACTACCATAACATTGTCACAAGACTTGCTAACTCTTTCCCATTTCTTCATTTTTTTGGGGAGAAGTGGCATCAATTTTCGGTTCTGTCGAACAGTCCCACAAGAATTTGTTTTAAATTTATGGAGATAGAGTGACAGAGTTGGGCTGGTATACCAGTTGTCAGTATAAAGAGTGTGGCCTTTGTTTATATAGGGTTTCAGTAGAGTCGTTACTATACTTCCAGATATGCCTAACTGTGGAACATTATCTATTTGAGTATCACCACCAGTATAAACAATAAAATCTAGGACATATCCAGTTTCACAATCACATAAAACAAATAACTTTATTCCGAAACGGTGGTGTTTAGTTTTTATATACTGCTTGAAACTAAGTCTTCCTTTGAATAACACTAAGGACTCATCAATTACTAAATTTTGGAAAGGATAAAACAAACTTGAGAAATTAGTTTTCAACATATCTAATAATTCTTGAATTTTGAATAGACGGAAGCTGGGTGGTTGATCTTTATTATTGGCAAAATGAAGCATACTAAGAATGTTCAAATATCTGTCTCTAGCCATCGTTTCGGAAAACATTGGGGAATGTAATAGCCTGTCGGTTGACCAATACTCTTTTATTGAATTTTTTTTATTTCTAGTCATAAGCATGGTCAAACTCAAAAATTATATATTTCATCTACGTTGGTTGGTTTCCACCGATGTAAATTTGAATAATTTGCAAGATCAATTTGTTCAGTTACTTGGTTATAGTATGTGTTTGTTTCATTCACAATATGTTCAACAATTTTGGGCGTTATTAGAGCTTTAAAATAACTGCAAAAATCAGATTCATCATTTGAAATTGATTGCTTTATGCCGGAATTAGAAATATCAAAATCATGGATGATGGGATTGAATTTACTGTCTGTCCAATTTAAAAAAATTGGTAGGCCTATTTGATTATTTTCTGATGTATTTGTTATTTTTTGTTTTTTATTTGGTGGACATGGTTCACTTGTAATTGTAATTGGGATTTCAGATTCTATTTCTTGTTGTTGATTATTCGAAGTAGATGCAGTTTCTTCACTAACAACAGAATCACTAAAACTAACCTCATTTCCACACGTGGTATCATCATCAAAACTATAACTAGAACAATCACTATCAAATTCATCACCTGACTCTTCGTTTAGCAAAATTTCACTAATATCACTAGAATACAATTTCCGCGATTTATCCACAAATTTAGAAGAAATAAATCCTGAACTCGACTGCAAAGAATCGGCCATGTTTACTAACACTCTTCACAAAACCTACTAAAAGCTGGTACAGTCACATGATTTTATTCTCTCTATTTTCTACTGTTAGCCGCCTCCTATCGATAGTGCAAATCGTTCATTTTAAAGCTAATAGATTGCAGTACATGTCAGTAAAAGAATTATATTAGTCGCGTTAAAGCGATGATAGTACTCAAACGTTTAAGTTCTAAAACGTGTATACGTGACCGTAGTCTGTGCGGACAGTTTACTCCAGTCGCGTAAACGCGTCGACAGTCCCGAAAAGGTTAAGCTTTCAAATTACTTTTTTTGTGTATTGTCCTTTTTCTACGGAGTCAACTTTTTTCATGAGCATGTCAAAAAGGTCGTCCACGCCAGTGTCTATTTCAATAGCAGCTAAACAAAATTTCATTGCCTTTGTCATTAAATGTTATATATGTCTCCTGCTATTATTATTTAACATATTATTATGTATTAACAATATAATTTAAAATGTATTTACTGAATATGTTGTTCAGGTTGGTATGGTTAACAAAACATTAATTGTCACCATCAAGCTTTTAAATGGTGGTGTATATTGGCATAAGAAGGTGTAAAAAATATGGCGCTGTAGAAGTTTTGAGTGCATATTTATTTCTATTAACATTATAAGTTTTTGAAAACAGTCAATGCCTTAATGATTTAAAATTCTAAAGTTATACTTTTTTCTAAACTTTGCCCATTGCATGCATGATAAATAGTTGAAAGTTCCCTTAACCGCAAAATTAAGGGGGAAAACACTGAACGAACAATTACCTGGTGATGTCACAACATTAAATTTTGTACAGTATAAAAAATAGGTGAAAAACGTGTTTTTAATGAATGTATTTTATAACCTAGAAGAGTTTATGAATTATAGGAAGAAGTGTAAAAAGAGTAGTACATAAGGTTACTAATTTGATATGTAATATTTTTTATTTTAAGGACTGCCAATTGTATCTGTTGTTTTTGTTGTCTGTTATTGGTTTAATATTGTGTGTTGGCTATTGTTTGTCTGTCATTTGCTTGTATTTGTTGTTATCTATTGTAATTTGTTAACGAACGTAAACTAATAATTATTTAACCCTTCAACGCGGTAAGCCGTTCCGAGCGCTAGACCCTCTGGTGCGGTAGTTAAAATCGTCGACTAACATTTCCTTCTCTTGTGGATTGTCTGGGGGGACATTATACGTATTTACATTTACTGTAACTTCCTCATTATCTAAGATTATTGCGGTATCATTAGCCACATTGCATATATTTACAACTTCATCACCACTATCATGATTACCTTCAATATTTGGATCACAATGGAACTCCATTTGAGCGTAATCCAAAAAAACTCGCGAATATTATCACTTTGCGGTTCCCACATTATCACTAAAACACAATATACACTAGAACTAATCACACGATCTACTGTCAAACTGTTAAAAATATTACACTTATAAATAAATGAGGTTATAATAACCTATAACACAGGAGAGCCCTCCACGAACCCGCTACAGCTGTTTGTATATAGCCACGTGTTGTTTCCTTTTCTGAAGGTCACGGTGGTCTAGAAATAAAAATCAATAACTCAACAGATGGCATTTTTCTTGGCAATGTTCTGGGTATACGCTCAGTTCATAAAAGTTCTTTATTTAGACGCTAGAATCCAGCACGTACCGCAGCGACATTTAGCGTCTTTAGACGGGCGGCCGCACCAGAAGGTGAAGGTTTGGCCGCGTCTAGACGGTTCACCGCGTTGAAGGGTTAATGTTAACATAATAAATTTATCAATCAATCCCTAACACAGATCAATATGGATCCAATAAAATATTTAAGATAGGTTTAGATAAATGGTTAAGAAAAAATCTTTTTATAGTATCAAAGGAAATACGGGCTAAGCATGGAAGATTTTATTTTTTAGTAACATTTTAATTTATATGTTTTAATTATTACTGTTACGTGTTGTATAGTATGCTATGGAATTATGTGTTATTTTGCTACTGGCAATATCTATTACATCTGTAATTGTTCAACGACAATAAAATAGTAATTTCTATTTTAGCCATATCTCAAGGTATTTTTTTGTAATGCAAAATTTAGGGGTAGTTGGTATTTAAAAACACACAGTGCCAAACTTAGAACAAAGAGCTGTATATATTTTATTTAATATACACACTCACCTTGTAAAACAGCTGAGTAGCAGATAGGAGTGCAAGTTAGCAGCAACACAGCTGCCTTTGTATAAATCATTGCCTAAGCCATTGTTTTCCTTTGTGTTAAAATTAATCATATCTGAGTATATGGTTATGTATACAGGTTATTTCAAAAAAGGACTTTATGTTACAACTTTAAACCACATAGAAATTTATTCAAATAACTAACATAGTAGGTTGAGTATTATTTTAAAAACCGAAACATCTTTACATGGTCATTTTGGTTTTATGACTATGATACGGCACACATCTCACTTTAAATAAATTCGATATCAGTTTGGGGGAGGGTTGTTCGTCAGGTAAAGGTAGAAGATACACTTGATTTTTAGAAATAATTGACAGAAGACAAATCTGGTAGCAATGGTAAACCCTGCGAAACTAATCCACCGAACTAGGAATTCTCAGACTTTTCTGCAAAAGTGAGTCCTGTCTTGCTGGTAGTGAGGATTCCATTTTGGTCATCTTTATCTTTGCGTCTTACCAATGAAGTGTATGATTTTTTTGACCAAATAGGTTTTCAGGCTGTTTTTCACTTTTTTCATGTTCTAGGTTTATCATAAGGGAAGTTAATTTTACTCTCATCACGTTGGGTATTAGTTTTTATATACATGTAATTGATGGTAAATCTCCAATTAAATCATACGAACAGTCCATCATTATCAAATAATTTTAAAACCAGAATATACAGAGAGACATTGTTTTTCATAAAAAGAAAGATTTACTATTACCCAATATATAAACTAAATTAGATAAAAATATGTAGATTTCAATTCTACATGTATTCTTACATGTCTTTACAGTTGTACAACCCCCACCTCTCTATAATGACAAATAGCGAAGTTATGATAAAAAAATATAATTTCAAACTTTAGCTTATCAAAGAAAACATGACATACGTATAGTTACAAGATCCAGCAGGGATGAGTTGATGACATAACCTTAGCTTATGGATGTTTCATCAGATATCAGAGCAAAGCGATTGGAGACTGTTTAATATATACACATCTAGTCGACTTCAAGAAATAGAAGTAAACTTAATTACGAGGTTCAGTAAACCCGTGTAACAACTGTTTTAAACAAATTTACCCTATTGGGTAATACCCTTTGATCTACCAATACAAGTTAACATTTCCTACAAGGTCCAAGAGATAAACTTGTGTGCATTACATTTAGAGGATCTGCTTGTATGGTGGAGCTGGGTAAATACCATGATGGCCCCATCAACATGTTTTAAACTGTTTGCAATACTTAATGTATTATATATAAAGCTCTTACTGTAATCAACTAATATTGTTTCTTTTCTGCAGGAATGGATTACAACTATCACACGAGTTATGATTTAGTTTACATTGATCGAGATTGATTTTTTAAGGTATGTAAAACTTGAAATATTTATAATATTTTGCAAAAAGAATTATTGTAAGTAATTACGTTATTTGTACGTACCTCATAAAGTTTTTAATTATAGCGTAAATATGTGAGCAGTAATGCAGAAGTTGTAATTCCTTGGAATGAGTTTAGGTAGTCAAGTAGAATCTTCATATTTATTATATGGTTCTGAAATACGGAAATGCATATTAATTGTATGAGCCATATTTTTCTTTTAAACTGGTTTCTAAGAAATAAGGGTACATCTTGTAGTCATTTGCACGGTCTGGTTATTGTCAGAAGATAATACATTATTTTTACTTCCATACGTATACAATAGTATAAAGAAAGTTATGTGACAGGTTAAAAAATTGGGGCAAACCATTTGTGTGAAAATATCTGGTCTCTCAAATTCGGGCTCAATAAGGCATTTTAATTAATTATCCTAAGCCATATAAAATTGTTATTATTGTAAAGTCAGATGATCTTAAAGTTCAAATCATTCACTTGTAATTAATATTATATTTCAAAATTTCTAATTAAATATATTTTATTGTTTGAAATAAACTGTATTCTTTGACTCATTATCCTCTTTATTTCAACTGTTAGATGTGTTATATTACCTTGAATTATTCCTGCAAATAATTACATACATGGAATCTAAAATTGGAGTCCCTTCTAATTCTACATATTTGATATTCCTTATATCCTCATTTCCTACCCTTCACTATGGCAACAATGGTACAATGCTTTATGAATTTCCTTTATCTTAAAATGTATATAAAATTTTGAATTTCATTAATGCCTATTTTTACTGGATCATATTTATCGCTGACTCATATTATTTTGTTTAATTTATCCATTATTGATTTTAAAATTAAATATTTCCCCCATTATTCGTATACTTCAAATAATGTATTATATCAGTTCACTTCATGTAATTAGAAATCTAGTGGATCCGAGACGCTGTTCTGTTTCAACCTGCTGGTTTGACTATCCTCAATTTCAATGAACCTGAACAAATAATTCCTTCTATACAGTAATAGACCATGTGTTTTAAATATCTCCAACTCCAATTTTTTTTGTTACCTCATTCTGTTCCTAATTTCCATAATTATTCAACAACATTTAACAATATTTGTGCAATTATTCAGCAACACATAAAAAATAGTCATTGGGCTTCTAGTTCTTCTTCTGGTCACTGTGTAATTGCTGCAAAATTAATCAACTGTATCAACTTCACCTTTATTTCTATTGTAGTCTAATATAATGTCTGGTTTTTAGAATCGGGATCAACTTTTCTATCATCATGCATGGTACTAAGTAAAAGAACGCACTTATTTTTACTCGGAATATACGAAACCAAAGTCTCATCTTTTTGGGAACCAAAAAGGGATAATCCTACTCCTTTTTGTTTGGAAAG
This sequence comes from Aphrophora alni, assembly GCA_963513935.1. Taxonomy (NCBI): domain Eukaryota; kingdom Metazoa; phylum Arthropoda; class Insecta; order Hemiptera; family Aphrophoridae; genus Aphrophora; species Aphrophora alni. The sequence goes on along the minus strand of OY740776.1, from coordinate 20,150,812 downwards.
TAGAATTTCATTGGTAATTTCTTTTTTGATAGATTTTAATGTACCTACAGTATTTACACCGTCGGACAAAAGTAATTTCGCCAAAGGATAAACTGGTGAACCAAGGTGTCTGTTGTCAGATTTCTTTGTGAGTCTTTCCAGTTATTGATGAGACGATTGACAATCTGAATGCTTGAATTAGAAACTTCATAAGGACCTGGCGACTGAGTTTCACAGTAAATCTCAAGCTCGAGTGTATAAAATGTGTGTAAATCAACAATTACAAATATTTTCATGCCATATTTAGCAGGTTTATTAGGAATACATTGATTAAAGAAACAACTCCCACCAAATGGTTCTAATTTTTCTATAGATTTTCTCCTGGTGACAAATTGTAGAATATGTGGTTCTACAATTCTTTACAAAAGCTAATTGCCGCTACTTTATCTGTCTCCTGTCATGTCTTGTTATCAAATCTGATTGATTTAAGTAAAAACTTAAGTCTGTTTGTCCCATCACACATTGTGTAAAATCTCTTATATCAGTGCCATCATTACGCCAAGCTTCACTGAGATTCAGTTTAGAGGATTTTTTACATCTCAACAGGTGTAATATATCCTGATAAACGCCATTTTCTTCTCTATTTGTATGTTTTACGTCTTTTTTAGAATTTTATTCCTTATTACTGGTATCTGCCTTCTGATCTATGCTTGTATATCACACTATTTGATTGATCATATCAATATTAACAATGTTTGAAAATGGTGAAATTTCATCACAAACACCTTGACAGTTTGTAGGGAAAGGTAGAATTTTTTTAAGAATATTTTTACTAGGAGTTCATGAAAATTTACTCTGTATAGGAATTTTCTTCAATTTATGGATTTCTGATATTTCTTTTAGATTTTGTTTTATAAACAAATTTTATTTAAAAAAATCGTTCTCAGTAGACCCAAGAGCAACGACATCAACTACTGTATCGTCTTCGATAACATCTATTTCAGAATTTGTATCGTTGTCACTTTCACATATTTTTCAATCTCACTAACTTGACTATTTCATTATCTATACAATCATCCTTGTCACAAAGTTCTTATAAAAGAGAATCGATACAATCATAATGAATTATATCTTTCCCTGATATAACAGCATGGGTGGTATATGGAATACACCAATCCAGATGTCAATGTACAAAAACTTTAAAAACGCTAAATAAATAACACCCCTTACTTCACCAACTCTCACACTGTACTAACAAGACCCTAATAGTAGGGTAATAGGAGGGGAAAGAACCCAGTCCACTGTTGGAGAAGGAGAGGGAGACACCATTTTCTCATAATGTCATACCGAGTTCGCCAGCCCTAAAATCAATTTCGGATCAAACCTAACATGATAGGAAGAACACACTTTCTATTGATAAACAAACAGAAAGAGTCAACAACTGGACCAAAGAGTCTATAAACAGCTGATCTGGTATAGCACAGAGTATAGAGTCAGATACAACCTTGTCATTCTATATAGAAGAAAAAATATCCTGTCAGATAGAACCTTGTCAAATTAGTATCTCAGTTAATTTTAAATATATAACGTAATTATTTAGTTTTCCATGTAGGCCAGATTAAGGAGTCAAATGAACCAAAAAACCCATTTTAGCCAAATTTGTCAGTTACAACCTTGTCAAACCAAGGTAGCGAAATGTAGCCATTTTATATTTCTCTGAATGATTAGTATTAAGTTAATGTGTTCATTTTGGTTTAATAGTATTTTTAATTTTGTTGCAGAGAGAATGAATGACAGCTTTATCACATCAATGGTAAAATCAAAAGAAAAAGTTATTGTGTTGAAAAAATTTATTTATTTATTTTTTTTTTTTTAATGTTTTAATTATATATTGAACAATATATTTTTTTATTTTTAAAAATAAAATATGTAAATGAATATTTAAATAAATAATTGTATTAAATATCTTTTGTAATAATGTGAAAAATTAAAGTTTGTTTGTATGTTTGAAAGACGCGGTCATGAGTTTGGTGGGTAAGCTGTTTAAATAACATTTAGTATTCGGTAAATTCATTTCTAAGATGAAAATAGATTTTCAAAACAACAAAATATATAGTCATGTTTAATTTTAGTATAAATTGTTTAATATAAAGTGTTTATAAATTTGTGTGAAATATCGGGAGTGTGTTGAACCTTTGTAATGGAAAACCGGAAGAACACATTGACGGAAGTAAGGTATCTCGTGTTTTACTTTAGGAGTCAGAGTTCAGAGCTTGGAGGGACAAGATGTGTTTTGTAGAGTCTGAGTTGGGAAAGTTGGAGCGGTAAGATGCATTCGTTTTGTTGTACAAATGTGTCTAACTTAACAAAAAATGTTTAAGTTATAATTAGAACTTTGAACTATAAAGGTAAAGAGTGTTTTCAAGTGATAAATTCTCATTTACAATACGACAGAACAGTTATAATAGACAATAGACTCATGTGGTTTTCTAAGACATTGATATTTAATAATTCATGTTGTAAAAATATAGAACGATCATTTTACACGACTGTGTTAGAACAAAAAACTATATACCGTGAGATAAAAATGATTTCAGAAAGACAGAACGTGTTAGCGAGTGATAAACATTTTCAACAGTTCGAGAAAACGACTTTTGAATGAGGAAGAATCCACGAGGAGCTGTAAAATTCCAACTTGCCGGACATCAGTTTTCTATTCGTGCACAGACAATGTTTTTTTATTTAGATCGGCGTTTTGGTATAGACGCTATATGTTACCTATTTTATTAATAATCTGTATTATGTTTTAAATTAATTCTTTTGTACATGTTTGTCTACTTAAGGAGAAAATTCTTTTTTTTTTTATTAGATTATTTCTAGAAGAAATAATAAAAAATGAATTTTTTAAATAATAAATTAGATTCTTTTCATTTTTCTTTTTAGAGCTACAAAGTCACTAAAAAATCTTATAAATTAAATTCCTGTTGCAACATTTTGTTTATAGAAGCATTTTGAAAGATGAAGTAAATTAATTTGAAAGTAATAAAATAAAGGAAATATAAATTAACGCTCTGTTTATTAAAACTAAATGATAATTATAATTTACAAATGTAATTCTTTGCTAATGATATTTGTAGGATGTATTTTGTTTGAATAATTAATAAATGTTTATGTCAAAATTTCAGCTACAGTGTTCTCATTTCTTACCAAAATCACTGTGAGTACACTAATAAAAGAACTTGCGACCCTGAGATAATAAATTCATTAAATTCATTTTTTGTATGTTAAAATATGACGAAAGTCTGGCGCCCATTTCTGAGCAATATAATGATAATATAATAACTCATAAATTCAATTTTTCTTTAAGTAAAATAAAATTAAGAACTCTTCAAGTTCATCATACTTTCTGCTTTCTTGTATTTACAATTATTACACTTTTCATGATTTTCAATAAGAATGTTTTACAGTGACATTAAAGAAAGTTATTGCTTTACTTTGTTTATTATATTATATAGAGGAAAGCACTTAAGATGAAGATTGATTTTAACTGAGAAAGTTATCATTTGGGTTATTTTTTGGAAGAGTGAACCTCCTTGATGTACAAAATGATTACACATGAGTCCGATTTTACATGGTATCTATTTCTTAGTTGTTCTCATAGAGCGCAGGACATTGAAATTTTTTTTTTTTTTTTTTTATTTCAGAAGAAAATCTTTAGAAGACATGTTTACCTTAGAATGTTATCGAATAATTCTGGTAGATCGCAGAACCTCCTTGAAGATAAAAAATTATTTCATCAGAAAGTTATAAGCTTAGTTTATTTTCCTTAAGAGTGCAGCACTTCCTTAACATGAAAAATGATTATAGTATTGATTGAAATAGGTTCCATTAAATATTTAACAGATAGTTAAGTTTTTCTCAGTCTAACAAGAAAATTGTCGTATGTTGCTGTGAAAACTTAACCACTGGTTAAATATTCAACGGGACATAAATTTTCTCAGTGAAACAGTACAAACTTAATCGACCGTTAAGTTTTCTCAGTGAAACAAGAAACCTGTTAATAGAAGTTGTTAGGAGGTCTATTGGTATTGAAATATTTACTGCAACTCTGACAGTTGAATCACAGCAGCATTGACCTCTTTTAACATTATATTCTCCTGATATAGTTGTGGCAAGTAAGATTGTCGTCAATTTTGAGGTTATGTTTCTTTAAAGAGAGATGTCTCCTCCACTGATAGATTGTGACCACCCTCCCACCCTACAAAGACACTTTCTTATATACCCATACAGACTAGTGGACGCTCTACAGTTCACTTTGTGAACTAACTTCCCCCTCCACCTTTCATTTAGATTGTCACTGTAAGAAACTAATTTATATTATTTGAGGTTATGTTTTCTTTAAGAGAGATGTTGTCTCCTCGACTTCTAGATTGTGACCACCCTCTACCCTACAAAGACACTTTCTTATATACCCAAAAAGACTAGTGCAAGCTCTACAGTCAACTTTGTGAACTAACTTCCCTCCTCCACCTTTCATTTAGATTGTCACAGTAAGAAACTAATTTATATTAGGATCAGCTGTTTTCTAATCAGCTGTGCTGTGTCAATCTAAATAAATAGTGGAGGGGAAAATTAGTTCACAAAGTGAACTGTAGAGCATCTACTAGTTTAGCAGTTGAGGAGACATCAATCTTAAAGAAACATAACCTCAAAATTGACATTATGTGGAAGAAGAACTGCGAAAAACAAACACCTACATTATTTTGATAAAAAATATTTATGTAACAAACAAGTCATACATTTCTAAATGCATAGAAAATATTGTTTTAAAATAATATACATGAAATATTAGCACTTGCAGTATTTTTTAACAACACTTTTTAGTCTTTTAATAACTTATACTTTTTTCTTACTGATGTCCTCCATGATGAATATTGTGAATTTGAAACAAAATTAAAATAGAAATTACAAATATAATATATATTATAATGTTCAAACTTTTTTAAGTGAAAACTTCTATTGGTAAATTGGGCACTTTTTGCCTGGGTAAAAAATGTGCAATTTCACGTAATGTCAAATTTCATGGGTATATGAAATCAAGTAGACAGAGCAGCATGGATAATCATTATAAAAGAATTGCACAAACTTTCTCAAACACATATATTGTAAAACTAATACTTTAAGTGGTGAAAAAAATGTTGCACAAATTTTCTCACAAAACAAATTGTAGTAAAATCTAATAATCAGTGTTAAAATATTGCACAAACTTTCTCAAACACAAATATAGTAAAACTAATACCCTAATGGTGCAAAAATATTGTATAAACGTTTCACACATACATACATTGAATAAAACTAATAATCAGCCAAAAATATTGTACAAACATTCTCACACTTTCATACATTGTAAAACTTGTGACCTCGAATATTTAAACAAAGAATGAATTTCTAAAAAATATAGTGTCTTTATCTAATTAATAAACTGATTTACAATAGGCCATGTGGTAACTTGGTTTTACATGGATGTTGTATCTGCTATGGATTTGCTGTTTTAAATCATGTCATACTACCAAACAGTATACAATCATAGACTAACGGAAAATTTTTAAAAATAATTTAAAATGTTGCTTCTAACTAATCTTGGGTGTTGTATACAACTACCACGAAATTATGTTTTCAGTTTTTTGTCAATAACTCAACTATCCTTTGACTTAAAATTATAAAATCTCATTTTATTTATAGTTAAAAGAGGACAATTTTTTGTCTTGTGTAATGTTTTTTGTAAAATTGATGGTTTTCGTAATATTCAACATTAAAACTTTTAAGCAGAAACACCTGTATATAACCACCTAACCTATTTGTGATGATTCTTGCTAAACCTAGTATGTTAATTACATGCTATTATTAGTCCTTTTTTTTTTATTAACATTTTTATAGGCCCTACAACATAATATGTGGAAATAAACAAATTTGTAATTAGTTAAATGTTTCAATTTAATTTGCAATATGTGACTATTTTTTTAAAAGTAATAATATTATTTTACATTTTCAAAGTAAGGTTTGTAATAAAAATGAATTTGACAAAATCATAACTAATCATATTGACTTACTAAATCGCAGCCTTAGTAGTTATACTCACTAGTTTTTATTTAAAACTGACCTATCATACTAAAATGTAGACCTACTTGAAAAGAAATGAGTTTGTAAACAGGGTTAAAAAGAAACATATCAATGAATATTTGGAACAGGTTAGTGAAATTATTTGTATGTGAGGAAATAAATATTGTTTATTGGTGAACAATAAGTGAAAAATATAGATAACAGGCTTACATTTGAGTCTGGATTTTAGGATACTATCATATTTTCCGGAGCTTTCTCGCCACATCCTAAAATGTAAGTTATTCATATTAAATTATAAACATTGAGCTTGACTAGTGAGATCGTTTACTTGATAGAATAAAACTAAAACACAAATAGTATGTTTGTTTATTCAAACATGTTTTGACAACAAAATCGGCATCTTCATTGATGGATGAGCTACAATAACTTATCCATAATCCTTTTTCTAAAACAGACCCGGCGATTGTAGCAATTCTAAGTTGAGAAGAAAGATAGCAGTCTAAAACTGTATACGTGATATTGACTTTTAGTCCAAAAAAGTGCAAAGTTGGTGTTATATCGACATATAGAGTGGAGGGTAAACTCAATTCTAGTTTGTGACAAATGTAGCACAAACATTTAGGAAATAAAAAATTACAACTTGTTATGTGGTAATTTAGTTGGCTCTTGTCAAATTTGATCACTTTGTGAAATAGACTCTTGGATAGAAAAACTAAACTATTTATTTTAAATAAATAATATCAATTCTTACCTTTATATCAGTTGACCAAGCACAGAGTCTAAAGATGATGTCACTGCGTCTTAGTAAGTAATCACTGTATGACAAAGGTTTTTCTGATTTTTACACTTTCACATCAAAAATCAGTCTTTGCACTGTAACGCATCAACATTATTAAGTCTTACTAACTGCAAAACATATTGAAACGAAATCATAAGTATATATTTAAGGTTATTTTACAATTTAAACAATAGTAGGTTAGGTTACATATTATATTACGGAATAAGTCTTCTATAAGATAATTGGATAATAATAGCTGAAATGAAACAAATATTGGGACTGACGTATATATGATTACAGACCAAGGAAAATACTACTACTTTCTGCTCAAAAATATGGGACTAAAAAGTTTCCATTTGTTATCAGTCTAAAAACTGATCAGAAGTGTGGTGAGAAAATATGATGTTTAAAAGGGTAAAAGCCACTATCCTCACTTATCATTCAGACATATCAGGCCATTCAGTCATTTCGTAGTACCAGAAGTCAACAACTCGAAAAATTCATCACGCTACTTCCAGGTTTTTATTTTTTAATATTTTAATTTAGTATTTAACAGTTAAATACCAAATATAAATAAACGATGTATAAACATTGCACAAACTTTCTCACTCATCAATCCTCAAAACCAAACAAAAATTAACTATAACTATTCTACCAAAATTATCAGTTCGGTAGTTTTTAGTCAAAAAGTGAAAATGAACCATGAACAAGTGAAAAATATTTTAACTTTTATAGAATAAACTTCCCATATAGGTATTGGAAGTTAGCATTTCGGCAAAAATTACAGATTTATCAGTAGTATGAAGGGAAAAAAAAGAAGTTTTTTTTTTATACTTGTGTACTATTCCCCCTTTTTTTCTAAGTTCAAAACTTGAAACATCTCTTTGTGAATATTTTTAGGTTCTGTTATCTGTTTCCTACCATAACAAACAAAAATAACATAACTGCGACTATCATTCACCCCACTATAATCCTTTCAAGTTTGGCCATCCATCTGGTCTAGACCAATATTATTATTATTATTATTTTTTAAATTATTATTAAGACTGGGGAGAGTGTTTTAAAGACGTCTCCTGCACTGCGACCTAATTAGATCTTTTGTGCCCCCCTCTTGTTGGACTCAGGAGAGATCTATGTCTTTGACAAAATTGATCAAACCCCTGGTCGGGAGGTTTAGTAATTCTTCTTCCGAAATGAAAATAAATTCTAGAAATTTATGTCTTTAGGCATAAGGCCGGGCACTCCATGATGATGATGTGTTCCATGCGTTCCACCTCTTCACACACAGTACCTGCAAGTGTCATCATCCACCAGGCCCATCTTACTTAAGTGATACCAGCAATGGATATGTTCTGTTAGTATACCACAGATGAGTTTTAGCTCTCTTCTGCTTAGGTTTAGCACCTTCCCTCTCTATTTATTAGGGCTATGGAACTGCTTGGAATGTATAAGACCCGGCAATGCATTCCAGGTTTTGTTGATTACTTTGTTGGCCCAGTTGGTAATAACCTCCTGGTAATCCCTAGGGCCAAATCCGTACATAAGAGATGGCCCTGTAAAGAGTTTAGATGCACCAAGTTTAGCTTGCTGATCTGCTTCCTCATTGCCTGCTATTCCCTCATGCCCTGGCACCCAGACAAGTTCAACTTTATTCTTGTCTGCCAGCTGGTTTAGGGCCTGATGGCACTCATGAAGCATCTTTGATCTCAAGTTGTTACTTTGAAGTGCTTTTAATGCTGCTTGACTATCCGACATAATGCTAATTTTCTGTTTGCATTGGTTTTTAGTGATCAGATGATTTGCCACCAAATGGATGGCATGTACCTCTGCTTGAAAGAAGGTGGCGTCAGCACTAAGGGACACATGTCTTTTGAACCTTGGTCCCACCACTCCTGCCCACACACCACCTTCCATTTTGGATCCGTCTGTGAACCACTTTTGGGAGTCCGCCGGCACACATTCCGTGCCTCCCGTCCAGTCTTCCCTAATGGAGAAGCGAACTTTGTATTTGTGATCAAAAATCATTTTTACTTTCATCTGGTCACTTGCAGCAGCCATATCCAATAAAGGAGTGGCTCTGAGAATTTACAGATGTCCTTTGAGGTTTCCTACTTTAAAATGGTATTTCTGATGTAGTTTGAGGACCTGCTTCATAGCTTCCTCCTTAATTACAACTGGTAGGGGATCCAAGCCTAGAAGGATCTCCATCGCGGCAGTGGGTGTTGTTTTCATGGCACCTATGATGTTTAGACATGCTAGTCTTTACACTTTAGCCAACTTTGCTTGTGTGGTACTTTGGTCTACCATCCTTCACCCAACTGCTGATGCATAGAGGTACCCGCGTCTAACGACCTGCTTGTAGATCCAGTTATTAGCTCCGAGTGATCTAGACCATGCCACTACAAGGTCAATGCTACTGGAACACTCCTTATGTTGGTTTTAAACTAAACAATTTCATACGTCTATAATATAACATAACCATCCCCAAACTAACCTATTTGAGTTTTTGGTAAAAAAAAAAAAAAAATAGATCAGATTTGTTGTAGCAAGACTCACCACAAAGAGGTTAAGTTATAATATATAGCCTAATAAAATGTGTTTTACTATCCTCAACAACTTACTTATTCCTATTATAAAGTAACTAATAACCTGCTTTGTTGTTATAAATCTTTCAGAATTTGGATTACTCTGAAATGGAACGAGATACGAAGCTCTAGTTTGTGCCATTTACTCTCTTTTAATAAGTTCTACCTACATTTACAAGTTTTAAAGAACCTTTACATTTAAGATTTTTAACCCTCTCCTCAATCCCCCAAAATCACAGAGGGTCAGATATGTCAAAAATATACATCCTGTTATGCACTACGAGATATATACAAAGCTCTGTTAATTTATTATGAACAATAAAATAATTTAATTGGGTTAAAGGGAAGTTTTGAACACTTTGTGTATAATATACTAAAATTCCAGTATTATTTTAATTAGTTCCAGTTTGATGTACAAAAAAGAGGGTCTTTTTGAAAGTACCATATTTTCTTTATCGTAAATTTTTTTTGGAAATTTTACATTTATAGATAAATAATTATATCAATAGAGTAAAAATCGAAAATTCACAACACGAAAGTGCCTAAATAATAACGTTTAATAATTACGTTTAGATGTCGCCAAAGTTTAAGTAGTTGAATAGCAGCTGTTCGATCACCCGACATTCACGTTTGAATCCATCTATTGTTTGTATCATTTACTGTCAGTGTAACTTTGTGTATTTGAAATGAGTACAGAAACTGAAGAACATTTAAGATCTAGAAGTTGGCAGATTACATAGGCCCAGTACTCAGTATCTTCATGTGTCACTTTGAAGACATGTCAAGGTGAGATGCTAGTGGGCACAAGTGCACACTTACTGCAATCATCCAAATGATGCTGAACACTTTACTGTATGCTTTGGTCAAGATCTTCGCTTTTCATGTAATTTTAATTACTTAAAAAATAATATTAAATGTGATGTTGTATTTAGTAATTTTAATTCATTCTTTTTCTTCCAAATTAGGATACATGATTTTGGTCATTTCCATCCACGGAGTTTGTTTTTTGTTCAGGTCTTTATATTCTTCCAGAGAAGATTTCCATAAAATAGGACGCTCTCTTACTTCATTTAAGAAAATCTCGTTATAGAATTTCTCATCCAGTTCACTTTACAATTTCCAACACTTCTACTACAACACATAAAAAGCCAGTGAACTCCACTCAGCCCGCCACTAACTGAAGTTTGAGTACTGTACACTGCTCCATTTGCTTTCATGTTTTGACAAGATACCAAGCGATAGCATCACCGCTGCATCTGTTAGAAACTGCCGATGTGGCCCAGCCAAGGAGCCCACCAAACCAAAACTATAATAAGTATAAATTAGGATGTAAAGGAATTCTAAATAATAAAATATGAATTGGCACTTGCGATTTTGTTGAGCAGTGCAAGATTACGTAGAAGGGGGGGAGAGACGAGGAGTGGAGGGATTGAACCAGCGAGCCGAGCGGGAGTCTGTTCCGAGAGCCGCGAGAAGGAAGACCGCTACGGGACGAGGTCAGTTCATTTTCGGCCACGTGCTAGCTAAATTAAACGGTATGTTTTTCGGCCACTATTAAGGCTTTATCTTGCCGTAATGTCTTTTTTATAAATTATAAATATTTCTGTAATCTAATTCAGCGATCAAATAAAATATAACATTTAATTTAACTTGCTTTTATTAGCAACCTAACCCGACTCCTTGGCCCATCCTGACAAGATTCGGCTAAAGTGTACGCGGTCTCCAGCCAGCCGGAGCTTCCAGCTGGTCAAAAGAAGTGGAGACGGTCACACCATCACTACTAAATTGGACATGGAAGTGACACAAACCTGACACTAATGAGTAAGTCGATCAAGTATTGCTCCATTTACTCCAATGTGTCGTATAATCACAGTATCATCTTGACACACCGTCAAAGTGACGCATGACACTGATGTGTACTAGCCCTTAGAAGTGAATTGAATGACAGTAACCTCAAATTTTTAGATTCATCCGAAAATGAACAATCTTATTTTGAATAAATTATGACACAGATTATGACCCAATTGGACTTTCAACTTCTAATAGTTTTCCAACTTTAAGTCATTTTGAAGCAAACATTAGGTCTGGTTTAATATCCCCAAGAATGGCATTTAATCTTTGATGTTAACAAAACGCATCTAGAAATTGCAGAACATATACTTCCAAAATGTGAAGCATTAGAACGTAGAAGACAACTGATCTTCGGCTCAGATGCAACCTTTGAAGCGACAAGCAACCTAACTAGAAAAATCTTGACCCTAACCAAAGGAATAGACATGAGCTTTTAAGAAGTACATAAAAAGTCTTACAAGATGAAGTGTCTAGGGCGTAACACCCACTTCTATATTATAATAATAATAAACTACATAGTTACATTGTTGGTTTTCAGACAAATAGACTTTAGAAAAACATTGTCCAACAATACTAAAAACAATCTATTGGTTTATTTTCTCCTGGGATTTATTATCTCTTGTAAAAGGGATCCTGCCTAAGGCCTGAGGTACGGAGTTACCAAGTTGGGTTAAATATTTTATGATTAGAAAAATCATAATTGCTCATGTGAAAATGAATACATGGAGATTTTAATCAAAACTTAGTTCAATGTGTAGGCTCTATGGAAACTTTATCTAAATGTATAAATAAATTGTAAATATAACTCTGTAGATATACATAATTTTCCGTAATTAGTGTGAGAGGTGGTTTTGGTTGTCATCTTCCTCAAAATACAGGTTCAAGAGTTAACAATTGGGAAATACAATATCCGTGAAAAGTGAGTCGGGGTGTATTTCTATTTAGACCAAATTTTCCATGAACCTTAATATTACTTTAATTACTTTACATGATGTAGCCTCTGTTTCTGCTACATTGGTAAGTTATAAATCTTCACGTTACATCAAAATTTGTACAAATTTGGTAGACCTGTGTTAACAACTCCAGGGGTTAACAATTTTTTAATTTACTTTTCTTTTTTTTTTAAATCGATAATGCCCAAATCAATTATTTAAAGATATTGGCGACCGATACCTTTTGAAAGGGTCTTTAGTGGCTAAATTTTAGACAAAATTATCAAAATAGTCCGAAAGGTTTGAAGGGTAATGTGAATGAATTGCAATAACTTATACAAAGCCTGGAGGTTAACTATGAGTGAAAACTGTCATTTTTTGGTTTATAAATTCTACTAATTTTTTTAATAGTTTGGTTAAAGCAAATTTTGTGAATTTAGTCTGAGCTCTACTCTTGTAGAAGATGAATTTTATATTGTGAGAAATTTCTTTTAGATTGTGGGAATAATTGTAATTACATTTTTGGTTCAAACTGTCACCATTTCATGTATCACAAGACCTTGTTTAATTCGTCCATGCCAGTCTGTGTGTTCATGTTCTCATATTTGTGGGGCCTTGTGTGTACATTTGCCTCTGTACTCTGGGTTCGCCACGAATTGAGGGACCATACACAAGGCCCATAGTTTTTAACTACAGAATTAAGTTATAAAATGAATAATACCATGGGCGTCATCACCAGTTCATTATTGGGGGGGGGGGACATATGCCGGGGGTCTGGAAATTTTTTAAAATTAAACTTCTCAAAACATTGTTTTTATGCATTTATTTATGCGTTTGTAACAGAAATGTAATGTTAAAAACCCTAGTAAAGACAAAGCCCGATGTTTACCTTTTAAGGTTTTAAGTGGCCAAAAATTCAAGCTTTGAAGTTTTGTAAAAAAAGAAGCTATGGATATGTTTGAAATGTAGGATTTCTCAAAATTTAGTCAACTATTTTCTTAAAGTTTTAATACAATATGTAAATAAGTAACTTAAACCATTAAGATAACCTTTAAATAAAGGATACTTACAGTTTAACCAACTTGAAATTTGGCCGCTGTGAGCTTCGTATTGCTTTTTCACGATTTATTCGTAAACCGCAATTTAAGAGTTTAAAAAATAAAAACTAATACTAACTGGAGTTTTTACAAAAGACTATGAATGCTTACACTTGTTTAGGGTTATTATTGTAAAATACATGAGTAAAAAAGTTTTTGAAATATTTTTATATAACTTTTTTGTTATTTATTTCACTGGATTAATTGACTTGAACTGTGACTGATATCCTAAATACCAAAAAAATAATTTATTAGGTATTTTACACCTAATAATCTGATTAGTTCTTTGTCAAATAATAGCCCTGGGCTTAATTGAAAATAGAATAGATCTACTGGATAACAGGACTATAAATAGTGGTATATTATTTGTGTTTTACCAGACATGTAGACAGAGCAAAACTGTTAAATTAAATATTTTTAAGATGGTAAATTACTTCAGATCATAGCACCTACAATTTTATAGAAATTTCTGTACTTAACTGCTTGTACTTCGCTAAGAATTTGTGAAGTAAAACATTGTTTATGATAAAAATAATCTTCTCCAAGTTTCAGAGGTTGATTGATTACCTAACACATCATGAAAAACACAAAGCAACTTATCTAGTAAATTTGGTCATGTTACTAATACGAAACTTCAAACATCACATATATATATATATATATATATATATATATATATATATATATATATATATATATATATATATGCGTATTCTGCAACACGATTTCAAACTTTGCACATAATATGCACAACTACAATCTATAACATTGTACACAAAACTTTTTTTAAGTGTATAAAAGGCTACACCATGGATAGGATATTATGCAGTGCAACATATATTTACAAAAAAAGAAGATAAAAAAGAACATTGTTCACACCTCAATGATGATCAATTAAATTTAATACAAAAAATAAGTAGACCGAAGTGTATTCCAAATTGATAGTGAAATGATAATGCACAAATCTACAATCACAGCATAGTTCAGATAAAAAGATGTAGTCTTCGTACTATGTGTGTTTCATGTTATGTGTGTTCTGCTATCAGAATTGAACACAACTTTTAGGTAACGATTTGTGTAATGATTACAGTGCATAACTATAATTAAAGGTGAACAAGATACTAGAGAAAATTTACACACCTTCGTTTCAGAGTGATGAAAATACTTGTTTCTTCTTAAATCAAACCCAACTTCAAGCTCAAAACTGTGTTAAATATTCTTTTCAATGTCACTTTCACTTGCCTTCTAATTTTACACGTGAGTGTTATCTGAAAACAGATTATACCTAAGTAAATAAAATATATAAATTGTAACTTATTATAGTTTATCTTTAACAAATCACTTTAACTATTGTCATTCAAGCAAGGAATAACATATTTTAGATAATTGTGTCAAGATATGAACTCTATTGCATTAAATGCCTTTTTACTAGTAGGCTATATTTTTAAAATCTGAGATTCTATTCAATATCAAGTTAAAAATTAAGCTCTCTTTAAAAGACCAAATAATTAAAAAATGCACAGATTTTGTTTTCATCAAAGTTTGGTAAAGTAGTCATACTTTAAAACAGATATCTTCAAGTTACATTTCTGGAGCCATTACATAGCCTTTCCAAATGTTGGAAGATAACATGGTATATACAATAAAGAATGTTGATTCCACTAGGCCTACCACAAAATGAACAAACATTGTAAACCCTATATAATGTATATCTAAAATACCCCTCCGAGGTTCACTTATAGTGAGTATGGACTTGACCATTCCAAGGAAGCCTGGCTAAATATCTATATTTTATTTCATGTAGCCTTGTGTTAGATTCCTTGCTTTCATTTTTTCTATAAGGTCTCTTTATTTTATGTTCTTTTTCTATAAAGCGATGATGTCCCAACATTTGATATGTGAACATTAATGACTCTAATAAGCTAACAGGGGCTACACTGATTATATTGTAAAATTAAATTCTTTACAGTGTGGTAACTCAATAAATAAATAGATAGCTTTATAAAATCTAATGTAAGCTTCAGAAATACATATAAAGTCTTGTAGCCTAGGACCTAGGTTTTGTATCTTCCACTTAGGAAAATATTTCTATAAATGTCACATTTATTTTGTGTGCAACAAGTATTCTGTCACTCTTATACCAAATATAGTGTGAAATGTTACAACCTGAAATTATAAAACATCAACGAATAAAATATGTATAGATTAAAAGCGTTACGTAATACAGGGTAAAACAAACTTATGAAAACCCCTCAATACCTTTAAATCTATTTTAGATTGAATTCTGTAACTTTCTGGATAATGTGTTGGTCAAATACGCTATCTTTTAACGTACAACATAATTTAAATCCCTACTTAGGGGGTGGCCCAAGGGTTGTGACTCAAATATTTAAATTGGAACACCCATTGTGTGTTGCATTATGTTAAAAGTTTCTTTAAAACAGAAAAATGGTGTAAATATTAGATTCTATGATACTTGTATCCAAAATGGTGGCCCAATTGAAGTTTTGGTTTTTTAAAGAAATATTTTGGTATAGTAAGTAGTTCAAGGAAATGTAGAGTTGCTAATAAATTAATTTTGTCATATTAATCAAATCTTAATTAAAATGGATATTATCAAATAAATTGAGGAAAAAAATCAATATTTATTAAACAATTTGTTTATTAACTTATTTGTTAACTTACAATCCAAATTAAAAGATGATCGAAATGTCCTCCTCCTGTTGTTTGACAGTGTGCCAGTCTGTTGTAAAATGATGATACTGCATTATTTAACAATTCGCCAGTGATAGTTTGTGCTGTTTCTTGAATTCTTTTCTGTAAATCATTGATATCTTGCGGCTTTTTATGGTAAACACTACTTTTTAAGTGGCCTCTTAGGAAATAAACCAATGGTGTCAAGTCGGATGATCTCGCTGGCCATTCTACTGCACCCTTTCATCCAATTCATCTTCCAGGAAAAAAAATCATTTAAAATGTCATAACCGAATGCCAATATGAGGTGGGGCACCATCTTGTTGAAACCAAATGTTGTGGAAGTTTGGGCCAGTCCCCAAGAAGGGGTTGAAATCCTGTTGTACGTCAAAAGATAGAGTTGTTGACCACAATTCTATCTAAAACAGATTTCAAATTATTGTAAGATTTCCAAACATTTGGATCACCCTGTATAAATTTGGCAAATTGTAAACAAACAATGATAGATTAGTATTTTAAATATGTCCCAATTATCAAAATACTATACTTCCCAGTTTTTAGTTTATGGTTGTCAGATGATCGTATTAATAATATGTGTTCGGGTTAATACTTTCGGTTATTATAATTGCACCAACAAATCTTCCGAAGTAAAATAGCATATAGAATTTTACCAAAGGCATTTTGTAAGTCCCATGATTCAATAATTATTAACAATAAAGTTATTTTTAAAAGATTTTTTATTCTGCAATGACAACTATTTGTGTAAAAGTAAAAACACTAAAGTTTTGAAATACAGTATTTCGTAAACACTGTTCACCTTCTCAATCAGTAGAGTTAAGAAGAAGACTGAATTGTTTTGATCTAAGATGGATCTGTGCTGAGGGTTGAACCACATTATTATTTATTATTATTATATTATATTATTATTTTATTTATTTTTTTTTTGTAAAGCCTGTTGGGAAAGGGAAAAGGATAAAGGATGATTCATCTAAGATTAAGATTAGAGGGTTCTCTTGATTTTGTGACCCATTGATGAGACAGTTCCCATCTTCTTAGTTCTAAGGGGTTACATTCTGAAGGGAGTGATTTTATGATTTTTGTTATGAAGCATTCATCAAAAGTGACAACGTTGTGGATTGCTCCATGTTGTGCAGTTGGTTTCTCCATATCCATGATTTTCACGTCATGTCTGTGGCCATTCATCCTGGTGCTTAAGTTGTCAATGGTTAGGCCAATATATTGAGCTGGGCAAAACCTGCACTATAGTTGGTAGATAACATTTTTCGTTGTACATGTGTGATGGCCTTTAATTTTAAATTCTTTTTAACCAGAAGAAACTATTGAAGTTGTTGGACGGGAGATGTATTTTGCATGTTTTGCATCTAGGCATATTGCATGGAAAAAGAACCGTGGGGAAGGTTAGGTTGTTTAGGTGTGTTGGGATCGGGGAGCTTGGGGTGAACTAACATGCCTTTCAGATTTGTGGGGTGTCTAAAAAAGACATTTGTGGGAAGTTCTATGAGAAGATTCTTGGTATGATTGGAAGCTTGTAGAATTTTGAAGCCTTCCTTCAGTATATTGTTTAATCTCTGTAGGCCTGGGTGATAATCGGTAATCCAGAGAGATGGACAGGTTATTATTTCTTCTTGGGTGTGATATCTGTGTTTTGTGCCAAATGAATTTGATTCCTAACTAGTTTCCCAGGATAACCCCTTTTTACAAATGCGGATGTCATATTTTTTGTTAAATTCAATTAGTTCATTTTCTTAGTAAGGTAAAAACAATATCCGATCACCAAAGTCAAGCAACATTGAACATGGTTAGTTAGTACTTGGATGTGAGACAGCTTGGGAACACCATTTAGATATATATATATAAATATATATATATATATATATATATATATATATATATATATATATATATTTAGAGAGAGAGCTACCTTACTTGATCTTGTAAAGTAAAAGCAATTCGCTTACAAACCTATTTTAACATGTAGTTCACTTAATGGACCTTAACCTATAAAACTTAAAATTATGTTGTTTTTTTACTTAAAATTGATTGAAATAGTCAAAATAACATCAAAGTGCCATAAAATCGTCATTTTGAATAGCTGTTTTCAGACAGAAATAATGAATTGTAAAAAATATAAAGTAATCTGCTGTGTAAAGGAGTATCGAAATGATGAGGAAAACGGCATTTGGAAGACGAATTGCCGATATTTTGCACTAAAATCGTTTGAACAGCAACAATAATATTTTTTGTTATAAAATAGTTGCAGATAACAGTTCAGAGTTAGGATTTCTGCCACTGCTAAAGCAGCTGTTTTTGTTAGACTTATTTCATAAATTAAATAATAACGCCACCGCAGCAGAAGTTGCTAATGCACATGCGCCAATATTTGCTTACTTTGCGATATAATTATATATCACGACAGGTTTCGCCAGGTAGCTATATATATATATATATATATATATATATATATATATATATATATATATATATATATATATATATAAACTCCTGGCCAAACCTTTCGTAAGTTTATTGAAGTTAATAATTTGAAATTATATCATGGATAAAAATGAGCTTTAAAAGTGAAGTGCCGCAAATCTACGCCTAAATTTTTTGCGACAAATCATAAAATGAAAGTACAGTATATGAATCTAAAAGCTGAAAAAAATGGAATTCTGCTTTCCTTAAATCAGTTTGCTCTTTATTGGCGCATACGCATTAGCGCAACTTCTGCTGCGGTGGCGTTAATACGTAAGTACCAACGCACCTTTTGTAGTAGACAAAACTTACATTTGAATCAAAAGAATAAATAAATATTAAATACTAATACAGGTATTCAAATTAATTACACCACAGGACCAAAGCTCCAAGTCTTATCAACCTTTGAAAAAACAAAAAGTAACAATAGGACAAATATCTACATTTAAAATCTGAATCCGTCTCAGTTATTTCTAAAATTATTTATTATTTAATACCGTTATACAAGATCTCTGCAAAGTGGTATAAAGCACATTTTGATAAATATTACATATATATATATATATATTGTAAATGAAAATAATATTACTGTATGTGTTAGCCAGAAGTATGAATGTATGATTACGTTGAACCACCATTTTATCATCTTAATATTAATAAGTGTTTTTAATTTTACTTAAAACTAGCTAATTAATAATTATCTAAAAACAAATGATACAATTATTATTGTTAGACCCTAACTAAATCATTGAACAGTACCTAGATTAGTACTGAGATTACTCCCCCCTCAGTAACTGTGTTTCTAACAATCTAGACGCAAGACGCAAATTTTACCATGTGACTATGTGACCAGAAGGAAATTGGTATTTGGTATTCACCGATTCATTTGATGTATCTGAAAAGAGTAAATTTTTTAATTTTTATATTCAGAAAATTTCTTCGTAATTGTAAAGGCCAGAGATAGTAAATTAATCTTTTTCCTGATCCACGAGAACGTAAGTTGTTTGAGGCTCATCATTTAATCCAAATATTCACATTCACACCACTAGGCCTACTCTTCATTAGTAAAGTATTTATCTATTCTTTGTAGGATAATAAATAGTCCCTCAAGGTCTTTCAAGTCAGAAATAGAATGTATGATTAAGTTGAAATATCTATTCATAAATAATTAACTTAAGAATTATAATATTAATTATTTTGTCTTCTTAATATTTAATTAAAGTTTTCTTTTATTCCCCATAAAAACTATCTTTTTAACAACAATCCAGTTTCAAACATTATCTTCTTTTTTTAAACAGTTCACAGCTGATCAATAATTATCTAAAAAAAATTTACATATTACATGATACAATTGTCAGGTTGCCAAAACAGTGAACAACATTATTTATTATACACTTCTATCAGTTCATAGTACCTACATATATTGTACATAACCTAACTTGTCCCAGTAATCAGATACTGTGTTGGTTGTAAATGTCATGTGATATTTACTGATTTGAAGATATTATTGAACCATTTCAATAATATATCTAATATAGAAGTATTGAATCACATATAACTTTCTCAATTCTGATCCAAAAACAGTAATCCTATGTAAAATGGTAATTATACAACAAAAAAATAATAAAATCTTTAACTACCGGTATTTACCTTATATTCAAACAATCAGATTTTTTCTTTGGAAGACACTTTTCAAGTCACAAAATGCATTTCTTCACTATCAAATAACATATTGAAAACAACGGAATCCAGCTGTTGTTAGGTTAAATATAGGTCTGGTTATGAAAGCCTATAATCATACAACTGTAATAGGCATGCATCATATATATAGTTAACTTTCCAGAACTAATAAAACAACTGATCACACATTCACTAACTTGATAAATGTAGTCGTATTAAAGTAGGGATTCGTAATCTGAACTGGATTTCATTTTTTTATATTTCTTAATTTCTACTGAATTATTGTATTTGCATATAAGGTAAATTGTTAATGATTTCATAATTTTTCATGGCAGAATTCGTGGCTCTATGCTGAAGAGAGGATTGGTAGGCCTACCATCTGGACTGACTGTTTCTCTAAGCATGTGAATGCAAAAGTGAAATGAAATTATCACTTTACGATTGGTGATCTTTTCATAGAACTTCTATAACTTTCAAAGTTAAGATTGTTCAGAATTGAGATCAACACTTCAGGTTATCATAAATTGTGGGTGCTGAAAATGTTGACAAGTGCTCACAAAAACCAAAGATTAATGTCTGCACATGCTTTTTTTGTGACACTTTCATAGAGAGGGGGACAATTTTTACCATCACAAAACATAGATTTCGTATGTCAATGCTGAGTCGTACCAACAATTTATTTAGTAGCATCATTCTAGTTCACCCAAACTGAAAAAAATTCAAGCAAATCTATTCATAAAAGAAAATCAAGTTAAATGTCTTTAAAAGACTTCATAGGGCCTTGAACAACCATCACAATCCAAGTCTATTGTGAATTACAGTAGAACCCCCCTTATCCGCCCTCGGGCGGTCCTTTACTCCGGTTAATCCGACCGTTCTCGAGCTCGCGATATTGTGCCGATTTGCCGACTTGTCGATGACTCAAGGCCCATCTGGCGCCATTCTTTCCGGTTTGTTATCGCTTTCCTGCTTCAGTGCTGTGTCATCTTTCGTGTTGTTTCTATTGATTTGTGATAGTACTTGCAAAGTTTATATATAGACTTTTAAAAGTTTATATATCACTTATTTCACTTTAAAAAATCTCTTTATATAATAGGTAATAAATATTGACTTTTTTCAGGTAATCCGACCTTTTTTGCGTTCCGACCATGCCCTCAGTCCCGAAAGTGACGGATTAGAGGGGTTCTACTGTACTATCTAAACAATGCCATGCCATTCAAAATTGACAACAGTATTGTTGTGGTCAGGAATGCTTTTCTCTCGCGATAATGGTTGTGCAATATGCCTCTTGCGTTTAGAAATTTAATCAGTCATCTGATATCACAACTGATGAGATTTTTAATTTCATACAGGTTATAAACCCACTGTCATGTATAGGAAATGACAATGGACTGGTAACATATTATGGTGGTTAGCCTATATGCCTAATGGACAAGTTGAAATGACTGCATGCTGCATGAACAAATACCATTTGCTCTTTACAATTGATCAGTCTTTGTTTTTACAGTAAATTCCGCCTCGTAATTACCCACTACCATTGATTAGCATGTTGCTTTGTAAATATATTTGATACACAGAGGAGTAAGAGTTGATAATCCTTATTTAAAGATAACAAGGGAGGTAGTAGCATCAACTGAGATAACATATAGCTGTCCTGCTGTGTTTGTTCTCGTTTCCATTTCTCCTATTTCTTCAGAGTGCCCATATAAATACTTTAAAACATTGGATTGACTGTCTATCCAGATTTTATATATTGAATAAACTAAGTTTTTTGTTTTATACAGAATGGAATCTGTTGTGATAAAGGAAGAGCCTCTTGAAGAACAATTTGAAGAAACTTTAATGGATTTACCAGCATGGTAAGTATTACAGACTAAAGTGGTTTTAGATTAGCTTATTGGTTAAGGAGGGACACAGCATGTTTACTTTTATTGAAAACATTTTTTATTACTATGTGTAGACTATTATAACTATTCAGGTATTTTCAATAGTATTATAGGCTTTTTTTTTTTTTTAAATAACCATTTAACATGTAGTCTATCTTATTTCAATATATACTACAACGAAAAACTCAACTGTCTGTTTTTGAGTTAGCCTGTACGTTTCCCCTGATTTATTTACCAAACGCACAAGTCTCAAATCCTGGAATTTTTTATCCAGGATTCGTTCCCGCGAGATTGAGAATGAATTAACCAATCCACTGGAAGTTTTGGCTTCTTTTTGTTATCTAGCCTGGATTGATTAACTCCTTCAACAGTTTAAGTTTCCCTAAACTGCTGGTACCCCCCTATTTATTTCAAATACTTCCAGCTCTAAATTTACTTTATACTATTGCTCAGGGAAAGCACGATTTTACTTTAATTTCTACTATTCCCTAGGGAGCGTGTTCTTGAGAATACCTTTTGTCACACAATATATTTTACCTTAATTCCCTATTTAATTTACTAATAAAACAAGTGGTGTGGATAATTAAAACTATAAACACATGATTGTTAATTTTGACAAGTTAAAATAATTTATTCAGTCTGCATTTTTTTAATATAAAATTCAATCTCAAAATTTAACACAAAATCAAATTATTTAAAAACAAACAAAACTTATGACATCTTATAATTTAAAATCATATAAAAGAAACATTTTATCTTACAAATTAGACTTTTATTACTTATTTTATTTTAGGTGGCAGATCGGCAAATTGTTGTTTAGAGGAAAATTACATACACAAAATTTCTATTATTAATAAATTTCCTCTTTTTAATCCCTGAACGCTAATTTCTCAGTTTTGAAATTTAACTAGCCGTTCAGGATTAACTTCACAAATTTTTATATATTACAAAAGAAAAATATCCACACTCAAAATTATATAAATTTACAAAACTTTAATTAAACATCTTAAATCTATGTCCCAGGAAAATCAGTGGAATTTAATTTAATTTTCGGCCAATTTTGCCTTATCAATATAAAAGGGATACCTTGACTGGTGATAGGAAACCTTGACCGCCGTCTGGAAGATCCTGGTTCCTTGATGATCCTGGATATGGGAATATTTTGTTTTCCTGGTGTCCGTTCGTTGTAGAAGTAGATTTAGAGATCCATGTAGCTCAGCGAAGTTCTAGTAACGTGTTATTGGGGATAAACACTGGATGTAAGATTCATTCACTTTTTGCGAACTCTCTGAATACTCGCTAAATCACCATTTCACTAAACACTTCTTTTTTCTATACGGTTTTTTCTTTTTAACTGATTTCGAAACATTTAAACCTTTTTTTAAAACTTTTTTGCCATAACTTCGGGCATAGTAACTCCTTATACTTTTACAGAAATTTTAAGACGAGAGAGCACTCGGGCATAGTAACCCCGTAGTAGTTAAAACCAAATTTTTTTATGAGAGAGCAACCAAGTCACGTGCGGCTATATTTATAGCCAAAAACTACCATATTCTCGTACCAATTTATTTCCCTTACAGGGATAATACGATAGTTCGTTTTTTCACCATTTATACGTAGTTTATTTGCAAATTTTTCCTTCTATTGTTGAGTTTATTTATTTATGATTAGTTTGCTATCTTCCAAGTCCTTAAATCCTTTTATTTTAATTAATTTCCAGTAATTAGTCTTTTTTATTGAAACGTGATTGAGTTGGTACCCTTTGCTCCGCCCATTCCGACGTCACGAAGCGATGACGTTTCAGCCTCTGCATATTCCGACTTGCTCCTGTACAATTTCCTATTGTTTCTTCTTTATATTAATTTAACGGTTTTCCTAATTACTTTTTAGTGTTTTAATCACCAGCATCTTGTAGGTTTTGATCTCTTCTTTCGTGAGAAGTTCGCGTGGTGATTATCGGCACGCCCGTTCACCTGTAATCCGTTACGCAATTTTCGGTGTAATTTTCGATTTTGGTTTATCACACCTTTCACATTACAGTTTTGAAACTTCACTAATCTGTTTATCTTGTGTAACGAATGCACTAGCCGCTGCGATGATTCTCTGTGACCTTCAGATCCTAGCTTTTTCACACGTCTTCATTGGGGGGGGGGGATATTATATACTGATTACCCTGAGACTTACATTTTCTATTTCATACTTAAATCTAAACAGGTTTTCCAAATTTTAGATTTCTACCTTTATCTCTGTCCCCACAAAGGTGTGAAAACTGTAACTTTTTTATTTTAATTAATTTTTTAATTATTTCTTTAATTATTTGTAAAACTTTACTTTATCAATTATCTCTATACAACCCTTTATCAAAATTTACTTTTATTTATGTTTTATTCAACTTTTAATTTTTATCATTTCATTTAACTTTTTAAATATTACGTTAATCAAAATTTTTCTAAGAATATTTTATTCTTAGAATTCGTTATTTATTTAAAAAATATCAAGGTTTTTTATTTTTGAAAATTTTTGGATTCTTCATTCAAATTTATCCGTGTGTTAATTTTTATGAAATAACCGTAACTGATCTGTATTGCGTACAACCTGCACTACAATTACCCATACTATAACAGTATTATTTCATATTTTCAAAATTCATCAAATACAGATTTTTTATTCAAAATCTACTGACATACGATTGTACTGTCATAACGGGTAGGCAAAAGTTGACTTTAGACTGAGTCATAGGTCAGTTTCACCGACTCGCGGTGAACAGCAAAGTCGCTTACAATTCAGCCAAACCCTGTATTAGGATTAGACTTTGGTTTTTCATTTTTGACCAAAATATAATCCCATACAACGAATTTCCGTTGTAATACATATGTTATATATTATTTAAAGTATATTTATAAAGAAATTGTAAATAATAAGTAATTGTAAATGGTATTTCTGGTGGTGACAATTAATTTTGCTTTATTTTTATTTGGTTTTGGGGCTGAATGAGTTTGTATAATGTTTTTGCATCGCTTATTCTGTAATGCTACAGCACTGCTTCGCTTCTGACTGGTAGCTTTTTCATGCTTAAATACATACATGAAAAATATATTTATTGAATTTATAAAAACACCAAACTTTAATATTTGTACAATCACTTTTGACTATATTTAAAATACATAATAATATTGTAAAAGTAAATTTGAGTATTACTCATTAAAATTACTTAGCCACATAAGCAACTTCTATTAAGGATGTCCAGCAAATCACGTTGTAGAATTACAGAAACGACAATAATTGTAAATAAATATTTTACCACAGAATTAAGGTAATTATATTGTATGCAATTCATAAAAGGGAAACTAACTATATAATTTTATACAGGGTCCAGCAGAAATATCTCCCTATTATGAATCGTTAATAAAACAGACATCATAGAGTTAAACAAAATATTGTTATAATCTAAAACAACAATGTTTACTATTTATAATTATGTTGTTTTGGAAATCATATCGGCGATGTTCCAACCTCCATTACCTATTCAAGTATGCAACCTCACCCAGAAGTTTTACATCACTTGTATGGCCATTTCCTGTGGTATGGCTACAATTTTTTACCAGATAACAGCTTTTCATCATCATCAATTGTTCTCGCCTTATGTTTTAATACTACAACCTTTAGATGCTCCCAGAGTAAAAATTCGTCATATGTTGAGAGGTAGTAGTAGGAATTGGCCATTGATTCCCACGTGGGTTCTTTAGTTACAATAAACTCTTGTCCAATAAAATAGTTCATAATTACTAAATCTCCTTTTATTACTCTTAATACAATTATTTATTTCACATTTAGATTTACGCGTTTCAATCAAATACTTACTATTATTATTATTAAATTTTAAATCCAGAATAATTCCAACTATTATGACTAGACAATCCTGACTCCGGTATTTTTGAATAATTACAAGTTCCTTTAATTATACTTGCTCACCTTTACTATGTCTTCGTGTATTTTTCCGCTTTCTGGTATATATCCCCCTGAAGCTCTCTCTCGCCAAGTCTATCTCGCCATCTTTTAAATCAGCCGGCGGTCCCCTCTTGAATGATTAACCTCGTTTCTCCCCACCTGATGGTTTATATACATTTCTCAACTAGAATGATTGACCTCATATCTTACATTGCAAGAGTTTATAAACACTTCCCAACTTGAATGATTGACCTCATTTCTTCTCAACCATTAGTTTATATACACTTCCCAACTTGAATGATTGACTCCGTTTCTTCCCACCCAAGGGTTTATATACACTTCCCAACTTGAATGATTGACCTCATTTCTTCTCAAACAAGGGTATATGTACACTTCCCAACTTGAATGAGTGACTCCGTTTCTTCCCACCCAAGAGTTTATATACACTTCTCAACTTGAATGATTGACTCCATTTCTTCCCACCCAAGGGTTTATATACACTTCCCAACTTGAATGATTGACCTCTTTTCTTCCCACCCAAGTCTTTATATACACTTCTCAATTTGAATTCCCAACTTGAATTATTGCTCTCGTTTCTTCCCACCAAAAGGTTTACATACACTTCTCAACTTGTGAAGTCCACCTCACTTGCAAGGCAAGCCTCCAGTTTTCTAGCTCTGTCATAATAGTTGTTATCATTCTGACTTCTTTAAAAGAACTTAGATTAATTTCCTAACTGAATTATGGCCCTAATTTCTAATAGTAGGGTGAACATACAGACCATTGATTGTCGCCTCGTGAAATTAGATGCCCGGGAAACATTTATCTTTGGACATCCATCAATTTTCTTGCTGTGTGAGTTGTAGCACCATCTTTTTCAAAGCCTGGTCTCAGAATTCATTAATTTAAAGTTCCAGAAAGTTGCATAACATGTTGACATAACAATCGGAAGTTATGTTCGCAAATCTTCCTCAAAATGTACAGCCCTATGACTAAAAATTCACCAACGGCGTGCTCGCTGACATGTTTACAGTGCAGAGTATTATCATAGAGCTGTCGGCGATTATCTTGTTAATTGAAATTTTTTTTCATTAACGCAGCCCAATAAAATGAAAATTAGCTTCATCTCTTGACAACTTAAAAGAGTACTCTGAGTTCATTTAGCTGTTGTATGACCATCAATTTGTACAGATGAAACTTACGGTCCGTATGTAAAATTCTCTTTCAGACAAATACTCTGATCAGACAATCCCAAAGTACCAGCTTGTTGGGTAAACTACCTGTCTCATTGCTTATATGTTTTCAGTTGTTTGGATGCTATGAGGCCTATTAGGTGGTTTCTTCTTCAATACTGATCCTGTGGCTCTAAAATTTGACACCCATATGCTCTACCGAAATTTGTTGGACCTAGCCTAAATTAAGTATGAAATAATTGCTGCACAAAATAACAGAATCAGTACTTTTAAAATAACTGTCAATAACGGAAGAATGATGTTTACCAGTCTATGCAATGATGGTAACTGGAATGGGAAGGGTATTCTCTACAAATGGCATATCAAAGCCACACCTCTCTACTAGCGCTCTAATAGCAGTGCCAAGATATTAGAGAATTATTTATGCAAATGTTAAACATTGTCCTTTTAGATTATAAAATAACATGTTTTGTAACTTATATGATGTCTGTCAGAAAATATTTCTCCTGGACCCAGTAGTAAACCAATACTGGGATATGTGTATTGTTAACAGAACTGTTTTTAATAATAATTGCAGGATCCAACAAGACTGTGGCCTCAGAGATCCTTTAGAGCTCTTACCTGTTAAGAAAGAGGTAATCTTCAACTAATTAATTATTATAATCACTTTCGTTTTTATAACTAGTATTCTTGAAAGTTCCAATCTTATCTTATTTATCATAAGTGATAAAATAAATAATAAATACAGAAAGTGAGCTTTTAAATAAAAAGTGCTGTTATAAAATGAAAATGACAGTATTTACATAATGCTATATAATTAAACAAAGGAACAGACAATTGCGTCATACTTTGCAAATGGAACATTCTAGAACAAAGATGTGTCTTGCATAGCGTGTTAACTCCATAAAAGGAGATTTTCCGATTATTTAGAATCATGGAATATTCTGGAATTGAGTGAGAGGAGGCAGACTTGTTAAAAATATAAAACTTCTTTGTTAAATGTTGAGTGAACTGCTACATGTTTTTTAATAATGGTAGTAAAGAATGAAAATGATCTGAGAAAGGTATAAGTAAAATATAACAATTAACGTAACCACACTTTCCTTAAAAAGCAATATGAACAATTAGACGACTTTCCAAACTGAATAATTAGAAGACTTTCCAAACTTGGACAAATATTAGAATTAAGATTTTGTATTTAGATTTAAGCTTTAATAATAACAATGCCAATGCTTTCTATCTTTAAAAAAAATTTGTACTTTCAAAATTAACATATGTAAGTAAGATTTATTGAGATCTGTTTAGCCAACATCGTTTGGGAGCATGTAATAAATATTACAGTTGTCAAAAAAGTTTATAAAATCCATTTGTTATTGTAAAGTGGATGACAGATGGTAGGCACTAGTGTGAAAATAACAACTCCACTGAATCTAACCAAAAATGTGTGGGACCTTATATAGCTTCTAAATATATATATATAGCTTTCTGTAGTGTCATTAAATGATACAATATTGTAGAAAACTCTTGTTCCCACAAGCAAGATGATGCCAGCGAGTAACAGTAGTTCTCAAATCCTCTCACAGATAGTACTAGTATCTCTATTTTGTAATTAATTTCTTTCAGAATGTTGTTTAATTTAAAAGTTGTTTTTTTTTCCTTTTTGGAAGGGAGGGCAGCTACTACCCCCCCTTGTATACACCCTTGATGTAATTTGAATATGAATCACCAATTTCAATTTGTACATTCCCATCAAAGTAGTTACAATGATCCCCAGTTATAATGTCACCGTGAATTATCTAGGGCTAGCGCCTGCAATCACTGTGTAGACCATTATCCAAAGGCTATTCTAAAATGGACGACCTGTACTGATGTAGGAGAAGTTCTTTACCTAGTCTAGGATTAAATTCCTCTATGACCCCAACTTTTGTTTTTTTACACCATCACACTATTAGAGTATATGGAGGCTATAGTCTTTAGTTTATGTTCTTATA
The DNA here is from genome assembly GCA_963513935.1 of Aphrophora alni. Taxonomy (NCBI): domain Eukaryota; kingdom Metazoa; phylum Arthropoda; class Insecta; order Hemiptera; family Aphrophoridae; genus Aphrophora; species Aphrophora alni. The sequence goes on along the minus strand of OY740776.1, from coordinate 20,121,585 downwards.
TTGTTAGAGGTTTTTCACTTTTAAACTACAAGAAAAATAATACGGTAGTGTGTATATAAATGTAGTTTGGTAAGCTGCTATTATATCTTTATTGTGATTGGCTGTTAAGACATGTGTAAATGATTGTTAAAGGAATTCCCAGTTACAGTTGATTTAGTACCATACATGAAAATAGAAAAAGATACATCTCCGCCTTCTGCGATTTCTATATTTCAAGTGAAAAAAGAAGAGGAGCTCCACATAGAGGTACCAGATTATTTTTGTATATACATTTCAGTTAAACTATTGTTATGTCTCTTTATATTTTCTGTACAGTGTTTTCTATACAGTGTTTCTATACAGTGTTTAACTTGCGATTTCCCAATAATGAATGATCAGATACAGATTTCTGTATATACAGGCTCTTCAAAAAGGATTTTACAACTTTCAAAACATTCAGAAATTTATTCAGATAACTAATCAGCTGAGGTGTCAATTTAAAGCAAAACACATCAAGTTTGACTTACGTAGTGCTAAATTCTATTACCAGAAATGCCACCATTGTTGTAGTTTAATATGACTACTTTTACTGGTACTTGCTGCTTGTTTTGATTTTACAAAATTAACTCTGCAACTACAATTCAACATAATTTTTGTCCTCAGTATAGTACGGATACACCAAGTAGGCCTACAATTTACTCTTGGCACCAAAATTGTATTGAAATATGATATAACATACACATGTCGAGACATTCTGTATGATATGACAAATCATCAGGTTTGCCATGTTGTTGTAAAACAATTCAGACAAAACTTTCCCTGTATGCCATTTCTCCGGAATACGATATTCCTTAATAAGCTATTCCCAAGTTAGTGAATTGGTCGTGCAGAGCCAATTGCATGGTTGCCTCACAAACCAGATTTGACTGCTCTTGTTTTTTTTATGGAGTTCCATTAAATATTGAGTATATGTTCCAGCTTTACCAGCCGATTTACCTAAGCTGAGAAATTAAATTTACCCCATAGCTGCAAAAGTGATGCACGTTGTACTGGCTCAAGTTTGGCCAGAATTTGACTTCAGGTGAGATGTTTGTCATGGTAGTCACATCAAACCAAAATTATTGTTGAATGAAAAATTTGATGTGTGTTGCTGTTACATGTCAACTGATTATGTAAGTTATCTGAGTGTATTTCTAAATTCTTTTAAAGTTGTAAAAATTGTTTTGAAATGCTCTGTACAAACATTTTGATACATGTTTATTTTTTTTTATTGGTATCTATAATTTTGTATTTCATAATTGTTTCTGACACAGGCGGGGATATGATGAAATTAAAATGATTGGTTGCTTCACAGCATCTGTGTTTCCCAAGGACTCTTATTTAAAACAGGTCTAACCTAACTTTCTCTGCCCCAGCAGTCTCTCACCAGATTTTGACTTAAAGTAAAAATATTGAAAGAACATTTCTTTAAGGTTGTGTGTTTTTACTTTTCATGTTAGTTATGTTATGGGTCATAAAAGCAGCGGTGAGTTTTTTCTGCCGATATATCCATTTTGAAGTCCCCCGGTGTCCAAAGAAGTGGTTTTTGGAATAATGTCTGTCGTGTGTTCAATGACTAAATGTATGGACTGATTTTAATTAAATTTGGTATATTGCGTATATTTTGGTCATCTCTAGACTTTTCATTTTTATTTTATTGATAGCTCAAAATTATGCTAGTTCCCATACGAAAACAAAAAAAATTTTTTTTTTTTTCCATATCTGGCCCTAACAATTTTGATGAATGTTTGCTCAAGTGTAGTTTTTAAGGACCTAAACTTATTAAACATATTAGTCCCTATTTCTCCAAAAATGCCAGCACATGAATGATCGGTAAAATTGACCATGGAGGTGTTATAATAAGAACCTAAATTTTCAAAATCTCCACAGATTTTGTTCAAATTTTACTGAAATATGAAGATTAATGACCCAAATATGGGTGCAATATTGTAAATAAAAATATGGTACATTTTAAATGTAGTTGGTAAAAACAAAAACTTGGTATCGCCCTTTCTTGGAACTGCTGGATTGTACAACACTATGTTTAGTATATCTATCTGTATATTATATACCACATTGTAATTGTACAAATATTTAATGGTCTTCCTAAATAAATATGACCTTTACAGTAATTATTTAGTTCTTCCTACACTTTATTTATGATCCACTTCAATGTGATTGCTAAACAGAATGAAAATAGTGAACATAATAATAAATTTCCAAGTTATATAACATACAAAAGGACATCAGGAAAACCTACCAACATCACTTTATCAAGTTGTAATTGGTTCTAATATTTACAATATCCTTAAATATGTGTCACATAATTTTCAAAGATTGTCTACAGAAACATGGTAAAAAAAATTAAAAAAACATTAAGTTAAATGACAATTATATAGATTATTTGTAACTTAAGGGGGAAAAAAAATTTAAAGTACATTAAAACACATACAAAGCTTTCCCGTGATATTACTTAGATCCTACAATAATTAATATTTTCTATAGTAATTTACTTATTATTTTGAACAATTTTATACAACTATATGTTTAAAATGGTATTGATTTATCATAAAGCTTACTAGTCATCACCAACTCATCAAAACGGGTCTATACATCAAGATAAGTGTAACTTCCTGTTTATAGACCCACCCATAAAAGTCGGGTTTTATAATTATTGGGGGGGGGGGGGGGTTGTGATTATACATATTATCTATACGTTTTTGGAGCTAATTTTAAAATTTACTAACCTTTTTTTTTAAATCGTGAACAAATTTTAACTTTTTTACTTTCAACTGATTTTATTGAAACTGTTTAAAATATATATTTGTTAATGATGGTTTCAAATTTAACAACATATTGAATGTAGCAATAATACCCACCTCTTAAAAATCAAAATGGTTTCCAAAATTTTAATCTTTTTATGTTCCGACCTATTTTTATTAAAATGATCTAATTACTAACAAAACCGCTTCTTAAAAACCAAAATTAAATCTAAATAATCCGTTGGTGCAACACCGGATTCATTATAGGTCAAACAGTGTTCAAAATCAAAAATACGTTCATAATTTAATCATTTTAGTTTCTCAGTCTATTTTAAATCAAAATGGTTTTTATATGAATTTTATGACACACTTCAAATTTAAGTAAATATTTGGCATTGGAATAATACACGGCCCTTAAAAACCAAAATAATGTCCATAATTTCAACATTTCCAATTATCAAATAATTTTTATCAAAATGATTTTCTGTATGTTTATTGTGACACTCGTTTTAAGTTTGCAAATACTTGACGTTATTACTGGTCCTTTGAAAAACAAATGCATCACTAATGTTATCAAACTTATTTATTGATTGTTTTAGGATCTTGATTTATAAAATCACTGCTTTCTAAAAAATTTCTAAGTAGAAGTTATACTTCAATATTTTTGTTTATAAGATGCATTTATTGTGCGTTTTGTAGAACAGTAATTACAAATTTACTATTGTCTTTTATATAGAACGTTAAATTTTTGTACTATCACTCTTATCAGAATAAAATGCTCACAATATATAGCACCAACAAAACGTCCTCACTAGACTACACCAACCAACCCTTTTTTTACCCTTTCCAACTACACTACAATAAGAGATATCGGTTAAGCTATGTGCAAAAAATTAATGCAAATTCTTCTATAATAAACTTGATACTCCCCCCCCCCCATGCTAAAGATTTTGTATATTATTAAGTATTTATGCAAAAGTTTTCCTCGTTTAGATTTAGAATTATACGAATACCATATCTTTCATTACTGTTGAGACCGATGGTTCTTGGTGGAATTCCATGTTTAACCCTTTGACGAGTGCGGCCGTTCCTGAACGTCCCAAATAGCCAACAGCTGGTTAGTAAGTATTTACAAAGAAAATTGTTGTCAAGGAGTAAGAAAAAATTTTTTTTAAATAGTTGTTTTATTGGTTACAAATGTATAATAATATAATAATAATGTGTTAAAAACTTGTAAGAATAAAAATTTACACTGATAAATGTACTTTAAAAAAAATTTGCACTGAAAAATCATTGTCACCCGTCGGTATAGCAGACATACACAGACAAAAACGTTTGCTGGGCCGCTTTTTTTTTACGAATCAATTTAGTATAGCCTACATAATGGAAAATATAACATTTCTTTTCAGTTTTCTTGGAAGCGTGTGTTGGTTTCGTTTGCTGATAGCGGTATCCCATTGTCGGCGGCATAAAAACACCGTGGCATTGTCACCCGTCGGTATAGCAGACATACACAGACAAAAACGTTTGATGGGCCGCTTTTTTTCCACGAATCAATTTAGTATAGCCTACATTATGGAAAATATAACATTTCTTTTCAATTTTCTTGGAAGCGTGTGTTGGTTTCGTTTGAGACGCGGCTAAATGTGTCAAAAGACTAGACAGAGGGGAATCTGTAAAAAAGCTTTGTAGTGTTTAATTTTTCATGTTTGATGTATAATATACGTAACATAATATAATGATACAAATCACTTATACTAGACAAGGAACATAGGCACAGGTGTGTGTAGGGGGGAAACAACCGCGGAGAAGACGATGCCATCGCCTACATTTACGCGTGAATCAATACGCATGGTGAATTCTCCTGAAACCACGCCCCCTGGAGTTGTCCTGCCTTACAATTGTGAAAAACCCGATTTCATGTGTTCTTAGTACTATTTCTTGTTGAATTGTGACAACACAATAAGCCATGACTAATTTGTTTTATGATAAATACTTTTATTGCTCAGACGTAACCTAAAATGTTCCGGAACGTCCATACTCATTTACGCAAACAGCACAGAGAACGTTCAAGAACGGCCGTACTCGTTAATCGGTATTTCCCTGTACTCTTCAAAGGGTTAAAGATAATAAAACACAATTTTTTTATTTTGTACTATCCACTTTTTATTAGTCTAGCCGACCAATGGTTTCGCCTGCTATTTTAATCCATTTAAATGAGTTATTATTTATTGGTATCGTTATGTTGATGATGTAATTTGTCTCTTTGATGGATCTAACTGCCAACTTCAATTATTTTATAAGTACCTAAACTCAATTGACGATGCGATACAATTTACCATAGAAGTTGGAGAACAAGATCAAATTAATTTCTTAGACTTAAATATAAAAATTGAAAAGGGTAAACACAACTTTAGTGTTTTTAGAAAACAAACTTTCACAGATAACATTATCCATGCTTCATCTCGGCACCCTTTAAATCATAAATTGGCAGCTTTCCATTGTATGTTGTATCGCCTCATCAAAGTTCCAATGTCTGACTCTGATTTCAATAATGAACTAAGTTGCATTAAACAAATAGCTGTTAATAATGAATATGATGTACATATTATTAATAAAATGCTAAAGAAAAAACTTAAGATGAATGCAAGGCAACTTATTTTTCCAACTTCAGTTAAAAATAGCGCTAAATGGCGGAAAGTTAACTATCTAGGAAATGTTAGCCAAAAAGTTGGAAATATTTAAAATAGGGAAACAGAGTGTAGGCCGGCATTTTATTGTAGTAATAGTTTAGGTAAGATTTTAAATAATTCTAAAGATAAAATTAACAAAATGTTGAGAAATGGTATATATAAGATAACTTGCAAAATATGTAATTCATGTTATGTAGGTCAAACAGGTCGTAATTTTAAATTTAGATTAAGTGAACATGAAAGAAGTTGGCGGTTAGGTTAGGATATGAAGATTCCAGTTTTTCAAATCATTTAAGAATACATCAAGTGTCTGATTTTAATTCGAGTGTAGATTTTAAAATATTACATTTTGATAATAAAGGTAGGAAATTGAATGCTTTGGAGAGCTTAGAAATTAAAAGAATAAGATACTGTAACCCTAATTTAGTTTTAAATGACCAGTTAGATTTGTATAACTCTCCATTAGTAAAACCTTTAAAAGTTATTTGTATTTAGAACAATCAACTGGTTTTCCCAATATGTATTGTTCCTATGGTCATTGCCCAGGCCGGGTATTTCCCCAACCTTCCATTATTTGTATCCTAACTCCCACCCTCTAGTTTTAAGGTTTTCTGGGTTTTTTCTTTCTTTTTTCTTCAGTCTGTAATACAGCCTCGTCAATGCCTTAGCAGGCGAAACCATTGGTCGGCTAGACTAATAAAAAGTGGATAGTACAAAATAAAAAAAATTGTGTTTTATTATCTTTAATACCATATCTCTTTAACCGGTAGAATTTGTTTAAAAAAGAAATCAAGTGGTCGTAGAAAAAAATAAATTGCATTAATTTTTTCTTTTTAATTAGAAATATTTTCTAAAAAAATAAACTTTTTTGAGTAAATGGACTTGTCTAAATAAAATTGTACAAATTATACCTCTGAGTAGGATCAGTTGACTTTCATAGTCTCGGATGTAGAAGGTTCTATGAGCAATGAATACTATCGGTTTACATTTCATAGTCTCGGATGTATTAGTTTTTATGAGCAATGAAACAAATCTGTGACATTGCGACTCATGATACAAACATCACCACTTATTCATGCCGAACAACTGAGAGTTACATACAATCTGGAACTGGGGCATGCATCTCAATTCCCAACCTGCCAAACAGTTTTCCCATCATTACCTGTGGGAAAACTGTCGCGTCTAAATTATAAAGACTCGAAGTCTGTTAGTGATCCCCACATCATAAAGGCCGCTGCTTTGGAAGCAATTGCGGAACTATACAGCAAAGACAACTGGATCCATGTATACACTGATGGATCAGCAATGAAACCTGCCTCTGGAGCTGGCTTCTACAGCGACCACATTGAGGGCTGCAGCCCTGTCGTAATTAATGCCAACAACTTTGATGGTGAGATTGGGGCGATAGTACAAGCTGCCGAAAAACTTTGTTCCATCTCCGGCAAATCAGCGTGAGTTGTGTTTTTCGAGGATTCGCAGGCCGCCATAATAGCGCCGACTAGTAATACCCCCACCGATTGTTTGGTAACAATGAAGGGACGAAAGGCCCTGGCAGGCATGATTGAAGAAGGGTGGTATACATTGTGCTACAATGGCTCCCTAGCCATATTGGCATTGAGGGAAATGAACACGCAGACCAACTAGCGAAAAAAGGTAACACCTTGCCACAGCCTGATAATCCCATATCCCTATTGACAGCCAGAAGCCTGATTGAGTCAACTATCAATGGAAAAACAAGGGAAAGCCAAAAAGAAACGTGTGCCGGAAAGATATGGGAAGGCCTGGCGCATGTAGTGCGATACTACATAGCCTATCAAGAGTGGAAGCTGTTGCCAAATTCAGAATGCTTGCAGGCCATGACTACCTGCAAGCCCACTTTATGTAAAAAGGATTAGCAGCCTCAGAAATTTGCCCTCTGTGCAACCGTCACAAGATGGATGGCTCACACCTTCAGAACTGCACAGTCCTGCAAGACGTGGAAGAGCGAGGTCAGCATTGTCTCTACTGGGAAGCTAGGCGTAGAATGGCAGAGATGCCAAGATCTGGCTTTGGATAAAGTAAAGTAAAGTATGAAACTATCGGTTCACATTTTATAGTCTCGAATGTAGGATTTTCTATGAGCAATGAAACTATTGGTTGACAATTCATAGTTTCGGATGTAGGAGTTTCTATGAGCAATGAATACTATCAGTTGACATTTCATAGTCTCGGATGTAGGAGTTTCTATGAGCAATGAATACTATCGGTTGACATTTCAGTCTCAGATGTAGGAGTTTCTATGAGCAATGAATACTATCAGTTGACATTTCATTGTCTCGGCTGTAGGAGTATCTATGAGCAATGAATACTATCAGTTGACATTTCATAGTCTCAGATGTAGGAGTTTCTATGATCAATGAATACTATCAGTTGACATTTCATAGTCTCGGATGTAGGAGTTTCTATGAGCAATGAATACTATCGGTTGACATTTCATTGTCTCAGAAGTAGGAGTTTCTATGAGCAATGAATACTATCAGTTGACATTTCATAGTCTCAGATGTAGGAGTTTCTATGAGCAATGAATACTATCGGTTGACATTTCATTGTCTCAGAAGTAGGAGTTTCTATGAGCAATGAATACTATCAGTTGACATTTCATAGTCTCAGATGTAGGAGTTTCTATGAGCAATGAATACTATCAGTTGACATTTCATAGTCTCAGATGTAGGAGTTTCTATGAGCAATGAATACTATCAGTTGACATTTCAGTCTCAGATGTAGGAGTTTCTATGAGCAATGAATACTATCGGTTGACATTTCATAGTCTCAGATGTAGGAGTTTTTATGATCAATGAATACTATCGGTTGACATTTCATAGTCTCGGATGTAGGAGTTTCTATGAGCAATGAATACTATCAGTTGACATTTCATTGTCTCGGCTGTAGGAGTATCTATGAGCAATGAATACTGTCAGTTGACATTTCATAGTCTCGGATGTAGGAGTTTCTATGAGCAATGAATACTATCAGTTGACATTTCATTGTCTCGGCTGTAGGAGTATCTATGAGCAATGAATACTATCAGTTGACATTTCATAGTCTCGGATGTAGGAGTATCTATGAGCAATGAATACTATCAGTTGACATTTCATTGTCTCGGCTGTAGGAGTATCTATGAGCAATGAATACTATCAGTTCACATTTCATTGTCTCAGATGTAGGAGTTTCTATGATCAATGAATACTATCAGTTGACATTTCATAGTCTCGGATGTAGGAGTTTCTATGAGCAATGAATACTATCAGTTGACATTTCATTGTCTCGGCTGTAGGAGTATCTATGAGCAATGAATACTATCAGTTGACATTTCATAGTCTCGGATGTAGGAGTTTCTATGAGCAATGAATACTATCAGTTGACATTTCATTGTCTCGGCTGTAGGAGTATCTATGAGCAATGAATACTATCAGTTGACATTTCATAGTCTCAGATGTAGGAGTTTCTATGATCAATGAATACTATCAGTTGACATTTCATAGTCTCGGATGTAGGAGTTTCTATGAGCAATGAATACTATCGGTTGACATTTCATAGTCTCAGAAGTAGGAGTTTCTATGAGCAATGAATACTATCAGTTGACATTTCATAGTCTCAGATGTAGGAGTTTCTATGAGCAATGAATACTATCAGTTGACATTTCATAGTCTCAGATGTAGGAGTTTCTATGAGCAATGAATACTATCAGTTGACATTTCATAGTCTCAGATGTAGGAGTTTCTATGAGCAATGAATACTATCAGTTGACATTTCAGTCTCAGATGTAGGAGTTTCTATGAGCAATGAATACTATCGGTTGACATTTCATAGTCTCAGATGTAGGAGTTTTTATGATCAATGAATACTATCGGTTGACATTTCATAGTCTCGGATGTAGGAGTTTCTATGAGCAATGAATACTATCATTTGACATTTCATTGTCTCGGCTGTAGGAGTATCTATGAGCAATGAATACTATCAGTTGACATTTCATAGTCTCGGATGTAGGAGTTTCTATGAGCAATGAATACTATCAGTTGATATTTCATTGTCTCGGCTGTAGGAGTATCTATGAGCAATGAATACTATTAGTTGACATTTCATAGTCTCGGATGTAGGAGTATCTATGAGCAATGAATACTATCAGTTGACATTTCATAGTCTCGGATGTAGGAGTTTCTATGAGCAATGAATACTATCAGTTGACATTTCATTGTCTCGGCTGTAGGAGTATCTATGAGCAATGAATACTATCAGTTGACATTTCATTGTCTCAGATGTAGGAGTTTCTATGAGCAATGAATACTATCAGTTGACATTTCATTGTCTCGGCTGTAGGAGTATCTATGAGCAATGAATACTATCAGTTGACATTTCATTGTCTCGGCTGTAGGAGTATCTATGAGCAATGAATACTATCAGTTGACATTTCATAGTCTCGGATGTAGGAGTATCTATGAGCAATGAATACTATCAGTTGACATTTCATAGTCTCGGATGTAGGAGTTTCTATGAGCAATGAATACTATCAGTTGACATTTCATTGTCTCGGCTGTAGGAGTATCTATGAGCAATGAATACTATCAGTTGACATTTCATTGTCTCAGATGTAGGAGTTTCTATGATCAATGAATACTATCAGTTGACATTTCATAGTCTCGGATGTAGGAGTTTCTATGATCAATGAATACTATCGGGTGACATTTCATTGTCTCGGCTGTAGGAGTTTCTATTAGCAATGAATACTATCAGTTGACATTTCATAGTCTCGGATGTAGGAGTTTCTATGAGCAATGAATACTATCAGTTGACATTTCATAGTCTCAGATGTAGGTGTTTCTATGAGCAATGAATACTATCAGTTGACATTTCATAGTCTCGGATGTAGGAGTTTCTATGAGCAATGAATACTATCAGTTGACATTTCATAGTCTCGGATGTAGGAGTTTCTATGAGCAAAGAATACTATCAGTTGACATTTCATAGTTTCGGATGTAGGAGTTTCTATGAGCAATGAATACTATCAGTTGACATTTCATAGTCTCGGATGTAGGAGTTTCTATGAGCAATGAATACTATCAGTTGACATTTCATAGTCTCGGATGTAGGTGTTTCTATGAGCAATGAATACTATAAAGTGTTATTTATTAATTGCCATGAGGAAGGGGACAGTAGCTTTAATTTGTATAGAAATTCTCTTTCGAGCTATGTGAGGGTATCCTTGTATGCATGGCTACATTACTTCATTTAATCCATTTTATCTACTCTATTTTATAAGTTAGGCAATGAAACATTTCTTAGGAACGGCTCCTCTAAACTGCCTGGGTTCTTTAACTTTCAATCAAATCAGTGGTTCAGCATTTAATTAATCTTTATTACTAACACAAATTCATATCTATCTTTCATACAATTCAATACAATACAAAAAGAATACACAATAATAAAATAGTGGGATCAATATCAAAAGCAAAACACGTTATTATCTCTATTAGAATACAATATCCACAATTATTTAAACAATATTCAAAACTAAATATTCATCACACAAAACCCAGAATTATTCCAACTATTATTACTTTTTGTTCAATTGAAATAACTGAGATTACAAGTGCCTTTATATTGTAATTCTTGCTCACCTTGTAGAGTCTCAAAAATCTGCCAGTCCCTTTCTAGTCCTTCCGTTCAGAATCAAACTCCCTCGGCTGTCTTCTTCCACCGTGGCTAGCGACGCAGCCGGTCTTTTCTAACCTCAAAGACCCCCTCTCCTTTGTGCCGGCTGCTTATATATCTTTCATCGCTCGTGGTGTTAAGTCAAGCATTTCAACACTTTTTCACTTCTTTCACAATAGTTGGGCCATTCTGAGTTGTAAGATGTTTTAAGTGCTTTAAGAGCTAACCTTATGTTCGGGCATTATTTTGTAAGTTTATTTTAATTATGATTTACAAGTTTTTATTGATTTTGAAATATTAGCAATGATTGAAAGAAAGAATTCAAGGTTCAGGTTCTATTCGTACTCACCAGGCAGACTGCTGTGACATGTGAATGGAAGGATATACTCAATGAAAGTTTTACTCACTCATGTTTAAAATTTTGAATATCTTCCTTTTAATACCAGAAAAAACCTGTATTGTTATTTTACTAAAGAATTGTGATAAACATTCATTTACATACTTACATACTAATAATCAAATTTACTGTCCAAAGTTCAATCACTTATACATAATCAAAGTTACAATATTTTTACTCACATTTATGTCCAAAACTTATTAATCAAAACAACACTTCTTTTCAACTAGCCTCATACTGTAAAAGTTTGTAATTATTTACTTTTCAAACGCTCCAGGATGGTTTTTTGTCAAGAGCGATGCGAAGATACATCCTCCCTGCTAGGAACGCTAAGCTGGAATCCTCGAAAGTCGGTTGGAACGGAGCACTCGACTGCTTTGCCTAGCTTGCATTGGTCAATTCCTAGAATTTCGTATTTTTCCGTTCCAAGTGGTACCCGTGATCTTAGTGCTGTGTTCAACACGCGCTTTTGTCAATTGCAGCCTTGAGGGTGTTACATTATATTCACAGTAGGCGCTTAATTTAAATTGTTCGATTTATAATTATTTGCCTTAAATATTTTTGTTCAAAGTTTTATAATTGTCATTTAAATCATTTTAATTTCTATGTAAACTTCTTAATTATTTAAATATGTATAACCAAATCCCTAATAACTTAATTTATTTGTTTTTTAACTTATTTGCTTTTTTACTGGTTGGAGAATGTCCCATGCTTACAGAAACCCCCTCCTTCGAGATTCGCATTACGCAGTAATAAGAAGCTCGAAGAACCAGCATGGAAGCTGGGACACTCCAACCTCCTTGCTACCTTTTACGGAGCCAAGAACAAGAGCAGTTTAATCTAATAACAATTTTGAAAAATTTTAGTTTATAGTACTCAACAATTTCAAAAATACAAAATTTCAATAAAATACAACATCATAAATTTCAGCAAATAGTACATAAACACCATAAGACATCATTCGTGACACATACAACAATGCTATCTGATGTATCAAGTATCAATATTTATATTACAAAGCGTATATCATATAATTATTTTTTAACAAATTTTCAACAAAACATAGTATCATCAATTTTAAAAGTGATACATAAACATGATAAGACATATTCTTGATGATACATACAACACAAAAATCATTTTTCAACATGGTTTCAACAAAACATAATATTGTTCATGACACATACAACATAAAGCAATCAAATTGTCAAATATCAATCATATTACAAGACATACATCTCAAAGTCATTTTTCAACAAAGTTTCAACAAAAAATAATATTGTTCATGACACATCAATATACAGAAATCAAATGTCAAGTATCAAATCATATTACAAGACATACATCTCAAAGTCATTTTTCCACAAAGTTTCAACAAAACATAATATTGTTCAATTACATAAAGTGATACATAAACTACATAAAGCATATCATTCATGACATATCAAAACATAAATTTTACAATTGCATCAAGTAACAAATCATATTACAAGGTATATAGCACAAAATCATTTTCAAATTATAACATAGTCATAGCAGAAAATATTAGAACATATTACATGTGAACAACAGAAATAATCATCAAGTCATATCATAATACAAACGTCAATAAAATTTTCATATTCATGGTATTTAAGCATTACATATCACCATCATTTTCATCTATTCATTTTCATCATTTTAAAACATATCATTAAACTTGTTTATTAAACAAAATCACTTATTATTTCAAATTACAATTTTTATGAATTACTTTTTTCATTATTACAAAATCATTTTCATTTATTATTATTATTACATCTTTAAACAAAAATCATGAAACAAGTCACATTAAAAAATTTAATACATACAATCATTTTTTTTTTAAAGTCTGGCTAAAAGAAAGATTTCTTATCTAATCAAAAATCCTTATCCCTCAAATTCATAATTGAGAATTTATACAAATCTCACTTTTCTTATTATTACTCATTTTTTTAGTAAATTATTCTAATTTTATTTAATTTGGATTTCAGGAATCTATTCTTCCTTTATCATTTTCATCATCTAACAGTCATTTGGTACTTAACCTACTTTACAACAGGAAAAAAAAATTAAATAAATCAGTTCATTAAGTAAGACTTCCTTGTCTTAAAAAAAACAAAACCATTCGTAGAATAAGAGCATTCCCTTGGGAACCTCTAAAAATACATCATCAAAGAATTAGCGTCCATTACGGAACCCCTAATCTATATCATCGAAGCACAATTGTAGAACATCATTAAAGATCTAGCGCCACATTGGAACCCCTAGTCTATTATCATTGTAGAACGAGCGTTCTCTTTGGAACCTCTGAAAACTTATCGTCGAAGATCTAGTGTCCATTGTGGAACCCCTAGTCTATTATATCATTGCAGAACATTATCGCAGAACATCATCGCAGAACATCATCGCTGACCCCCTCAAAAACTCTCATTATTATTCCTGATTTATTAAAAAACTAATTAATTATTATTCATTAACAATCCCTATTACCAAATACTAAATCACAATCCAATATGTTGATTATTTTCCCTGAAATCACAATCCTATCAAATGTTTCATCAATATTATCTCACTATTTCTTCAACAAAAATTATTCATTAATCACACGTCTTTTCTCATTTATTCAACCTATTATAATAAATGAAAAATTCATTTATATATTTATTGTTATAGTATTAACTAATATAATCATTTACCTTGATAAAAAAAATATTTGTAATACAAAGATTAGTCATTTATTGTCTTGAAACATCAATAATAAAATTATGAGTTCATTCGAACTTAATCGGTAGGCTACATATATAAAATCATTTTGAAGTTAACATAAAAATTAAATTATCAAACAATTGAGATTTAAAAGGAAATGTCTCTTATTAACTTCTCACTGATGTTATGGAAAGTTCATAAACATATGTATATATAACATAAAGGAAAGATTTTATTAGTTCATTTTAGAGTCTTACTATCTCGGGTTGGGAGGAATTGGTTAACACATAATTATTTAAAATAGATCACTCAGAGTCTGTTTCTCGTGAAAAATTCATATACATACACATACAATTACAAGAAAAACACAATCAATTAAAGTTTATATCTTGGGGAATATTATTAATTATCACTTGAGTTTCTTTCTCTCGGGACAGGGTCAGTACGGCAAATTTGTCAAGGAAGTGGGGTAATTATACACATATTGACAAAGATATAAAAAAAAGTAAAATATTAATCGATTAGTTTTTAAATAAATGATGAGTGGTGAAATGATGGTAGACAGCAATCACAACTGTTCACAAAGTCTATGTTTCTGAATACTCGGTGTACATATAGAAAATAGTTCAATTGGTATGATATTTGTTATAAGTTATTCCACTTTTGTGTATTAATGTTTCAAAGTTTATGATAGTAGGCTACTTAGGCCTATTAGTGGGGATATACGATGACTAAAAAAAAAAATATAAATTGGAATGGTCTAACCAATGTTCTCAAATACGTTGTTGAAACTAGCTTGTATTATGTCTGCTCCTTGGTAGATTTTTACAAAAATTTCAACTCTTACTTATCACTTTTAATTTGTGTTACTTCTCAGCACTCCATAGAAAATTTAAATATACTTTTCCACTTATTTAAATTGCATTAAATTGGAGCTGAGTCAGGAAACGTCCATTAAGCTTGGGATCTCCCCAACCAAACTTCCCAAAAATCATTGTTACAGCGTCCATAGAGATTCAACATTATCCATTTTTCTCTGATCTTGATTAAGATTAGTAGCACTGATGAAATGAATACATGACCCTAATTTGTTAAGCAGGAAGTTGTTAAGAACTTCATTTAAGACTGTTGACTCTACTATTACGGTATACTTTTAAATTTGTTG
Organism: Aphrophora alni; assembly: GCA_963513935.1. Lineage (NCBI taxonomy): Eukaryota > Metazoa > Arthropoda > Insecta > Hemiptera > Aphrophoridae > Aphrophora > Aphrophora alni. The sequence goes on along the minus strand of OY740776.1, from coordinate 20,106,135 downwards.
AAGACATACTAAGAGGGGTTTCAAATAACTTCCTTTAAATTTAAACTATCTTATTCCTAAATACGATTTCACATTGGTCTTAATCTAAAACTAGTTGGAATTTCCCGCACTTTAAATTAGTGGGCTAAACTTTGGTCACATGGTTGCTGTATCGGTGGGTGTGGCTTATATGATTTCTGTCACATATTATGTCTATTCCGCCATCTTTGAAATAGGACTTTGGTTGTATTTATCATCAATACTAAATTATTTAAAGGTTTTCTTTGTATGTTCAGGTGACAACTTATACGTCAAAATATCCGTTTAATCCATAGGCCATATTTGTTTTATCAAAGCGATAGTCGCATTCTTTATAATTAATTATTTATGACGCTCTGGTCCTGTTCGGCCATTGTAAATGTCGTGTTGAAAATTCGTGTTTAATTTCCATTGATTTTGTCTATCTTAATTCTAATCTTGCTACAGGGTTATTTAATTTGAATAATATGGAAGTTTAGGCCTCTAAATCGTATATTCTAGGCTTATGTTCAAATTCGGGGAATCACGTTATTTGAAGTTATCCGGTCGGTACTCTAGTATTTTTAGGCTTTTGTTTAATTTACATTGTGTAAACGTGGTTACGCGGATCTCCCACTAGATGCAATTCGTTTGAAATGCATTATGGTATATTTATTTCGAAACTGTAGTTATTAAAATTATTAAAACAACTTCATTTTGGGGTTGTTTTACTATCTATTCTTGTTTATTATGGGTTTTATCCATTTATTTACCTTCATCAAATTTTTTACCAAATCATCTCATCATTTTTATTTTAAAAAATTTAACCATTATTCAATTACTTGTTATTATTTATTTTTTAGCCATTTTGTAAGTTCTTTATTATTATTTTAATGTATGTAAAGTCCTATTTATGACTCTTCCATTGTTCACTATATCTTCCAAAAAATTTTACCTTATTATTACAGTTAACAACAAAACATTCTAATTATTTATAGTTCATTTATTTACTTATCTTAACACTATCTAACGTTGTCAAAGAAGAAAAAGCTGTTCTACAATATAACCTATTCAATCGTTATCGTACATACACTTAACGTTTTTACGAAGGTTATATGACACCAACAAACAAAAATCACTCTACTCATAATCATTTTCTGTCGTAGCAAAAAATAAAACTTTTTTAATTCTATCACATTATATGTGCCAATTTTGTCACCCGAATCTATTTCGCCCAACACATATGCATTTTCTTTTTTAATCTCTAACACCTTGTATGGTCCCCTATATAATAAAAAGAATTTTTTAATTTCATTTTTTAGACAAGAAGACAAATGATGGTTTTTAACTAAAACTAAGTCATTAATTTTATATCTTATTGGTTTAACATTTTTGTCATGTAATTTGGCCCTAGCCTCAGCTTTATTTTTTAAATTATTCTTTGCAATTATTATCTTTTCATCAAAGTCTGTTTTAATTTTATTTGGATACACTATTAAGTTCTCATAGAAATTAGGACATTTTTTCTTAAACACTAATTCGTAAGGAATGCAGTTTGTAGAGTCATGTATAGAATAGTTAAGACACTTTTCAATGAATGGTATATATTCTGCCCATTGTTTATGATTATCATGAAGATAAGTGCGAAAAATTCTTCCCAGTTCTCTCACTGGGATTGCTTTGTGGATGATAAACAGATGTGTTTCGTAGATGTATTCCTTCCCAACCTAAAGTTTCGTAAAACAATTGAGATGTAAACTGACTACCATGGTCACTCAAAATTGTTTTTGGTCTATCTACTTCTGTTATATAATTTTCTCACTTAAAGTTTTAGCTGAAGCTTTCTTAATGCTGTAAAATTTTATATATTTTGAAAAAACATCTGACATTACAAATATGTATTTGACACCCCCCTTGCCAGTTGGCAATTCTCCAAATAAATCCACTGCTACTAGTTCTAAAGGTTCATTTGGTACAATGCATTGCATTAAACCTTGCTGTTGTTGAGTCCTAACCTTACTTTTCTGGCAGATCATACAAGATCTAATTTTCTGTTTAATTATCTTCTCAAATTTTGGGGCAAAAAATATTTGTTTTAAGAATTTATAGCATTTATTAGCTATAATGATACCTATATGACCGTATCTTGAATGATAATCATCAATGAAAAAATTTATAAGTGATTCTGGCATATATAGCCTATATTTAAACGTGTCTTTCTTTTTGTAAAATAATACATCTTTATAAATTGTATATTGTTCTTCTAATTCCTTACTCTTTTCGTCATTTAAATTAATCATGTCTATTATTGTTTTGCAATTTATATCTAAATTTTGTTTTAACACTATATCCTTAAATAAATTCCTCAATTTTTTATCTCTATCTAAATTTTGTATTTCTAATTTTGTCTTATAAATTTTAATTACATTCGTGTCACTATTATTTAAAATTTCAGTTTCATTTACCCTAGAAATAACATCAGCTACAACATTATCTTTTCCTGGACAGTATTCAATTTTATTATTGTATTCCTATAGGTATAACATCCATCTTAGTAATCTACCATTTGTTAAATTGCAATTTTTTAGAAAGATTAATGCTTTATGATCTGATCTAATTATTGTTTCGTTTCCTAAAATATAATTTCTAAATTTCTTACAGCCAAATATTATACTCATTAATTCTTTTTCAGTTATGGCATATTTCCTTTCAAAGTCTTGTAGGCTTCTACTGGCAAATGCAATTACCAAGTGGTCACCTGAACTGTCTATTTGATATAACACTACCCCCAGAGCAATGTCGGAAGCATCAGTATTCAGATAGAAAGGTTTATTAAAATCTGGATGATGTAGTATTACATTTTCTAAAAACTTATTTTTAATTTCATTAAACGTATTTGTATCGCTTTCTTGCCAATCTCATGATTTCTTATTATTCAAAGTTTTATGTGCCAACAGATGTTTAAAATTTGATGTTAATTGTGCATTATTATTTCTAAATTTTCTATAATAATTGCAAATTCCAAGGAAGCTTTGTAATTGTTTTAAGTTCTTAGGAATAGGAAAATTTTGTATTACTTTTACTTTATCCTCATCTGACATAACCTAAAAATTTTATTTTATTCTTGCAAAAGTTTGATTTATTTAATTTTAATGTAACATGAACTTTTCCTTATTATTTATGTTTAATTTTGCATTAAAATTTCTAATTTTTCCTGGTTTGTCCGAAAATATGGACCGATATTTATCTAACAGAGTTTTTAGTTGTTGTTTTTCATTGTCAATGGTAAGATTAGTATTTATTAGGACATCATTTATATTATCATACCAATCTTGATTTTTATCAGTAAATTTATTATCATTTTCACAAAAGATTTTACTATAATGCATAAATAGTATTTCCTGTGTAGGAATAACATCATCACTTAAGTTTTCTAAATCGTCAAAAATTGAACTTGCATCACATAATTTCAATGCACCTAACCTGTTGTCGTTGAACTTATTGTAAAATTTTGTTGTTATAATCTTATTATTTATCTCAAAACAAATAATTTCTTGTTTAAAATCTATCTTTACCTCATGTTTTCTTAAAAAATCACACCCTAATATTATATTTAAATTTAAACCATTTATCACTAAAAAGTTAATCGGAATTATTTCTTCACATTTGCTTCTAGTACCAGTGACACCCATTAGGCTACTATTAAATTTGATACAGGAAGTTCCATTATAGAATAATTTAAAGTTTTATTAATTTCTTGGTATGTGTTTTCATTAATCACAGTGATTTCAGATCCTGTGTCTACTAAGCAACTATATTCAACCTTACCTATTTTTATTTTTATTTCAATAATTTCACCTTTTACATTGTTAGTATTTATATCATTATAATTATCTTCCCTAATTAACTCTTCATTATTTAAAATCATTAAATCATCATGTGGTGTCTTTTTTGTTACTAATGAAAAACTCTGAACTTCGTTATTTGTCATAGGCCTATTAATTTGTCAGGCAGTAATCCGGCCTTTGTTATTCCTGCCTTGCCCCATTTCCCCTAGTGTTATTGTTTCCATTTGTGTTACTATTTTCAAAATTTCTGTTTATAAACTGTTGTCCATTGCCATTATTACCCCTAAAGTTGTTATTACCTCTAAAGTTGTTATTACTACCTCTAAAATTGTTATTATTACCTCTAAAATCATTGTTAGGTCTATTATTATTTGTACTGTTTTGAAAGTTTCTATTTGGTAATTGTGCATTACCCATATTTGGTCTGTTTCTATAATCTATTTGATGACCCCTATTATCACTCATATTAGCATGTCTATTGTATTCATTATTAATCATAGATTGACTTTCTTGCCAGTCCATTACTATTTTTTTCTAAATTACTTAAATCAGTTGGCCTAGCTGCTAGTAATACTAATTTTAACCCCTCCGGTAAGTGTTTTACAATATGTTTTATAAATGAAGCTATAGGCATAGGTGGGTCTAGGTATTGTGTCATGTGAAAAGACCTAATAATATAATTGTGAATCTTTTTAATCGTACCCCTATACTTGGACCTAGCATTAGTTTGCTCCTAATACTCTCTTGCTTTTCTTGTGACCAGAACCTATCGAGGAAAGCATCCTTAAATTGATCGTAATTTACCCATTCATCTTTATGCGCCTCAAACCATGTATATTCATCTTCTTTTAAAAAAATTTTCATATAGCAAACCATGATATCCCAATTATTTTCCCTGATATCCTCTAATACTTTCAGTGATTCCAAAAATGTTTTAGGGTGAGGCCCTTTTGTTTCATTAAAAAATTCTGTAATTAGTATATCATTGAATTTCTCGTTTACCCATAGTGTAGGCTTAACGCCATAATCTCTGTTCTGTTTTAAATGTTGTATTTCTTTAGACAATTTACAGTCTATTTGGTTGATGGCTAAATCTTGTTCATTACATTTAAGTTTATTTTCTAATTTTTCAAAGTTAGTTTTAGTATCTGTTTCTATTTTGGATTCAAAAGTTATTAATTTATCTACCTGTTCTAATTTAAAATTATCAACTACTGTCCTAATTTCTTCGTCTGTTTTAGCTACAATATCTAAAGTTTCTGTTTTAAGGTTATTTATTTCTGTCTTGGTTTCGAATTTCAATTTTAAATTCTGTTCTTCTAAGTTATTTTTAAAATCTATACTATCCTTTAACAAGTTATCAAATTTACCATTAAATTCTTCTCTAAATTCTATCTTATCTTTTTCAAGTTTAGCATTTTGAGTGTCAAACTTATTGTTAAATGTTTCTAAAGCTAGTTTATTTTCTTCCTTCATCTGTTCAAATTTACTATAAACCTCTCATTTATTTCTACCTTCAATATTTCCAATTTTCCATTAATTTCTACTTTGTTTGAATTTATTTCTTTTTTAATTGTTTAAAATTAACTTCACATCTTTCAGATTGTTCATTCATATCTACCTTCATTGTTTCAAATTTATTATCAAACTTATCATTCATTTCTTTAAAATTATTTTCAGATTTCTCATTTATTTTTTCTGTCATATTAGTTAATAAGGTCATTAAATCATTTAGGGATACTAACTTTATTTCTTTACTAGGCGACTTAACCTGTTCTAACATTTTTATTTCTGCTTTTTCGTCAAGCTTTTCTATCTACCCCGTTGTCCGTCTCAGAGAAGCTCAAGTCTAGACCCGACTCATCCAACCCACTCTTATCCATGTCCATCCTAATTATTTTAACACTATTTATCTCAATTATGAATTTGTAAATTTATTTAAATTATTGACTATCCCTTTATTATAATTTTGAATGTTTGAGTATATCCATCCATCACCCTACACTTTCATCAACCTGTAAATTCGAGATTAGAGCTTAATCGTTCGGGCACCATTTTGTAAGATGTTTTAAGTGCTTTAAGTAGTTTCGGGCATGCTATATTCTATTCGGGCATTATTTTATAAGTTTATTTTAATTATGATTTACAAGTTTTTATTGATTTTGAAATATTAGCAATGATTGAAAGAAAGAATTCAAGGTTCAAGCTCTAATCTGTACTCACCAGGCAGACTGCTGTGACACGTGAATGGAAAGATATACTCCATGAAAGTTTTACTCGCTCATGTTAAAAATTTTGAATATCTTCCTTTTAATACCAGAAAAAACATGTATTGTTATTTTACTAAAGAATTTTGATAAACATTCATTTACATACTTACATACTAATAATCAAGTTTACTGTCCAAAGTTCAATCACTTATACATAATCAAAGTTACAATATTTTTACTCACATTTATGTCCAAAACTTATTAATCAAAACAACACTTCTTTTGAACTAGCCTCATACTGTAAAAGTTTCTAATTATTTACTTTTTAAACGCTCCATGATGGTTTTTTGTCAAGAGCGATCCGAAGATGCGTCCTCCCTGCTAAGAACGCTAAGCTGGAATCCTCGAAAGTTGGTTGGAACGGAGCGCTCGACTGCTTTGCCTAGCTTGCATTGGTCAATTCCTGGAATTTCGTATTTTTCCGTTCCAAGTGGTACCCGTGATCTTAGTGCTCAATTCAACACACGCTTTTGTCAATTGCAGCCTAGAGGGTGGTACATTATATTACATTACATTACACAGTAGGCGCTTAATTTAAATTGTTCGATTTATAATTATTTGTCTTAAATATTTTTGTTCAAAGTTTTTATAATTGTCATTTAAATCATTTTAATTTCTATGTAAACTTCTTAATTATTTAAATATGTATAACCAAATCCTTAATAACTTAATTTATTTGTTTTTTAACTTATTTGCTTTTTTACTGGTTGGAGAATGTCCCATGCTTATAGAGTGTCGTATGTTTATTACATTGTATGATTACATTAATAATTATAAATAATTAAATATATTCCTAACACATTATTTATTATAAAAAATAATAAAAATACCTAATGTTTTTCATTTTTACATTTTTGGTAACAAGTGATTTTGGTTGTTTTTTATTTGTTTTGCGGATGGGCGAATGATGTTAGGAATGGCTCCTCTAAACTGCCTGGGTTCTTTAACTTTCAATCAAATCAGTGGTTCAGCATTTAATTAATCTTATTAATAACACAAATTTATATCTATCTTTCATACAATTCAATACAATACAAACAGAATACACAATAATAAAATAGTGGGATCAATATCAAAAGCAAATCCCGTTATTATCTCTATGAGAATACAATATCCACAATTATTTAAACAATATTCAATACTAAATATTCATCACACAAAACCCAGAATTATTCCAACTATTATTACTGTTTGTTTAATTGAAATGACTGATATTACAAGTGCCTTTATATTGTAATGCTTGCTCACTTTGTAGAGTCTCGAATTCGGCCAGTCCCTTTCTAGTCCTTCCGTTCGGAATCAAACTCCCTGGGCTGTCTTCTTCCACCACGGCTAGTGACACAGACGGTATTTTCTAACCTCAAAAGACCCCTCTACTTGGTGCTGGCCGCTTATATATCTTTCATCGTCCGTGGTGTTCTCCTTCCGATGCAAGTCAAGCATTTCAAAACTTTTTCAATTCTTTCACAATAGTTGGGCCATTCTGAGTGTCGTAAGTTTATTACATTTGATGATTACATTATACTAAAATGAAATAATTACAAATTACATTAAATATATTCCTAACATCACCGGCGCCCACGCGACATCGACCCGATGTCATATGATAAACTTACCAATTTTTAGTAGGTCTTGTTATTTCTAATATGCCAAATCATATCTTGGTATTGCATTATTTTACACATATTCAAAACATAAAATAATTTCAATAATCCTAAATGATCAGTGAATTTAATTGCATAATACTAATTTTATCTATAACATGCAAATAATAAATTAACTAACAATTTCCTATCCCTATCACAAAACAAAATCTAGTAAAACAATGCCAAAATCTAGTCACAAAATATATACATATAATTTAGATTAAAAGTATTTTTATGGCTAATAAATATTTATATGTATTATAAATCTCTGTCTAAACAAAATAAAATCCTATACGCACATTCCAATCGTTATCAACACAGCCTCAACTTAGATAATATGCATTGCTAACCAAATCATTATTTGGACTAAATAATGAAGTCCGTAATTTAACAAATAAGTCATTTAATTTAAAAAAAATGTATATCTGTATATGAATATATGACCCAACAGGTCTAGTCAATTTAATGTTGTAAGTTAAGTCTTTTTAGCTTTAAGAGCTTTTAAACAAAATTTGAGTTACCTTTCTAGTTGTAAGTCTGCGTTCTTACAATTCTACTATTAAGCTTACCATTTTAATTTACCTGAAGTTTAGGGTTGCAATCTCAATCGTACTTACAGTTACTCCTATAGCATGGCACATGGTCAACACAATGATCTAGCCAGACATATTTAAAACAAGAAACCTTCCTTTTATTATATTATTGAAAAACAGAGACATTATTGTTTAAATAAAAATATTACTAACATTCAACTATATGAAATACAAAAATTATATATACGTGCAAGTTATTGTTCATAATTAATGTTCAAAATCAAAGTTCCTAAATGTTCCAAATTAAACCAGTGATGTTATATTTTTATATATTTTACACTTTACTCACGAGTAGCCATTGTCCATAACTTTAAGTCGTTCTAACTCACTACTAACGGAGATTTTCCATCTTGGACTGAAAGCGAGTCTGTCCAGCCATTTTTTTATACGACTGTTTCGTGGAGGCTCCTGACAAAGACTGACTAAACCACGCTTCTTCTTGCTTGCTTGGCAAAGCTAACGCAGAGGCTCATGGGAAGTTTTTCCAGGGTTTCACTTCCTGCCAGCACGGCTTCTGCAATGTTTGAATTATTTGACGCGCACACTTTTGAAATTCAAACTTTCAATGTTATACATTGTTTTAAACTGTTTCAACAATCACTGGTTATCACTGTTCATTTAAATATTGTTTAGGAACACTTTACAGTTACTTATTTCTATATAATGTTTATTTTCTATTATTACTCTATACATTATTAATATTAATACTAACATTTATTGTTTTATTATTTTTATTGGTTGGAAGATGTCCCATGCTTACAGAAACCCCCTCCTTCGAGATTCTCATTACGCAGAAATAAGAATCTCGAAGAAACAGCATGGAAGCTGGGACACTCCAACCAACTTGCCACCTTTTACGGAGTCAAGAACAGTTCTAATAACAATTTTTAAAAAATTTTGTTTATCATTTATCAATTTCAATAACACAAAATATCAAAAAATTACAACATCATCAATCTTAGTAAATATTATTTGAGTATCAAAAACATAATAAATTTTCTGCAGTGTTACAGATTTTTCAAAAACATCAATTATTTTTAAGTGTTACATAAATTTCAAAAATATCATAAGTTTTAAAAGTGGTACATACAACATAAACAGAAATCATCTCTCAACATGTTTTCAACAAAACATAATATTGTTCATGACACATCAAAATACACAAATCAAAAGTCAAGTAAAAATCATATTACAGAATGTGATACAAAAATATGATAAAAGTATTTTATTCATGACATAACCAACATGAATTCTTTAAATGAATCAAGCAACACATCATATTACAAGGTATACAGCATAAAATCATTTTCAATGTGTATGGTAGTCATAACAGACAATATTAGAACATATAAAATGTGAACAACAAATAGATAATCATCAATTCATATCATAATACAAACGATATTTAAAAACACAACAAATTAGACATCATATGTCAAAACATAATCAAATGTGCATAATGTAGCATCATTGTTAATTTTTTATTATTTTTACAACAGCAGAAAATTGTATAACATAGTACATGTGAACAACAGAATATAATCATCAATCATAGACAAACAAAATTTAGTAGAAATTTCACATCATAAAAATCAAACATCATATATCAGCAACATTTCAAAATACATCATTATACTTGTTCATTAACACAATCAATTATTATTATTTCAAATCATAATTTTTATGAATTATTCTTTCATAATTACAAAGTCATCTTTATTCATCATAAACATTGCATCTTCAAAATCAAAATCATCTATCTTTATTATTATTACATGTTAACAAATTATGAAACACATCACATTATAAAATTTTTTAGAACATACACTCATATTTATTTTATGGCTAAAAAGAAGATTTCTTTTCCAATCAAAAAACCCATCCCTCAAATTCATAATTGAGAATTCACATTTCCCTATCATGTTTATCTCTTAATTAAATTTTTTTATTTTTTATTATTATTTTATTTACCTAGGATTTCAGGAACCTATCTCAACTTCATCTCTAACAGTCATTTGGTACATTGCCTACTTTCATTTTAAAGAAAAAAAAAATTTAATAAATCAGTTCACATATAAGACTCTCGTCTTATTTCACAAATCAACATACTCGTAGAATGAGAGTATTCCCTTTGGAATCTCTAAAAATTACTATCAAAGGATTAGCGTCCATTTTGGAACCCCTAATCTAATATATCATCGCAGCAAAATCGTAGAAAAAACTCGTAGAACATCATTAACTGACCCCCTCAAAAACCTCATTACTCTTACTGATTTATTAAAAAACTACATATTATTATTTATTAACAATTCCTATTATTACCAAACACTAAATCCCAATCCAAACTATTTATTAATTTCCTGAAATCACTCTCCTTACTAAAAGTTTCATTAACATTATCTCAATATCTCCTCAAAAAAAATTATTTATTATTCACTTTCCTTAAAATTCTACATCATCTATTTATTCTTATTTAACAATCTTCATTAAAGTTTCATCAAAAACATCTCATCTTATTTAACATCTAATCATCACTGAACTATTTATTATTGTTATCTAGCCATTTGTAAATCCTGTATTATCATTTTAAAGTATTTAAAGTTATATCTATGACTTTACCGTTGTTCACTTAAGTTCTTCTGCTGAACTTTATCAATATTATTGTTATTATTAAAATCAAATCAAGTATCCTAATTATTATCATTTATTTATTACATCTTATTTATCTAATGTATATAAAAATTATCAACCTAACCTAACCGTCTGAAATGTATGAACCTAGTCTATTCTGTCGTTATTGTTTTTACACTTAAAATTACGTGATGGTTATTTGTTACCAACAAACAAATGTCACCGTAGTGATACGTGAAGGTTATTTGACACCAACAAACAAAAATCTCCTACTTAATTAGTGAAGGTTCTTTGACACCAACAAACAAAAATCACCGTATTGGTACATAGCACTTTAGGAACTTCGGCGAACTATGATCGTCTACGGCTACGCCCTGGTAATTAGTAATTTGAATGGAAAGTTTTCCATCCAAATTATTCATTAACGTCTCCAATGTGCACAAGGCAACATAACATCATTTTCTGCATCCATTACGAGTAATTATTATTCGGACAAGTCCTCATAGTTTTTTGTAATGGATGTTTTTACTTAAAACTAACTGTTTTAGCATTTTTAGTGCTCACACTCACAATCATTCATCATCATTATGTTTATTTTCATTAATCATATCTTATTATATGTCAGATGTAAATTATGTTTATTATTATATATCTTACTTTTATTTTTTAATTGGAATAGTCTTAGCTTCTATCCACTTATCAACTTGGTTTAATTTAAAATTTTATTCTGAAATTATATATCATCTAATCATTAATTTAAAGTTTCTTCTATTTCTATCATTAAAAGGTTTATTTATAATTGAATTTTTATGAGTTAAGTTAAAATATATATATATCAAAATTTTAAAGTTTATTAATTATCTAAAGTATGGTATATACTTTATAAATCATATTTCACTTATTTAAATTTGCGTATTTGTTCTTTCCTCAAATACTAATTCTAAGTTTGGCCTAAACGGGTTTTAAGGCTCTATTGTTAAATTATATTATACTTATTTAAGTTTCGTATTTGTTTGTATACAAATATCAATTTCTAACACTGGCCTAAACGGGTTTTAAGCCTATCTTTAAAATTAATTTTTTATTTATTCAAGTTTCATATTTGTTTCTGTACAAATATTAATTTCTAAAACTGGCCTAAACGGGTTTTAAGCCTATAATCAAATTTAATCTTAATCGTGTTTTATATTTAAACATACTACTATCTATTATTATTTTAATTTATTTCAGTTGAAATTTTTTTAAAATTAGTTTTAATTTTATCCATCAATATCTAATATTTAACCTCCTGAACCATTTACAACCATTTCTATGTCATTCTGATCATACTAATAAACACTTATGTCACCACAGAATTCACCTCCCTTTGGCCAAAATGAGTTTGAATATTCATACCTACTTAATTCAATATGAACCCCACAAAGACCTCAGGTCAATGAACCCCTGTGACACTGTTTTCTGAAGTTTCCCTTTGGTTCACCCTACACTACCTAACTGTTAATTGATGGATAAAATTTCTTTAATTCAACTACATTATATGTGCCAACTTTGTCACCCGAATCTACTTCGCCTAACACATATGCATTTTCTTTTTTAATGTCTAACACTTTATATGGTCCCCTATATAATAGAAAGAATTTTTTAATTTCACTTTTTAAACAAGATGACAAGTAGTGGTTCTTTACCAAGACTAAATCATTAATTTCATATTTTATTGGTTTAACATTTTTGTCATGTAATTTGGCCCTAGCCTCAGCTTTATTTTTTAAATTATTTTTTGCAATTATTATTTTCTCATCAAAATCTATTTTTACTTTTTCTGGGTATGTGATTAAGTTCTCATAGAAGTTAGGACACTTTTTCTTAAACATTATTTCATAAGGAATGCAATTTGTGGAGTCATGTATGGAATAATTCAGACACTTTTCTATGAACGGTACATACTCTGCCCATTGTTTGTGGTTGTCATGTACATAGGTGCGAAACATTCTTCCTAGTTCTCTCATACATCTTTCACTAGGATTGCTCTGTGGATGGTAAACAGATTTATTTCTGAAATGTATGCCTTCCCAACCTAACGTTTCATAAAATAATTGTGATGTGAATTGACTACCATGGTCACTTAAAATCATTTTTGGTTTGCCTACTTCCGTTATGTAATTTTTTCGCTTAAAATTTTAGCCGAAGCTTTCTTGATACTATACAATTTTATATATTTTGAAAAAACATCTGACATTACAAATATGTACTTGACACCTCCCTTGCTAGTCGGCAATTCTCCGAATAAGTCTATTGCTACAGGTTCTAAAGGTTCACTTGGCACATTACTTTGCATTAAACCCTGTTGCTGTTGAGTCCTAACCTTACTTTTCTGGCATATTATACAAGATCTAATTCTTTGTTTTATTTTATTTTCAAATTGTGGAGTAAAAAATATTTGTTTTAGAAATTTATAACATTTATTACTTCCTATATGGCCATATCTTGAATGATAGTCATCAATAATTAAGTTTGTAATTGATTCAGGCACATATAGCCTATATTTAAATGTATCATTCTTTTTGTAAAATAATATGTCTTTATAAATAGTATAGTGTTCTTTTAATTCCTCACTTTTCTCATCATTCAAATTAATCATATCCATTATATTTTTACAGTTTGGGTCTAAATTTTGCTTTATTATTATATCCTTAAATAAATTTCTCAATTTTTTATCTCTATCTAAATTTTGTGTTTCAAGTTTTGTTCTATAAATTTTAATTACATTCTTGTCATTATTATTCAAAGTTTCAGTTTCATTAATTCTAGAAATAACATCAGCTACAACATTTTCTTTTCCAGGGCAATATTCAATCTTGATATTATATTCCTGTAAGTACAACATCCATCTTAAAAGTCTACCATTTGTGAGTTTACAGTTTTTAAGAAAAATTAAAGCTTTATGATCTGACCTTATTATCGTTTCGTTGCCTAAAATGTAGTTTCTAAATTTTTTACATCCAAATATAATACTCATTAGTTCTTTTTCTGTTATTGTATATTTCCTTTCAAAATCCTGTAAACTTCTACTGGCAAATGCAATTACTAAATGATCACCTAAACTGTCAATTTGATATAGAACTACACCAAGAGCTACATCAGAAGCGTCGGTATTTAGATAAAAAGGTTTATTAAAATCTGGATGACGTAATATTATATTTTCCAAAAACTTTTCTTTAATTTCATTGAATGTATGTGTGTCATTAACTTGCCAGTCCCATGCTTTCTTATTATTTATAGTTTTACTTGCTAACAGATGTTTAAAGTTTGAGGTTAATTGTGCATAATTATTTCTAAATTTTCTATAATAATTACAAAGTCCAAGAAAGCTTTGTAATTGTTTTAAGTTCTTAGGAATAGGAAAATTTTGTATTACTTTTACTTTATCCTCATCTGGCATGATTCCTGAATCAGATATGACATAACCTAAAAATTTTATTTTATTTTTACACAAGTTTGATTTATTTAGTTTTAAGGTAACATTGAATCTTTTTAATCTATCAAATATTTTATCTAGGTGCATTAAATGTTCTTTAAATGATTTAGATGCTATGCAGATGTCATCTACATATACAACTGCAAATTTTGTCACTTCAGGACCCAAAACTTGTGTTAGGCCTTTTTTAAATATTGATGTGCTTACATTTAGTCCAAAAGGTAGCCTCTTAAATTGCAAATTCCTGCCATTAAAGTTAAACGCAACATATTTTCTCGAATTTTCATCCAAAGATATTTGCCAAAACCCTGATACCAAATCGATAGTGCTTATGTATTTGACCCCCTCAAAGCGTTGTAAAATGTCATCAATATGTTCAGGCGCTTCCCTGTCTGTTATAATCACTTTATTTACCTGCCTAGCATCTAGACATAACCTCACTGAACCATCTTTTTTGATTACACACACTAAAGGATTAGAGTATGGACTATCTGAGTTTTCTATAATATCTAAGGCTATTAACTTTTCTATTTCTTTATTTACCAAATCTTTCTTGGAGTGTGGAATAGCATATGACCTATTTATGATTTTTTCTTTATTGTTTATATTTAATTTTGCATTAAAGTTTCTTATTTTACCTGGTTTATCTGAAAATATTGATTTATATTTATCTAACAAAGATTTTAGTTGTTGTTTTTCATTATCAATTGTAAGGTTAGTATTCATTAAAACATCATTTATATTATTACACCAATCCTGATCTTTATCACTAAATTTATTATCATTTTCATAAAAAAATTTACTGTAATGCATGAATAGTACTTCCTGTGTAGGAATGATATTATCATTTAAGTTTTCTAATTCATTAAATATTGAACCTGTATCACATAACCTCAACGCACCTAACCTGTTGTCGTTGAACTTGTTATAAAATTTTGTTGTTATGAGTTTGTTATTCATTTCAAAACAAATGATTTCTCGTTTGAAGTCTATTTTTACTTCATGTTTTCTTAAAAAGTCACAACCTAATATTATGTTTATATTTAAACCATTTACCACTAAAAAGTTAATTGGAATTATTTCTTCGCCAAATTTAGTTTCTATGCAAATTTGCTTCGTAATTGTTTTACTTCTAGTACCAGTCACACCCATTACAATTAAATTTGATACAGGAAGTTCCATTATAGAATTATTTAAAGTTTTATTTATATTTAAGTATGTACTTTCATTAATGACAGTAATCTCAGATCCTGTATCTACTAAACAACTATATTCACCTTGACCTATTTTAATTTTAATTTCAATAATTTCCCCTTTTACATTACTAGTGTTAATATCATTATAATTATCTTCCTTAATTAATTCCTCATTATTTAAAATCATTAGTTCATCATGTTGTATCTTTTTCGTTATTAACGAAAAACTCTTAACCTCACTATCATTTATAGGCCTATTTATGTCTTCTGGCAGTAATCCGTTCATACCTATTCCTGCCTTGTCCCATTTCCCCTATTACTACTGTTTCCATTTACATTTCGATTCTCAGAGCCCCTATTTACTGGTGGTGGTGGTCCATTGCTACTATTTCCTCTAAAATGACCATTATTATTACCCCTAAAATTGTTATTGTTACCTCTAAAGTTGCTATTGTTTCCTCTAAAACTATTATGTCCCCTAAAATTATTGTTATCGCTTCTAAAATTATTATTATTTGGTCTATTTTGGTTTATACTATGGTAGTTCATACTATTTTGGTTTTGAAAGTTTCTATTTGGTAATTGTGCATTACCCATGTTTGGCCTATTTCTATGATCTATGTAATGACCCCTATTTTCTATCACATTGGCATGTCTATTAAAATCGTTATTAATTATGGATTGACTTTCCTGCCAATCCATTACTATTTTTTCTAAATTGTTAAGGTCAGTTGGCCTAGCTGCAAGTAGTACTAATTTCAGACCTTCTGGTACATGTTTTACTATGTGTTTGATAAATGAGTTTATTGGCATCGGTGGGTCTAAATATTGAGTTTTATGAAAGGACTTAATGATGTAGTTATGTATCTCTTTTATTGGGCCCCTTTATATCGGACCTAACATTAATTTACTTCGGAAACTCTCCTGTTTTTCCTGAGACCAAAACCTATCAAGAAAAGCATTTTTAAACATATCATAGTTTGTCCATTCCTCTTTATGTGCCTCAAACCAAGTGTAGGCTTCTTCTTTTAAATATTTTTTCATGTAGCAAACCATGATATCCCAATTGTTTTCTCTTATATCTTCTAACACCTTTAGTGATTCTAAAAATGTTTTTGGGTGAGGCCCTTTTGTTTCATTAAAGAATTCTGTGATTAACACATCATTGAATTTTTCGTTTAGCCATAGTGTAGGCTTAACGCCATAATTACCGTTTTGTTTTAAATTTTGTAATTCTTTTGATAATTTGCAATCTATTTTATTAATGGCTAAATCCTGTTCATTACACTTAACAACTAGTTTATTCTCTAATGTTTCAAAATTATTTTTATTATCAGATTCTATTTTAGATTCGAATGTCAACAGTTTGTCTACTTGTTCTAGTTTAAATTTATCAACCACTGTCCTAATCTCTTCACCTGTTTTAGTCACAATGTCTAAAGTTTCTATTTTAAAGCTATCTATTTCCACCTTAGTTTCAAGTTTCAATTATAAATGCTGTTCTTCTACAATATTTTTAAAATCTATACTATCCTTTAACAAGTTATCAAATTTACCATTAAACTCTTCTCTAAATTCTATTTTATATTTTTCAAGTTTAGCATTTTGAGTGTCAAACTTATTGTTAAGTGTTTCTAAGGCTAACTTATTTTCTTCCTTCATCTGTTCAAATTTACTATCAAAGTTTTCTAGTCTATCATTTATTTCTACCTTATTCAAATTTATTTCTTCTTTTAACTGTTTAAAATTGACTTCACATTTCTCAGATTGATTAATCATATCTACCTTCATTATTTCAAATTTATTATCAAACTTATCATTCATATCCTTAAAATTATTTTCAGACTTTTCAAATTTATTGTCACTATCTAATTTATTTAATTTCATATCATCTCTTATTTGTTTGAAATTACTTTCAGATTTTACATTAATTTCTACATTATTTAACTTCATATCATCTTTAAGTTCTACTTTATTTGAATTCATTTCTTCCCTTAATTGTTTAAAATTACTTTCAGATTTATCAAATTTATTATTTAAGTATTTCACCAAATCATCGAAGTGTTTAAACTTAACTTCGTCACTAGGAGAGCTAACCTGTTCTGATAATTTTACCTCCGCCATGCTTTCGGATTCAGTAAGGCTTGCTCCTAAACCGGATTCGTCTAAATTATTTTTATCTGTTTCCATCTTAATTACTATTAATTATAAATTCTCAATTATAATTTATTTATACTCTACAATTATCCCTTTATTTGAATTTACTTTAATTTTAATTTTTTAAATGCGTAAAACCATGTACCACGCTATATTCATAACTGCATATTCGGAATGAGAAGTAAATCGGGCGCCATTTGTAAGTTAAGTCTTTTTAGCTTTAAGAGCTTTTAAACAAAATTTGAGTTACCTTTCTAGTTGTAAGTCTGCGTTCTTACAATTCTACTATTAAGCTTACCATTTTAATTTACCTGAAGGGTAGGGTTGCAATCTCAATCGTACTTACAGTTACTCCTATAGCATGGCACATGGTCAACACAATGATCTAGCCAGACATATTTAAAACAAGAAACCTTCCTTTGATTATATTATTGAAAAACAGAGACATTATTGTTTAAATAAAAATATTACTAACATTCAACTATATGAAATACAAAAATTATATATACGTGCAAGTTATTGTTCATAATTAATGTTCAAAATCAAAGTTCCTAAATGTTCCAAATTAAACCAGTGATGTTATATTTTTATATATTTTACACTTTACTCACGAGTAGCCATTGTCCATAACTTTAAGTCGTTCTAACTCACTACTAACGGAGATTTTCCATCTTGGACTGAAAGCGAGTCTGTCCAGCCATTTTTTTATACGACTGTTTCGTGGAGGCTCCTGACAAAGACTGACTAAACCACGCTTCTTCTTGCTTGCTTGGCAAAGCTAACGCAGAGGCTCATGGGAAGTTTTTCCAGGGTTTCACTTCCTGCCAGCACGGCTTCTGCAATGTTTGAATTATTTGACGCGCACACTTTTGAAATTCAAACTTTCAATGTTATACATTGTTTTAAACTGTTTCAACAATCACTGGTTATCACTGTTCATTTAAATATTGTTTAGGAACACTTTACAGTTACTTATTTCTATATAATGTTTATTTTCTATTATTACTCTATACATTATTAATATTAATACTAACATTTATTGTTTTATTATTTTTATTGGTTGGAAGATGTCCCATGCTTACAGAAACCCCCTCCTTCGAGATTCTCATTACGCAGAAATAAGAATCTCGAAGAAACAGCATGGAAGCTGGGACACTCCAACCAACTTGCCACCTTTTACGGAGTCAAGAACAGTTCTAATAACAATTTTAAAAAAATTTTGTTTATCATTTATCAATTTCAATAACACAAAATATCAAAAAATTACAACATCATCAATCTTAGTAAATATTATTTGAGTATCAAAAACATAATAAATTTTCTGCAGTGTTACAGATTTTTCAAAAACATCAATTATTTTTAAGTGTTACATAAATTTCAAAAATATCATAAGTTTTAAAAGTGGTACATACAACATAAACAGAAATCATCTCTCAACATGTTTTCAACAAAACATAATATTGTTCATGACACATCAAAATACACAAATCAAAAGTCAAGTAAAAATCATATTACAGAATGTGATACAAAAATATGATAAAAGTATTTTATTCATGACATAACCAACATGAATTCTTTAAATGAATCAAGCAACACATCATATTACAAGGTATACAGCATAAAATCATTTTCAATGTGTATGGTAGTCATAACAGACAATATTAGAACATATAAAATGTGAACAACAAATAGATAATCATCAATTCATATCATAATACAAACGATATTTAAAAACACAACAAATTAGACATCATATGTCAAAACATAATCAAATGTGCATAATGTAGCATCATTGTTAATTTTTTATTATTTTTACAACAGCAGAAAATTGTATAACATAGTACATGTGAACAACAGAATATAATCATCAATCATAGACAAACAAAATTTAGTAGAAATTTCACATCATAAAAATCAAACATCATATATCAGCAACATTTCAAAATACATCATTATACTTGTTCATTAACACAATCAATTATTATTATTTCAAATCATAATTTTTATGAATTATTCTTTCATAATTACAAAGTCATCTTTATTCATCATAAACATTGCATCTTCAAAATCAAAATCATCTATCTTTATTATTATTACATGTTAACAAATTATGAAACACATCACATTATAAAATTTTTTAGAACATACACTCATATTTATTTTATGGCTAAAAAGAAGATTTCTTTTCCAATCAAAAAACCCATCCCTCAAATTCATAATTGAGAATTCACATTTCCCTATCATGTTTATCTCTTAATTAAATTTTTTTATTTTTTATTATTATTTTATTTACCTAGGATTTCAGGAACCTATCTCAACTTCATCTCTAACAGTCATTTGGTACATTGCCTACTTTCATTTTAAAGAAAAAAAAAATTTAATAAATCAGTTCACATATAAGACTCTCGTCTTATTTCACAAATCAACATACTCGTAGAATGAGAGTATTCCCTTTGGAATCTCTAAAAATTACTATCAAAGGATTAGCGTCCATTTTGGAACCCCTAATCTAATATATCATCGCAGCAAAATCGTAGAAAAAACTCGTAGAACATCATTAACTGACCCCCTCAAAAACCTCATTACTCTTACTGATTTATTAAAAAACTACATATTATTATTTATTAACAATTCCTATTATTACCAAACACTAAATCCCAATCCAAACTATTTATTAATTTCCTGAAATCACTCTCCTTACTAAAAGTTTCATTAACATTATCTCAATATCTCCTCAAAAAAAATTATTTATTATTCACTTTCCTTAAAATTCTACATCATCTATTTATTCTTATTTAACAATCTTCATTAAAGTTTCATCAAAAACATCTCATCTTATTTAACATCTAATCATCACTGAACTATTTATTATTGTTATCTAGCCATTTGTAAATCCTGTATTATCATTTTAAAGTATTTAAAGTTATATCTATGACTTTACCGTTGTTCACTTAAGTTCTTCTGCTGAACTTTATCAATATTATTGTTATTATTAAAATCAAATCAAGTATCCTAATTATTATCATTTATTTATTACATCTTATTTATCTAATGTATATAAAAATTATCAACCTAACCTAACCGTCTGAAATGTATGAACCTAGTCTATTCTGTCGTTATTGTTTTTACACTTAAAATTACGTGATGGTTATTTGTTACCAACAAACAAATGTCACCGTAGTGATACGTGAAGGTTATTTGACACCAACAAACAAAAATCTCCTACTTAATTAGTGAAGGTTCTTTGACACCAACAAACAAAAATCACCGTATTGGTACATAGCACTTTAGGAACTTCGGCGAACTATGATCGTCTACGGCTACGCCCTGGTAATTAGTAATTTGAATGGAAAGTTTTCCATCCAAATTATTCATTAACGTCTCCAATGTGCACAAGGCAACATAACATCATTTTCTGCATCCATTACGAGTAATTATTATTCGGACAAGTCCTCATAGTTTTTTGTAATGGATGTTTTTACTTAAAACTAACTGTTTTAGCATTTTTAGTGCTCACACTCACAATCATTCATCATCATTATGTTTATTTTCATTAATCATATCTTATTATATGTCAGATGTAAATTATGTTTATTATTATATATCTTACTTTTATTTTTTAATTGGAATAGTCTTAGCTTCTATCCACTTATCAACTTGGTTTAATTTAAAATTTTATTCTGAAATTATATATCATCTAATCATTAATTTAAAGTTTCTTCTATTTCTATCATTAAAAGGTTTATTTATAATTGAATTTTTATGAGTTAAGTTAAAATATATATATATCAAAATTTTAAAGTTTATTAATTATCTAAAGTATGGTATATACTTTATAAATCATATTTCACTTATTTAAATTTGCGTATTTGTTCTTTCCTCAAATACTAATTCTAAGTTTGGCCTAAACGGGTTTTAAGGCTCTATTGTTAAATTATATTATACTTATTTAAGTTTCGTATTTGTTTGTATACAAATATCAATTTCTAACACTGGCCTAAACGGGTTTTAAGCCTATCTTTAAAATTAATTTTTTATTTATTCAAGTTTCATATTTGTTTCTGTACAAATATTAATTTCTAAAACTGGCCTAAACGGGTTTTAAGCCTATAATCAAATTTAATCTTAATCGTGTTTTATATTTAAACATACTACTATCTATTATTATTTTAATTTATTTCAGTTGAAATTTTTTTAAAATTAGTTTTAATTTTATCCATCAATATCTAATATTTAACCTCCTGAACCATTTACAACCATTTCTATGTCATTCTGATCATACTAATAAACACTTATGTCACCACAGAATTCACCTCCCTTTGGCCAAAATGAGTTTGAATATTCATACCTACTTAATTCAATATGAACCCCACAAAGACCTCAGGTCAATGAACCCCTGTGACACTGTTTTCTGAAGTTTCCCTTTGGTTCACCCTACACTACCTAACTGTTAATTGATGGATAAAATTTCTTTAATTCAACTACATTATATGTGCCAACTTTGTCACCCGAATCTACTTCGCCTAACACATATGCATTTTCTTTTTTAATGTCTAACACTTTATATGGTCCCCTATATAATAGAAAGAATTTTTTAATTTCACTTTTTAAACAAGATGACAAGTAGTGGTTCTTTACCAAGACTAAATCATTAATTTCATATTTTATTGGTTTAACATTTTTGTCATGTAATTTGGCCCTAGCCTCAGCTTTATTTTTTAAATTATTTTTTGCAATTATTATTTTCTCATCAAAATCTATTTTTACTTTTTCTGGGTATGTGATTAAGTTCTCATAGAAGTTAGGACACTTTTTCTTAAACATTATTTCATAAGGAATGCAATTTGTGGAGTCATGTATGGAATAATTCAGACACTTTTCTATGAACGGTACATACTCTGCCCATTGTTTGTGGTTGTCATGTACATAGGTGCGAAACATTCTTCCTAGTTCTCTCATACATCTTTCACTAGGATTGCTCTGTGGATGGTAAACAGATTTATTTCTGAAATGTATGCCTTCCCAACCTAACGTTTCATAAAATAATTGTGATGTGAATTGACTACCATGGTCACTTAAAATCATTTTTGGTTTGCCTACTTCCGTTATGTAATTTTTTCGCTTAAAATTTTAGCCGAAGCTTTCTTGATACTATACAATTTTATATATTTTGAAAAAACATCTGACATTACAAATATGTACTTGACACCTCCCTTGCTAGTCGGCAATTCTCCGAATAAGTCTATTGCTACAGGTTCTAAAGGTTCACTTGGCACATTACTTTGCATTAAACCCTGTTGCTGTTGAGTCCTAACCTTACTTTTCTGGCATATTATACAAGATCTAATTCTTTGTTTTATTTTATTTTCAAATTGTGGAGTAAAAAATATTTGTTTTAGAAATTTATAACATTTATTACTTCCTATATGGCCATATCTTGAATGATAGTCATCAATAATTAAGTTTGTAATTGATTCAGGCACATATAGCCTATATTTAAATGTATCATTCTTTTTGTAAAATAATATGTCTTTATAAATAGTATAGTGTTCTTTTAATTCCTCACTTTTCTCATCATTCAAATTAATCATATCCATTATATTTTTACAGTTTGGGTCTAAATTTTGCTTTATTATTATATCCTTAAATAAATTTCTCAATTTTTTATCTCTATCTAAATTTTGTGTTTCAAGTTTTGTTCTATAAATTTTAATTACATTCTTGTCATTATTATTCAAAGTTTCAGTTTCATTAATTCTAGAAATAACATCAGCTACAACATTTTCTTTTCCAGGGCAATATTCAATCTTGATATTATATTCCTGTAAGTACAACATCCATCTTAAAAGTCTACCATTTGTGAGTTTACAGTTTTTAAGAAAAATTAAAGCTTTATGATCTGACCTTATTATCGTTTCGTTGCCTAAAATGTAGTTTCTAAATTTTTTACATCCAAATATAATACTCATTAGTTCTTTTTCTGTTATTGTATATTTCCTTTCAAAATCCTGTAAACTTCTACTGGCAAATGCAATTACTAAATGATCACCTAAACTGTCAATTTGATATAGAACTACACCAAGAGCTACATCAGAAGCGTCGGTATTTAGATAAAAAGGTTTATTAAAATCTGGATGACGTAATATTATATTTTCCAAAAACTTTTCTTTAATTTCATTGAATGTATGTGTGTCATTAACTTGCCAGTCCCATGCTTTCTTATTATTTATAGTTTTACTTGCTAACAGATGTTTAAAGTTTGAGGTTAATTGTGCATAATTATTTCTAAATTTTCTATAATAATTACAAAGTCCAAGAAAGCTTTGTAATTGTTTTAAGTTCTTAGGAATAGGAAAATTTTGTATTACTTTTACTTTATCCTCATCTGGCATGATTCCTGAATCAGATATGACATAACCTAAAAATTTTATTTTATTTTTACACAAGTTTGATTTATTTAGTTTTAAGGTAACATTGAATCTTTTTAATCTATCAAATATTTTATCTAGGTGCATTAAATGTTCTTTAAATGATTTAGATGCTATGCAGATGTCATCTACATATACAACTGCAAATTTTGTCACTTCAGGACCCAAAACTTGTGTTAGGCCTTTTTTAAATATTGATGTGCTTACATTTAGTCCAAAAGGTAGCCTCTTAAATTGCAAATTCCTGCCATTAAAGTTAAACGCAACATATTTTCTCGAATTTTCATCCAAAGATATTTGCCAAAACCCTGATACCAAATCGATAGTGCTTATGTATTTGACCCCCTCAAAGCGTTGTAAAATGTCATCAATATGTTCAGGCGCTTCCCTGTCTGTTATAATCACTTTATTTACCTGCCTAGCATCTAGACATAACCTCACTGAACCATCTTTTTTGATTACACACACTAAAGGATTAGAGTATGGACTATCTGAGTTTTCTATAATATCTAAGGCTATTAACTTTTCTATTTCTTTATTTACCAAATCTTTCTTGGAGTGTGGAATAGCATATGACCTATTTATGATTTTTTCTTTATTGTTTATATTTAATTTTGCATTAAAGTTTCTTATTTTACCTGGTTTATCTGAAAATATTGATTTATATTTATCTAACAAAGATTTTAGTTGTTGTTTTTCATTATCAATTGTAAGGTTAGTATTCATTAAAACATCATTTATATTATTACACCAATCCTGATCTTTATCACTAAATTTATTATCATTTTCATAAAAAAATTTACTGTAATGCATGAATAGTACTTCCTGTGTAGGAATGATATTATCATTTAAGTTTTCTAATTCATTAAATATTGAACCTGTATCACATAACCTCAACGCACCTAACCTGTTGTCGTTGAACTTGTTATAAAATTTTGTTGTTATGAGTTTGTTATTCATTTCAAAACAAATGATTTCTCGTTTGAAGTCTATTTTTACTTCATGTTTTCTTAAAAAGTCACAACCTAATATTATGTTTATATTTAAACCATTTACCACTAAAAAGTTAATTGGAATTATTTCTTCGCCAAATTTAGTTTCTATGCAAATTTGCTTCGTAATTGTTTTACTTCTAGTACCAGTCACACCCATTACAATTAAATTTGATACAGGAAGTTCCATTATAGAATTATTTAAAGTTTTATTTATATTTAAGTATGTACTTTCATTAATGACAGTAATCTCAGATCCTGTATCTACTAAACAACTATATTCACCTTGACCTATTTTAATTTTAATTTCAATAATTTCCCCTTTTACATTACTAGTGTTAATATCATTATAATTATCTTCCTTAATTAATTCCTCATTATTTAAAATCATTAGTTCATCATGTTGTATCTTTTTCGTTATTAACGAAAAACTCTTAACCTCACTATCATTTATAGGCCTATTTATGTCTTCTGGCAGTAATCCGTTCATACCTATTCCTGCCTTGTCCCATTTCCCCTATTACTACTGTTTCCATTTACATTTCGATTCTCAGAGCCCCTATTTACTGGTGGTGGTGGTCCATTGCTACTATTTCCTCTAAAATGACCATTATTATTACCCCTAAAATTGTTATTGTTACCTCTAAAGTTGCTATTGTTTCCTCTAAAACTATTATGTCCCCTAAAATTATTGTTATCGCTTCTAAAATTATTATTATTTGGTCTATTTTGGTTTATACTATGGTAGTTCATACTATTTTGGTTTTGAAAGTTTCTATTTGGTAATTGTGCATTACCCATGTTTGGCCTATTTCTATGATCTATGTAATGACCCCTATTTTCTATCACATTGGCATGTCTATTAAAATCGTTATTAATTATGGATTGACTTTCCTGCCAATCCATTACTATTTTTTCTAAATTGTTAAGGTCAGTTGGCCTAGCTGCAAGTAGTACTAATTTCAGACCTTCTGGTACATGTTTTACTATGTGTTTGATAAATGAGTTTA
The DNA here is from genome assembly GCA_963513935.1 of Aphrophora alni. NCBI lineage: Eukaryota > Metazoa > Arthropoda > Insecta > Hemiptera > Aphrophoridae > Aphrophora > Aphrophora alni. The sequence goes on along the minus strand of OY740776.1, from coordinate 20,079,892 downwards.
TTGGCATCGGTGGGTCTAAATATTGAGTTTTATGAAAGGACTTAATGATGTAGTTATGTATCTCTTTTATTGGGCCCCTTTATATCGGACCTAACATTAATTTACTTCGGAAACTCTCCTGTTTTTCCTGAGACCAAAACCTATCAAGAAAAGCATTTTTAAACATATCATAGTTTGTCCATTCCTCTTTATGTGCCTCAAACCAAGTGTAGGCTTCTTCTTTTAAATATTTTTTCATGTAGCAAACCATGATATCCCAATTGTTTTCTCTTATATCTTCTAACACCTTTAGTGATTCTAAAAATGTTTTTGGGTGAGGCCCTTTTGTTTCATTAAAGAATTCTGTGATTAACACATCATTGAATTTTTCGTTTAGCCATAGTGTAGGCTTAACGCCATAATTACCGTTTTGTTTTAAATTTTGTAATTCTTTTGATAATTTGCAATCTATTTTATTAATGGCTAAATCCTGTTCATTACACTTAACAACTAGTTTATTCTCTAATGTTTCAAAATTATTTTTATTATCAGATTCTATTTTAGATTCGAATGTCAACAGTTTGTCTACTTGTTCTAGTTTAAATTTATCAACCACTGTCCTAATCTCTTCACCTGTTTTAGTCACAATGTCTAAAGTTTCTATTTTAAAGCTATCTATTTCCACCTTAGTTTCAAGTTTCAATTATAAATGCTGTTCTTCTACAATATTTTTAAAATCTATACTATCCTTTAACAAGTTATCAAATTTACCATTAAACTCTTCTCTAAATTCTATTTTATATTTTTCAAGTTTAGCATTTTGAGTGTCAAACTTATTGTTAAGTGTTTCTAAGGCTAACTTATTTTCTTCCTTCATCTGTTCAAATTTACTATCAAAGTTTTCTAGTCTATCATTTATTTCTACCTTATTCAAATTTATTTCTTCTTTTAACTGTTTAAAATTGACTTCACATTTCTCAGATTGATTAATCATATCTACCTTCATTATTTCAAATTTATTATCAAACTTATCATTCATATCCTTAAAATTATTTTCAGACTTTTCAAATTTATTGTCACTATCTAATTTATTTAATTTCATATCATCTCTTATTTGTTTGAAATTACTTTCAGATTTTACATTAATTTCTACATTATTTAACTTCATATCATCTTTAAGTTCTACTTTATTTGAATTCATTTCTTCCCTTAATTGTTTAAAATTACTTTCAGATTTATCAAATTTATTATTTAAGTATTTCACCAAATCATCGAAGTGTTTAAACTTAACTTCGTCACTAGGAGAGCTAACCTGTTCTGATAATTTTACCTCCGCCATGCTTTCGGATTCAGTAAGGCTTGCTCCTAAACCGGATTCGTCTAAATTATTTTTATCTGTTTCCATCTTAATTACTATTAATTATAAATTCTCAATTATAATTTATTTATACTCTACAATTATCCCTTTATTTGAATTTACTTTAATTTTAATTTTTTAAATGCGTAAAACCATGTACCACGCTATATTCATAACTGCATATTCGGAATGAGAAGTAAATCGGGCGCCATTTGTAAGTTAAGTCTTTTTAGCTTTAAGAGCTTTTAAACAAAATTTGAGTTACCTTTCTAGTTGTAAGTCTGCGTTCTTACAATTCTACTATTAAGCTTACCATTTTAATTTACCTGAAGGGTAGGGTTGCAATCTCAATCGTACTTACAGTTACTCCTATAGCATGGCACATGGTCAACACAATGATCTAGCCAGACATATTTAAAACAAGAAACCTTCCTTTGATTATATTATTGAAAAACAGAGACATTATTGTTTAAATAAAAATATTACTAACATTCAACTATATGAAATACAAAAATTATATATACGTGCAAGTTATTGTTCATAATTAATGTTCAAAATCAAAGTTCCTAAATGTTCCAAATTAAACCAGTGATGTTATATTTTTATATATTTTACACTTTACTCACGAGTAGCCATTGTCCATAACTTTAAGTCGTTCTAACTCACTACTAACGGAGATTTTCCATCTTGGACTGAAAGCGAGTCTGTCCAGCCATTTTTTTATACGACTGTTTCGTGGAGGCTCCTGACAAAGACTGACTAAACCACGCTTCTTCTTGCTTGCTTGGCAAAGCTAACGCAGAGGCTCATGGGAAGTTTTTCCAGGGTTTCACTTCCTGCCAGCACGGCTTCTGCAACGTTTGAATTATTTGACGTGCACACTTTTGAAATTCAAACTTTCAATGTTATACATTGTTTTAAACTGTTTCAACAATCACTGGTTATCACTGTTCATTTAAATATTGTTTAGGAACACTTTACAGTTACTTATTTCTATATAATGTTTATTTTCTATTATTACTCTATACATTATTAATATTAATACTAACATTTATTGTTTTATTATTTTTATTGGTTGAAAGATGTCCCATGCTTACAATGTAGTCAATTAATTGGCTACTCAATCCACCAATTTTTCTACAATAGTGTAACCAAACCTGCAACAGGGTAAAAACAATTAAACAATTTTTTACTTTAATAATTTACTGCCTATAATTCAGTTAAAACCTTGAAATCAGCGCCTTCACATTTTCTTAGGGCAAAAATATTTTTCTTTTCTCTGCTGGAATTAATTTCTGTGGTTTGGTATCCTGTAACTTGTAAAGTCTCAAAAATCTGCCAGTCCCTTTCTAGCCCTTCTGTTCGGAATCAAACTCCCTAGGCTGTCTTCTTCCACCACGGCTAGCGACGCAGTCGGTATCTTCTAACCTCAAAAGACCCCCTCTACTTGGTGCTCGTCGCTTATATATCTTTCATCACCTGTGGTGTTCTACTTCCAATGCAAGTCAAGCATTTCAACACTTTTTCAATTCTTTCACAATAGTTGGGCCATTCTGAATGTCGTATGTTTACATTATACTAAAATGAAATAATTATAAATTACATTAAATATATTCCTAACAGTGAGAATGTTTATGCAATATACTTGTACCATTTATTTTCAATGTCTCATCATCAACCAATCCAAATGTTTGTTATCAGTAGCAATCTGTTAGACACGTTACACAGCTACTAAATATATATCACAATTAATTTACAGTCTAAAAGGCTTTGTGTTGTAAACAAGTGTGACGACTCCACCCCATGTCTTTAATTGAACAACAATTTAAAAAAATTTAACATCAAGCTCTAAAATTATCCACTTGTAAATAAATTGTCTATTTTCTCTGAATATTGACCTTTGATGGTATTTTTTGTTATTTTACAGTATTGAACACGAAATTCTATTGACCTGTTAATGAAATAGGTTACTTAGAATAAGTCTCATAGGCTAAAATATATTCTAATGTTTATAAGAAAATATGTGGTTAAGCTTTCAATTTATTTGTTTTTGTTTTAGGATATCAATGAAGAAATTACCAGTGGTAAGTTTGTCCATACATTTTAACTTAACATTTTTTTAATGCATATAAAAGTAAATAGATAACCACACATTATAATTAGTCTTATTAAATTTCATTACAAGTAATTCTTACTGTTTTTATCTTAGCATATATGTTGTGGTATACTGTGAAATATTTACCCTCGTGGAATTTTTACTCCCTACTAGTTCTACTGGTAAGATTTTACAAATTTTCATTTCTATATTGCAATTAGACCTGAAACAAACTTAAGTGTGTTATGGAATAGTTATGACACCTATACCTACTATTGATGAGTGTAACTTTTTTTGTGTATATTTTCTTTTTTTCAAATACTAACATTTTTCAAAAGTTGATTAAAGTTTTTGTCTCTGTCGTAAATAATACAAAAATTGACTTAAGTATGTTAAGTATTCCTTAAGTATTCAACTATTTATAACTATATGCCAACTATAGAAAAATTCAACATTTTTGTTTGTACCCCTTTCTGCTTGTCTTAAGTTAACATTTTTCAATAAAGGTATTTTTACACTTTTTGTCCCTATATTATAACTGAAACTGAACTATGCTTGAGTATGATATAGAATAGTTATAACCCTATGATGACTACAGAAAAATGTAACTTTTTTTCTTTTGTACTTCTTTTTGTTTTTTCCAAGTTAACATTTTAAAAAAAGAGTTGATTTTACAAGTTTATGTTTCTGTCAAAAATAATATAAATTTTTGCCCCTATACCGTAACTAAAACCCAAATCTATTTGAATATGTTGAATCGTTACAACTCGAAGCTGGCTGTAGAAAAATAGAACTTTTTTCCTCTTTACACCTTTCGTTTTTCTAAAGTTAATATTTATTAAAAAAAGAAGTAATTTTACAAGATGTCATCCCTATATCACAACTTAAACTAAAATCTACTTGAATATGATATGGAATCGTTACCCTGTGCCGACTAACTGTTGGATATTGACCTACACAACAGTCACCATCTCCATAAATGTGTTTAAGATTTTCTGTATGTTTTTAACAGCTTCATTGCTGACTAACGGCCTGAATGCTTTTTTGTATAATAAACAACCTTTTTATTTTTACTAGAAATGTTAATTTGAAGTGAGCGTTCTTCATAGAACACACACTGTCACTTAGTTTGCACTAGAGTTACAGAATTGAAATATACAAGCCATAAAACACAACTTTTCTTTTTCATGGTTGTGTTTATATTTTAGATAAAATGTACCATATGATTAAATTGCACAACAATAGTTATACAATTATGAATACAATTAAATAACAGATGTTCCATAAACCTACAATGTTTCCTCAGGGAAATGCCAACAGGACTTTATGGACATGGTGTATTTTGAAGAAATGATTTATTAGTTTCAATAACAAGGGCTTTATTAAGGCATAATAGGATAATATATTATTGATTTATTACTGAAAAAAAAATTGGTTTAAGGTAATTTTTGTTATCATTTATTGTATTCATTGTCACAGTAAATTTAGGGCAATTTAATTGTTTTATTTCATATTGAGTTGGGTTTTATAAGCACACAATCTAAAATGTTTATAAAGAATGTTCTGAACATTTGTTTTATGAATGCCTAGTTTCGAACTGCCTCGAACTAGACTTTTAAGGCTACACAATTATGACTATTTTAGACTCTCCAGATTATCCGATTTGTATGGTCTAGTTGGGAATTTCTTGATGTCCACATTTTTCACTTTTTTTAAAGTAGTTGTACTAAAGAATACTTGTCTTGTCAGTATGCCAAAGACAAGATTTTGATTTACTGTAATGACTGATTTAAACTCATCAAACTGTATGGAACAGTATTCTTTCTGTAACTACCATATTGTAAGTGGTAAATGATGTGCAACACAGTAGCATCTGTGCATTCAGAGTCATTACAATGACGAATAACAAATCTATTAAAGTAAATCATTGAAATCAAGAAGATTGGTTGATTATTGCTCATGCATTGTTGAAATGGTATGAATAATTGGTTCCTAGTGCAGAGAGTTATTCCTAGTGCTATTCCTTGTAAGGGTTATTGCTAAGTTTTGTAAGAATACAAGTGGATCAGGCTAATAACAACTTTAAATAAATCAATTATTATTCTATTGTCATTTTTACAAATTTTAAGAAAAAACTTTTATTTACAATTTATATGAAAAATTAACAGTTTGAGCTTGCTACTCACCTTCTTTTGAGATTTTATTATTTAACAGGACTATTCCTTATGTTTGGTGTTATGTATGTCATAATTTTGGTAATTTATTTCATATCAATGGGGGAAAAAACACCCTAATTAATTTATTCATGTTTACAGAAACAGAATTTGTCAATGACGAGGACACTGGATCTTGGCCATGTACAACAGACCATACATTAAAAACATCTAACCAATTCAAAGATGAAGAAACATCAAATCTAATGTCAGCAGAGAATGAAATGTTTAATTTGTACTTCTGTAGTTACTGCATTTTCAGTTCAAGCTCAAAGTTTCAACTTGAACTACATTTAAATCCACACAGTGACTTGTTTACATCTATAGGTCAAACTGACAGTAATAATTGTATAAATCGGAAACAACATAACTTTAACTATAGTTATGATAAATTAATTTGTTCTAATTTTCTTAAATTACAAAGTTCAGCTATTTTAAGAGAGGAAGTTCAGCACTACACATTGTGTGGTTTAAAGTTTACAACAAAGCATAATGTTATTAGACATATGAGAGTACACAAAGGTGAGAAATCTCATCCCTGCACAATATGTGATTCAAAGTTTGCAGGAAGAGGTCATCTTATTAGTCATATGAGAGTACACAAAGGTGAGAAATCTCATCCCTGCACAATATGTAATTCAAAGTTTGCAGGAAGAAGTAATCTTATTCGTCATATGAGAGCACACACAGGAGAGAAACCTTATAATTGCACAATATGTGATTCAAAGTTTGCACAAAGAGGTAATCTTACTAGTCATATGAGAGTACACACAGGAGAGAAACCTTACAACTGCACATTATGTGATTCAAAGTTTGCAGAAAGAAGTCATCTTACTAATCATATGAGAGTACACACAGGAGAGAAACCGTATAACTGCACATTATGTGATTCTAAGTTTGCGGAAAAAGGTACTCTTACTAGTCATATGAGGGTACACACAGGAGAGAAACCTTACAACTGCACATTATGTGATTCAAAGTTTGTACAACGAAGTGGTCTTAGTACACATGTGAGATTACACACAGGAGAGAAACTTTATAACTGCACAAAATGTGATTCAAAGTTTGCACAAAGAGGTACTCTTACTAGTCATATGAGGGTACACACAGGAGAGAAACCTTACAACTGCACATTATGTGATTCAAAGTTTGCAGAAAGAGGTACTCTTACTAGACATTTGAGATTTCACACAGGAGGGAAACTGTATAAGTGCACATTTTGTGATTCAAAGTTTGTAGGAAGAGTTAATCTTACTAAACATATGAAAGTACACACAGAAGAGATGAATCAATCTAGTAAATAAGGTAACAGTAAACTCATTTTTGTAAAGGTTTAAAATTATTTTTGGATTATAAATGTTAATAATACATAAAATAGTTACTGCATTAAAAGAAGTTACAACATACAGAACAAGTCATTGAGATCATATGTAGATTTTCATATGTAATGTCATTGTACGTAATGGCAAGATGTATACTTTGTATTTATGTTGAAATATGTTACATTTCATAAAAATTTAGTTATTCAACACTTAATTATTTAAAATTATTTTTACGATTTTTATTGATTTTATGAAATTTTTTATTTAAATGAAATTATGGGAATCGTAACCAAGATGTTTATGGTTTGTTTTTTTCTACAAAGAAAGTGAAGGGACATAACTTTGTCTTGAGCATCAATATCAACCCTGAACAAATTTGTATGATTAAATATAACCAAGTTATAATCACTAAGTATTATTAAACTTCACTTTACTTAATCTAGTGCCAAATATATATATATATTTACGTCCATACCAATCCTGCCGCTTTTCACTCACGCGCACGACATTTCTGCCGTCCCAAGACCTTTCTGCCAGGCGGCAGAAATGTCGTGTTCATAAATGAATGATGCGTGAACATAACAATTTTTTTTTTTAGAATGGTAATATTTTTTAAGCTATAATAATCTCTAATTATAATAATGTTACACATTAAATAGCAATTTTACAATTATTTTTTTCATTTTCTATAAATGCTTGTAAATATGAAATGTCAGGGATAAATCTGAGAAAGTCAATTCCTAAATAAAGCAATAAAATTTGTTCTTTATTATTAAAAAAAACTTAAAATTGAATTTAAAATTTCATTAGTATTTTGTTAAGATTTAGTTGTATATCATTATTTAAAGATTTTTTCAAAATAAAGTTTATAAATCAGCTTAAATATAGAAAATGTAAGTTATATTTATCTTATAATGAATGATTTATAAATTTAATCTTCAAAACACATTTAATCTTGGTTTCTTCCTTATAAAAAGTAATGAATTTAGTTATAAAATTGAGCATTAATATAGGCCAACTAATAATTATTTGTTCTACATTTATTTTAAGATTTTTAAATAGATTCAATGTAAAAATAGATATTCACATCAAAATATTAATTAACAGAATAGGTAATAATTTTTTTTAAACTACAATCAAACAATTATAATAACCTTTATAAAATTCTAAATTATTCAATTTTTTTGTGAAAAATAATAATAAAACGATAAGTTATTTTTTGTCACATTATTTTCAGAGAATAAATTAAAAATAATACGTTGGTTATACTCTTTTTCAAATTCTAATCTCATGGGGACCTGATTATATTACTACAGCTATCAAATTGTTCATTTTCAATTTGCATTTAATTATTTTCGCGTTTAGGGTTAAGGAAAATAGATTTATATATATATTGTGTAGTATTATTTGTTATGGTAAACTATGTTATTGTTGTAGACTAGTTCCATAACCTCAATAATAAAACATAAATCTCATTTTCACAAAGCATACTGTAAATGCATATTATATAAAGTATGCAAATATTGAATAAATAATTTTTAATTATGAAGAAAAAAGTAAAATTTTAATTAACCTACTATTAGGATATTTTTGAAAGAGTATTTACGATTAATTAAATTCTTCATTACTTCGGCTATTATTTTTACAGAGAATTTTGTAGGATTCTACAATTGTAAATAAATACGCTGGATAGTTAGTACTTAGTGTAAACTTCTTTTTTTTTTTTTTAATAAAGGTACATAGCCTACTGTTTGAAAGTATACCTATTTTTAATTATTTTTTTTCAAATGTCCCTGAAATTATGAATTGTGTTTCAAATACAGATTTTTCCAAAAAAAAATCATTTTCTCAGCTTTTGCTTAATTAAATGATTTCATTATAATATTTTCCGAAAGTTTATTTAATTTCAATAATAAAAAGTAAGACAACTTAATATTTTTAAATGTTTTTTTTTTTTGATGATAAATCTCAGATTTTATATTGAGTTTATCTTTTATAGCCTATTTGTTTTTATCAATCTAAATAAATATAAATATAAATATATATATATATATATATATATATATATAAATGTTTCATATAACTTGAAAGTTACGATACTTTAAGGAATAGCTGACTAGAGCGTTTTAAAACATTTTGGATTTTTTTATAAAAATATTTCTATATGTTTTTTAAATTAAATCGCATCCACAGGCATTTTTTATATAAAATACCATAAAAATTATCATTTATTTGGATACAAACTGACTAAATTATTTTTTTGGCAGAAAAAAACTAACTTTTTTAAAAGATTTTAAAAGTCATATTTTTTTTATGTCAAACAGTATATTTAGAAAAAAAAATTTAAGAAGTTTATTTTCATCAAGACTTCATTTTAATACCTTATAAGATAATATGCTCACAAATTTGATAGAACCGTTAATATTTTTAAATGACATAGAAAAAAATCTATTTATTAATCATGCACGAATATTTTTAGAATTTTTTACTTAATTAACATGTAATAGATATATAGTCCTAAAAAAAAATGTGAACACTCTAGTTTGAAGGTGAATAGAAAAATAACCAAATGCCCTAGCTTTATTTTGTGTATGTAGTTATAATTTTTGAAGTTATGGCTCATAATTATTAATAGAGGAAGAGCGTAAATAATGCATATTTTAGGTATATTTCAAACAAAAGTTACATTTGAAATATTATAACTTACAAACGCGCTGCACGATCTTAATGAAATTATAATACCTTTGATTTTTATATTATTGCAAAGTTTGAGCTTGTGTTATCCTTTCAAGGAAAATAGATGTTTATTTGTTGAAACAACATTTTCTCCGGAGTGGAATGTTGTAAGATTACTTGTTTGGTCCTGTACTGATTACAAGGCATGAAGATTAATCAGATTTAAATTTGAGGATAAGATAAAAGAAACCACTGGTTTGATTCATTGATATTTGTATCAGTTAAGTAAGGCTGCGCACAGCAACAAACGGTGTGCGAAAAGTTAAGAAACGTTAAGTATTTAAAATTAAATATTACATGCTGTTATTATTTATTGTTGGATGTAGACATTTGTGTTAGGTATGGTTATAGAACTAGGCTGGTTATAGAATTAGATCACACAAATGTATTTCGAATATGGACTGTGTTTAAAACTTACCATATGACCAAAGAGTAAGTACGGTGGATATTATAACTTCAGATATATTACTATAGTAGTTTATTTTATGTTTAGATAAATTATTATGGTAAATTTTTTTATTTTTTTTATGGAAGAGGTATTAGACCTACCAATAAGTAACTATACAATCGACTTATGATAGTTAAATATGGATTTTAATCTATTAATGAAATTATTTTTATGAACTCCATCTGATTGTTCCAATGATTGCTTCCATCGACATCTTTACCTAACTAGTTTTGATAGTAGGCCCCTACCATTAAAATGTACAATTGAGTTGATATTTTTATAAATCCCTTTGTAGTTTACATTATTATTTTGTTCCTTACTTTTCTATGATACATTTTCACCTTTCCATACATACCTCTTTTCATGTCTAGCACACAGTTTCTCTTTCTCATATTTCAGTAAACAATCTAAGAATTAATTGTAAGTTATAATAAAATGCATTCTCTCTCTCTTTTCTTACCCCTCCCCACTACTTCCCAACTACTGTCAGTTTTTTATAGGCTTACTCACTTTTCTATCACTCACTCATATACTACCAGTGTTCTATTCTAATATTTTGCATTCCAAATCTTAATTCAAGATGCCTTATGTGAAAATCAATGCACTGTCACAGGTCAGAAGCGTCGGTGTGAGCTGATGGGCTAAGTGAACCCAATGAATTAAATGATTTGATCACTTAGTTAAATAATATTCTGAATAAATTATTTCAGCAATATTATCTTCATAAAAAACTTCTAATATGTATTGGTTGTAAAGTACTTTTTATTTATTACAATTAAAAAAAAAAGTTTTATAAAAAACAAAGCACTGGTTTTGGTTTTACGACAATATTAAAATTCCAATTCATAATAATTATTTTGAATGTATGTAAACGATTTTAACTTTGAAATATAATATATATATAATAGGATTACATTTCTGTTAACACTTACAAGTATTTTTATACAATGTAAAAATCTCCTTTGGAAGTAGAATCCGAAAAAAAATACATTCTAAATATTACTAACACGTTTTTATTAACTCGCTTTCTTGTCTGTCTGTACATGTAGAAATTTTAAACTAACTTCTAAATGAGTTAGAGACTAAAAAAACAAAAAAGAAATTTTAAACATAGCTCGGAACTGGATGACAATGCAATATTAAATCATTTTCGGCCCCAAATTCTCCCTCAAATTAAATATTATCTTATACGATGAATATTAGCTGTTATTGAAATAAGTTATACATGGTTTAGGATATAAAAATAATAATTAGATTTTCTTAATGCTCCCTCTAATTAAATATTGTCTTATATAATGAATATCAACTGTTATTGAAATAAGTTATACATGGTTTATGATATAAAAATAATAATTAGATTTTCTTAATTCTCTCTTAAATTAAATATTGTCTTATACAATGAATATCAGCTGTTATTGAAATAGGTTATGTGCATTATTGACAGGTAGCTTAACACTTAAATAGGATACGTTACGACATGGTTTAGGTTATAAAAATAATAATTAGATTTTTTTTTTAATGTTTTTTTAATTTTTCATGGCACAATACAGATTTATAACACCTCTGTCAAGAAATTGCATAGCTTCTTTGTAATAAATTTACAATATTTTCTTTAATGTGTGTTCTATGGGTTATGATCAATGAACATTTTACTGTCCAAAATTTAAGATTTTAAATATGTAAATTACCTAATAAATAATTTACTATAAAAGTTATAAATTAACTTCTCCTAGAATTATTTTATAAATTGACCCGAAAATTTGTGTAAGTACAAAGTTATAAATTGAAATAATTAACAGATAAAAAAAAACATAAAATAATCATAACATAGTATTTTTTTAAAAGTAAACTCATAACTAGGTAAACATAATCTCATTTCAATTATTGTTATGAATCTTACACCAAACTTGACACAATACCGTTAGCCCATCTAATGGTTTGAACAGTGTTAAATTGAGTTGAGTTAAGTCGTGTGGGTTTTTAAAATACTTTTTACATGGCTACTTTTAAAATATAGGGCCTATTTAAGAACAACAAGGACTTAACCAAATTTAATCTAACACCTTTCTAGACCAAAATAAAGTACGTACATACAACACTTAAAATCATAAAATAATCAAAAATCAAAAAATCAATTAGCCATGTTTATAAAACGTACTAAAATGTATTAAATAAATAATCATGTCCCGTTAAGATTTTTAACTCTGTACAAATTGACCTGAAAATATGGGACTGTAAATTTTTTATGGTAGCTTTTAAAATAATTGTAAGATGTAAAATAAAAAACTTGGAGTGCATGCAATAGATGAAAATTAAATTTATAAATCTGGGTAGAATTTATATATAACACAGGGAGAAAATATTTAAATACAAAATTATTTAAATTAACTTCAATGTCCTATCTTACCAAAAAGGGTTACCATGTTAACTAACTCTGTGGGTTCTTCCTGAAGTGGCGGAGGAGAGACATTTTAACAACTATCTTACGATTCTATATATTTATAAAAATAAAACATAATTTACAATACCAGAGCATCATATTATTAAAATGAATAAAATTATCAACAATCTTCAAGGTCAATCTTGGTTTTAACAAAGACAAAAATCAGGAATTTGGAATGGAGCCTTTATCAGACTTCATTTATTTTGTATTGTCTGTTCTAGCTATTAATATGCTTCCATAACTGTTTAATATTTTGTTAGAAGAAACTTATGTAAATTAAAACTACAATTTTTTAGTATAAACCACAAAATTTTAATTGAATTCTTGTATAAGTCCTTGACAATGCTTTAACTAGCGAAACCATGGTCAGCAAGTTTCCATTAAAATATTGTGGTTTATACTAAACAATTGTTGTTTTAATTTATTTAAAATGGAATACCACCAAGTACCTACGGTCTTTAGCACAAATAGAAACTTATGTTATTATTTTACATTATTGATATCTGTGACATGGTTAGTTTTGTACAGATGTTCGGTTACTCTTGATTTTTCGGGTCTGTAGCATTTTAGATGGGCCTAATGTTCTTTAAACCTAGTGGTGATTTTTCTCTTTGTTTGACCAAGATAACCCTTGTCACAGTCATTAGGGCTACATTTAATTTCATAAATAACAGAAATATAAGAAGTTAAATTTAATATAGGCTAATATTTTATGATTTTTTTAATATTGGGGCTGACTTGTTTTTGTTTTCTTTTTAATAGATTGTCAATGTAGGTCATCATACTACTGACAGATCTATTTTTATAAAAATGTTTATTTTTATTGAAAAAAATGATAATTTTATCTCTTGGAATTGTTTTTTTCCCCAAAATATCATTTCCGAACTCAGAAAAAAGACGTTCTTTCTCCAGCGGAGTCCACCTTTTTCTAGATATTTTAACACTTTTAACAACTTCATTATCTTCCGATGATTCTGAATCTTCTTTATACTCATAATTAGAATCAGAATCATCGGTTTCTAATGGATGTGTGTTTTTATTATTAGAAAGTGTCGAACAACTGGAAGCAGGAAGTTCTTTTTTCTGAGTTTCAAGTTTCATCTTGATTCATATCTGGGAGCACTTCATTTTTTAAATGATCACTGACTTCTACCAATGCAGAAGCCGTGCTGTACTCCCTAACAGCCTGAATCTTTGTTTGCCCTATACTTTGAGCCTTAAACTCGTAACAGCTATGTTTCAGGTGAAACCATAACTTATCTCTGCGGTACCTACCACCACAGTATTTACACAGTTTAGTGTTTGTGAAGGTAGGTACCCCAGAATGCCAAGTTTTAGGCAACAGTAAGGTGCATTGTCCCCCACTTTGTAATATTTGTTTATTTACAATTTCTAAATTCAAGTTTCTCATTTTTTTGGTAATTACCAACTTTTGCTTCCTTTTTTCTGCTTTAGAAAAATTACTGTTGGTAATTAACAAAAGAGCCGCCCCTTCTTATGTATTAGAGTGTTTGTTTTCAATATGCTTTGCAAAATCCCGAGGACACAAGTAACAATAAAGGCACTTGTGTCTCCTTTTCGGATGTTGCAGTGCTTCCGGTGGGGCTTGCGATGGGACGTCTGATGTGGTTTGTGCTGGGACTTCTAATGCTACAATCTATAAACAAAATTAGGTTTTATTAAAATGATATAAACTAAATAATTATCTTACTTACACCAATCCCCTTAATAGTAAGTATATATGCAACTTCAAACGACTAATGTCTTAAAATAATTGGGATTGGTAAAATAAAAATAATAATAAGGTCATCAGAACCTTTGCTACCAAAAAAGTCATTGCATTCATAGTGAATGACTCAATTATTACATGTTGTCTTCACAAGAATATCAACTCGTATTTTGCTTAAAAGTCATATAATTACAATTTAAATTTCAATAGATTTAAGACATTTTTCACAAAGAAATTTTGTAATGAAATTTGTTATACTTTTTTAAATATAAATAAATAAAAACAACTAATCAAGTTTATTAAAATATTATATTAAATGCTACAATATATTTTATTTTTACAAAAAAATATTTCTGTTATTATAAAGATTACTACACTTGCACAACAGCACTAAAATACAAACAAATTGCTATGGACCTTTGGTCTCAAACCGCATAGAAGAATCTTACGTTTGAACCTTTGGTACCAAAAACAAATTCATTAAATTCGTAGTGCATGAAGTAGTCATGGAGAATAACTAATGCCTAGACCTTTAGGAGCGTACGACCTACAGTACCTTTTGTATCGACATTCCAGTGCCTTGGATAAAATATCCGGTGGCCGCCATCGCCCGACACATTTAGTCTGTACGATCTGCTCCATTTGGTTCGGCGCTTAATTTTTCTCTCGTAATCCTCATTAATATTTTCAATCTGCTATATTTTATGCTTAAATCACGGATTTCAGTTGTTTTTTTTTTATTTATATGTTTCTATATTGTAATTTTTGTTACAAAACAAATCCTACTTAATTTAAAATGTTGATTTAATTAAAAATCCACAGTTTTTATATTAAAACATAACTTTCTTTATTGTAAACATCATCTAAATTATAGCTGTATTTTTCAATTTTTAAAGAACAATATCGAGTACTTACTAAAAAACTTCTATTGCCTGATAATAACGTGGAAATTACCTGGTTAGTCAAGCAGTCATTTTTAGAATGGTCACTGGGTATTTCAAATAAATACCTTCACCCATCTTTGTCTTACTCTTTTTCGTTTATTACATGTTGTCTTCACAAGAATATCAACTCGTATTTTGCTTAAAAGTCATATAATTACAATTTAAATTTCAATAGATATAAAACTTTTTTCACAAAGAAATTTTGTAATGAAATTTGTTATACTTTTTTAAATATAAAAACAACTAATCAAGTTTATTAAAATATTGTATTAAATGCTACAATATATTTTATTTTTACAAAAAAATATTTTTGTTATAAAGATTACTACACTTGCACAACAGCACTAAAATACAAACAAATTGCTATGGACCTTTGGTCTCAAACCGCATAGAAGAATCTTACGTTTGAACCTTTGGTACCAAAAACAAAATCATTAAATTCGTAGTGCATGAAGTAGTCATGGAGAATAACTAATGCCTAGACCTTTAGGAGCGTACGACCTACAGTACCTTTGTATCGACACTCCAGTGCCTTGGATAAAATATCCGGTGGCTGCCATCGCCCGACACATTTAGTCTGTACGATCTGCTCCATTTGGTTCGGCGCTTAATTTTTCTCTCGTAATCCTCATTAATATTTTCAATCTGCTATATTTTATGCTTAAATCACGGATTTCAGTTGTTTTTTTAAATTTATATATTTCTATATTGTAATTTTTGTTACAAAACAAATCCTACTTAATTTAAAATGTTGATTTAATTAAAAATCCACAGTTTTTATATTAAAACATAACTTTCTTTATTGTAAACATCATCTAAATTATAGCTGTATTTTTCAATTTTTAAAGAACAATATCGAGTACTTACTAAAAAACTTTTATTGCCTGATGATAACGTGGAAATTACCTGGTTAGTCAAGCAGTCATTTTTAGAAGCGTCACTGGGTATTTCAAATATATACCTTCACCCATATTTCAAATATATACCTTCACCCATCTTTGTCTTACTCTTTTTCTTTTATTACATGTTGTCTTCACAAGAATATCAACTCGTATTTTGCTTAAAAGTCATATAATTACAATTTAAATTTCAATAGATATAAAACTTTTTTCACAAAGAAATTTTGTAATGAAATTTGTTATACTTTTTTTAATATAAATAAATAAAAACAACTAATCAAGTTTATTAAAATATTATATTAAATGCTACAATATATTTTATTTTTACAAAAAAATATTTCTGTTATTATAATGATTACTACACTTGCACAACAGCACTAAAATACAAACAAATTGCTATGGACCTTTGGTCTCGAACTGCATAGAAGAATCTTACGTTTGAACCTTTGGTACCAAAAACAAATTCATTAAATTCGTAGTGCATGAAGTAGTCATGGAGAATAACTAATGCCTAGACCTTTAGGAGCGTACGACCTACAGTACCTTTTGTATCGACACTCCAGTGCCTTGGATAAAATATCCGGTGGCCGCCATCGCCCGACACATTTAGTCTGTACGATCTGCTCCATTTGGTTCGGCGCCTAATTTTTCTCTCGTAATCCTCATTAATATTTTCAATCTGCTATATTTTATGCTTAAATCACGGATTTCAGTTGTTTTTTTTTTATTTATATATTTCTATATTGTAATTTTTGTTACAAAACAAATCCTACTTAATTTAAAATGTTGATTTAATTAAAAATCCACAGTTTTTATATTAAAACATAACTTTCTTTATTGTAAACATCATCTAAATTATAGTTGTATTTTTCAATTTTTAAAAAACAAAATCGAGTGCTTATTAAAAAACTTCTATTGCTTGATGATAACGTGGAAATTACCTGGTAAATCAAGCTGTCATTTTTAGAAGGGTCACTGGGTATTTCAAATATATACCTTCACCCTTCTTTGTCTTAGTGATGGCATCTTCTAACCATCTAATGGCCCTCTTTTTCTTTTTAGCACTGTTATTTTTATTGTTTTTGAAGTCATTTCTCCGCGTGTCTAAATAAACTTCCAATCTTGATTTTAAAAGTGTCAAAACTGAAAATTTAATGAAATATAAAGATATATTATAAGTATAATGTGCACTGTATATTATTTATTTAGGTTAACTTAAAAATGGAAATCAAAAATTAAGAAAGTTTAATAAAATAAATAAAAATTTTATTTAATATTGTTATAATATTTTATGTGTATTAAGATAAGCCTATAAGATCATTTTTCAGAAATTCATATTGAAAAATTTTAAATGAAAGGTTATTTTGAATTCAGTGTGTAGTGAAAATAAATTGAAGAAAATATTGTAAATGTTATATAAATGTTGATTTTACCTTCCTTTTTACTCGAATCTTCTTCTTCTGTGGGGATTTTTCTTTCAGAGGGAAAGAGCTCTTTCTTAACTGAAACAAATAAAGTTTTATATTAGTCCGGGTAACAAATAAAACATAAAAACCACAACCATATTCTGAATTTTTGTACAGTTGTAGTGAAAAGGAGCGTTCTGCACAACGTACACCTATTAGGTAGGTATACACCTTATTCCGCGATATTGTCTTTTTTAGTCACCTTCTTTTATTTGATTATAACCAATTAATCGAGCATCAATTTTGTATCAAATTTAGCCAGCTTTTTTTTTATATACATTCCTTTTTTTTAAGCGAAAAACCAAAAATGGGACTATCAAACTACTCCTGCCCCGCTCACCCCCACCGGCGGAGACTTTTAGTATGTGTACAAAACACTTTGGTGAAAAGTGTACCAAAATCAACAATGATATGATTTCTTTTTCTAATCGACAATTTTTGGGCTTCGTTGCCTGGAATTACCTATAGCCTACATTCCCTAACAACGATAAAGTTCACTATAACAGTTTTCTCTGAAAAACAAATTTCGTTATGTATTTCTAATAACTCTCCCTCAGTCATATTTGTGAGGTTTATCAGTCTTGATAAAAAAACTAAATTTCATTATTTGTAGACCTATAGTATTAAAAAATAAATATTTGTTGAGTTAAACAACTTTTGTTATATTTTAATTTTCCTAAATTGGATATCCTCATTTATAATTATAAATTTATATTAATATATGTAAAAATATTACCTGATTTAATTTGGTCGCAAGTTCTGGGACTCTTTTCAATGAACAGATAATATCATATTATAATGATTTATAAAATAAATAAAAAGAGAAGTAACTGTTGTATTACAACATTTTTATTATTCGTAAATTTATTCTACATTAAGGTTTTATAAATCTCTTATTTGTCTGAGATCTCTCTCTACTCGTGATTTATGAGGGTCTTTTCAATATACTTGTAATTTATTCTTATATTAGGTACATTTATGAAATTTAAATTAACTAAAATATTTAAGAATTTACATTTATAAAATAGATTTATTTATAATATCTATAATTCTAATTACAAAAGTTTATACAAAAATAACCACGAGTACTATGTTTAAAGGATCAACTTTCCAACAAATTTATTAATATATTATAAAACCAAAGATTCATTACCTCTTTCACTTTCTCATAAAACATATTTCATTTTTTTTATCTATAAAAGAGTTTTGAATTGAGACTATTGGCTTCAAAGAATCGGATATTATTTTAGATCCAATTTTAAAATAATATAAATACACTTTAATATTCTAAATAAAAAGTGTCAATAGTAGGCCTACAATTGTGGTTGTTTGTTTATTTATCAATTCTTCATTAATTCATTCAATCCTGTGTGTCAAGTAAGTAAAACATGAGTTATAATATATCAATGAAACAATATACTCAATAACTAATTTTAAAAAAATGTATCTTAACATCTGTGAAAAGCAATTTTTTTTTATAATTTTTATTTTATTTTATCATTCCAATAAAAAATTAAAAAATAACCTCAAAATATTAAGTTTGTTTTATCTCCCGTATTTTATTTTATAATAATTCTAGATAAACACCTAAAATTCGCCAAATTTTATTTACCAGAAGATATTCCTTCTGGCTCGGTTGAAGGTAATATTGCTGGAATGTTATATTTTCAGTGACTGGGTAAATATGTATGTGTGTTTATTCCATCATAACTTCTTAACAGCTAAACCGATTTTGATTTACCTTTAGTCTAGTATATGAAGCGTTTAACCCCTTAAAAAAATGATGACGGTCGGATTTATTTGCACAAGGTGGCAGAATGTGTCTTAAGGTGTGTCAATAACATTAACCTACCATAGTGGTTTTGTGAAAATTTAAATTGGGGGAAAGGAAATGGCATTTGATTTTTGTGCCTTTCTTGCCCTATAACTCTGTAAATATTAACGATATGAAAACTGTGTTCTTACCAAAATTATATCTTATTCCATTACAAATAAGCTATAATTTTTATATTTTTATTGTTTCTGTAGTGTCAATACTAAACGAGATATGACTATTTGAAGTTTATAATAATGAAAATTGTATACTGTATTTATAATGTACAGTTAACTTTCTCAACTGTGTGTCTTAATATTAGATATTTTAGTTGTCTTATACATATAAAAATATTTGAAAATATAAAAACCCTTAAAAATACTAAAATACGAAGTATAAAGGTCTGATTAGGTTATATAACATCCTAATTAAGGAAAATAATACTAAATACGGTAAAAATATATATAAACATAAAAATGGTGAAATTACGATAAATGAAGTAGAACCCGCCATTTTGTCGAGTGAATGTGATCGCCCTGATCGAACGTTTGGTATTTCTAATGAGTTTGACTTAATTTATTTTACTTCTATTTACCACAATTACCGTATTTAAAGTTAACTATCAGAATCTAGTGTTATTACTTATTGTATATATTACTGTATATATGGTTTACGTATTGAAAATAAATTGTTAATAATAGATAAAGTCTGACAAAAACTCTAATTTTTAATATATCAATATATCCTATCTGAAATCAACGTATATTAAGAAACATAATACGAAAATATATATTTTATAATAACAACAAAATACGTATTTTATATAGGCCTAAGATACTTTAAATCAGACCAAAACTGACTTAGATGTATTTGGGTTGCTTATTTTGCATCTGTTCTATCTGAAACTATTGAAATGATTTTAGTTTTAATATAAAATAATTGTTTGTAACTAATTGTCAAGAGAGAGGTATCTAACCCAATACTATAAAATGTACCAGCATCGGGAAAGAGCAAAAGTTGGTCAAGAGAAAGAGATCTAACCTAATACTTGATAAAATGTATACGTTATTAACCTTTACTAAGAGAAATATGCGTGTTATAATATAAAATAACGAATACTACGAAATGATAAAATTATTAAAATTGTATAAAATAATAAACGTATTATAACCTATAATAACATAAAATAGGTTATTATTACAACTATATTATTATTATTATTATTATTACTACTAAGCACAATGAACTGATTTTTCAACTATTTTAAAATATTTTATTATGCTTCGTTACGTTAGTTTAAAAGTTGGCCGATTTTAGCTACAACCATTAAATTTGTGACCATAAAAGCAACAGGATGCTTGAATTTATTCGTTCAACGTTTGGTTGTGTGTTACCGTATATAATCTCTGTAAAGCTTAATTAAAGAATAATTAAGAAAAGTCTGATATCCATACAACATGATGGCAGAATAAGATTACCTAAATTAGAGCTAAACCAATGTTCCGAATAAAATTGAAACGGCAAACATTATTTTATTTTAAATGTTTATATTTCAAATCCATAAATCAACTTTGAGCAATTTTGAGGTGGGTGGTGCATTTTTTAATTTCTAATTTCTTGAGATATAAACAAATTGGTGTATCTTTGCAGCTGCAAACATAAATTATTCAAAAAAGACAACTTTCAAAATAAAAGAATCAAACAAAGTTATTTGTCAAATCAAGTACTAAATTTTTAATAATTTCGAAACAAATCTTGATTTTAAAAGTTATAGCCTCAATATAGAAACTAAACCTTATAATCGAATAAACTCAGTAATGGAATAGTTACAACTCTATAACAGTAATGATGTAATATAATATATTACTCTATATATAACTCTAATTCTAATAATAATTTAAGTTAAACTACAAAATATTTGAAGAAATAAACTTACCTTTACGGGTTGTTCTATAACTTGTATGTTTCGCAGGTTAATGATCCACTAGTCCACTATAACTTGTAACTTGTACGGTAAAAGAATTCAGAATAAACACTACAGTTGACTTCTTGTTCTTGGACAGTTAGTCATCGTAACTAAGTAGGGGTAAAAAGGAGGATACCAAGGGAAGTGTACAAGAAAAAACAAAAGAAAACGGGACTTTAGCCTTGAAGGCACAAACGTGACAACGAATATACGAAAAAAGCGTACAGCGAAAAAAGCGTACACCAGGAATCTTGCGAAAAATGCGTACAGGATCAAGTTTTGACAGTTGAGGAGGGTAAGCTATGACGTCAAAACATTTAGACAGGCGAAAAATGCGTACAACATTTAGGATAAATGGATCTTTTAAAACCATTGAACTATATATCGATGGCTTAGAGTGAAAACAAACCTGATTTCCATCACACTTTTCCCAGGCTGTGGACTGGCAAAATGATAGAGATATGTTGCGCTATCAATTTGGCGTGTTTAAAATCAGCGTGTAGCCTCGTCATTTTTTTTTTTTTTTTTACTTTTTAGTTATTTTTACTAACCTAACCTAACCTAACCTAATTTAGGGGTGGATGGCCGGGGTGGATGGCCGGGGTGGATGGCCGGGGTGGTGGTTTGTACGCATTTTTCGCTTATCATATTTACCCTATACCCTTGTCAAATACCACTGTTTCCCCTTGTACGCATTTTTCGCTGTACGCTTTTTTCGTGCCACCGTGACAACACACCTAAAAAAAACAAGTAACGGGAGAATTGGCCAAGGACAGATGTGAATAAAAATTGTGTAAAAAAAATAGAAAACAAGTGTGAAGTTAGCGTGTTAAAATCCTACAACTAACATAAATGAACAGACAATGGACGACACTTGCCTCTTTCTTGACCCTACCCTATTATATAACTATACTACCAACTTTAATTTTTTTCTAAAGGTCTTGCCTTGTCATAGATCATCCTGTCTTTTTCCTAAACCGAATATTACGACAATTAAAATGACATATAATACGAACTAATATAAAACTACCCTCCGAAACTTTTAAGTCTCTATCCTCTTTACCCCAGTCAACATTTTATCTCTTATCTTTACCCTTTATTTTTGAAAGTATGTTTTTCTTACCCTCCATGTGCTAAATTCGCGATCGCGATCTAATTTAACAAGTTTTGCTAAAATCGATATACCAACGGTAACTTTTATCTATTAGGGGCTCAGCTCAAGGCTTTATTATTACAGGAAATAATACACTTTTATTGGCTGAAATATGACACATTATACATTAATACTGTCAGGAAAACCCATAGAACAAAATGAAATAAAATTTTAACTTACTACTTTAAAACTGAGGTCTGCTTCAACTCGTATCCGCAAAAAAAATAAAAATTCTTTTGTCCATTTAGTGACAATGTAAGTAATAACTAAATTAATCCAATTTCCAATATATACAAAATGTAGCAAATGTTGTTAGAAAACTAGAAATATAACATAAGTGACACTTTATTTTCTTCATAATGTCAACATCGTTGTAAACATTCATACATACACAACTTCGAATTCAGTAATTTCGCACACTGTGTGAAACTACATCCAACTTTTGCAAATTAGTGTGCTCTATTACTGTGTTTTTAGAAATTATTGGCATTTAACCTTTGAATATCATGTATTTACTAAAATTAGTTATTATAAAATATGTAATACACACAAAAAAAACAAAACAAAAAGAAACAAACATTTTGATTCCTACACCGGAGTTACCGCATTCATCACTAGCGGTACCACTTTCACATAAACAGTTATGAATATCACTTGAATTGCCAAGTTCACTCATTATTATATGTGTAATACAACACTAAAAACACTTGTCAAATTAAAAGTTTTACGTATGAAGTAGGTTTGTGGCAGAATTTGATAGGTTTAATTGACGCAATTTAAAACAAAGTAGTTGAATGAGAGACTGTTTAGCGTTTGTTATAAAGAACTATTTCGATTATTTGTTTATATATTATCTACCTAATTATAGAAGAACATTATGTAATTTATATTAAAAGAAATATTTAAATTTCGAAATGGTACAAATATTTATTTGTTATGCCACTTTCAAGGTACATTCTTATTGTATTACCAAAAGCTTACACCATTCCTATTAAAAACTGTTAGCAAATATTTGTGCATTTTGTTATTTTTTTATCTCCGTAGATATTATTGTTTGGAACTCATATTATCAGATCAAATAAGTTAATTATAACTTTAACTCCATAAACTTTATAACAAATAACAAAAATATAAAATTCCCCTCACTTTTCTAGAAGAAGAGTTATTGCGAGAAAATCATAATGTACGGGTCATCATTTTATATTTGCCACCATTGGTGTCTTGTAAACATTCTGTCGAAAAACAGTAAATGAGGAAACTGCATTACTTTTTCCTGGTACAGTATTTAAATATATTTTTGGATATTAATTATAAACACGTAGCCAGAAACGGACGCGGTTGTGTGGTCGTGTGGAAAATGTTTTGCTAGCTCTGAAAGATCCCCGCCTTTTTCAATATGGGTACCAACTTTATAATTTCTTAGGGGGACTGTTTTCGAATTTTGTAAAAAATTTATAGAATCTTTATTCTAGGTTAGTTTTTGCTAAACCTACTCGATTAAGAGTAATAGGTGCTTAATGTTTTGAATATTTAACTTCTGATACATTTTCAAGAGGGGATTTTTCATACATTCCATTGTTGAATCAAGAAAAATGTAAATAGGTATAGTCTAGGATGCGTAAACACTAATGTAGAACTAGAAAAAAACAATTAAAACCTTAATTACTTTTTGTGAGTTTTAAATCAATATTTTTGTAAACAGGTATTTTCAAAATGTCGAACAAATACCTCTTTTATTGAAACAGGATTTTGTTTTGTTTTTTTCAAATAAAACTCGTGTATGTTAGGAGTTTTTTTATCTTTAATATTTATTTCTAAACCCAACCGTTTAGAAGCTATATACAAAATTTGCCACACGGCAGTTCGTTATAAAGAGATAGATAGACTACTTAAAAAAATATGTTATTTCAAAAATTTATGATATAAATAATGTTTTAACGATTTTTTTTTACTGACAAAGTATATATAGGCCTTTATTGTTGTATAAACTTGTATAAAACAATTAAAAAAAAAAAATAATAATAATAAAATTCCGTAATTTTATGATATGTATATTTTAAAATAAAATTATACATTTTTATAATTTGTAAATTCATTCAAAAATGTGTTTTGTCTATTCTTTACAATATTGACAAACAAAGTATGTGTGTGTTTTACAAATAGTTTTATTGCACTTGACGCAGACTGTGTTATATTTATTGTCCTTGGTACTAGGGCACATGAAACAACGCTTACGTTTTGTACTTGTTGTGTTAATTGTTCCCAACCTTTGGTATGGGAGGTCAGGTAGCAACTAAGTTGAAATATGGTTCAGGACAGACAATAAGAAGTGACCTAGCCCAACGAGACTAATTAAGGGTTAAGCCATTGAATGAAAATGTTTCCACTTCTCAGTCACAAGGTTTGCTTTACAACTTGTTCGTCATAGCTGACATATTTCATTAAAAGACATTTTCCAAAAAATATTTCAAAAGTTTGGGCCAAGGAAGGTGTATGACTATACTTCTTCCCGACATCTACCTACATCCTTGAAATATATCACTCAATTTATGTCCATAAATACATCTGGTTCATTACACCTTTAGTCCAGCAGAAGCTACTATACTTTGCTATAAACCAACATTTATAACAGACTTTATAATTAAAATAGAAACTCAAATTAAGTATCTAATTTACACCAAAGTTACAGTTTTTTAATATAAACATTTGCTCATAGGTAGAAGACATGTGCCTGTAATACATTAAAATTTTAAACTTAAAAACCGAGCAACATATTAAAAATTTAATTAAAGGATAACAAATTTATCCACTAAAAAACTGAAAACAATAATTGTCTACAACACCCAAGATCAGACTATAACCAATGTTTGAGCATAAGCATTTGAAGACTCCCTCTTTCTCAGAAACGGCCTATTAACATGAGGGAAAGTTTTATGAAAAGGCAGCACTCGATTCGGAAAGTGTGCCTGGTACAGCAATTTCGATTGCGCTGAAACTCGGTCTACAGCTTCATTGAGTCATTTTAAGATGACAAAAAAAATAAATAATAATAATAAGATGGTCGCCGGAGATATTGTGTTTTTTCCCCTTAGGTTTTCCACTTATATCTCGCTTCCCATTGGTCGCAGAACACTCTGGAAGGACTCAAAATGTTGAGAATGAAATTCTCTACAACTTTGAACCGTGCACAAATGTTTCCCAGGTTAAACCTTTTCGAGTTATTTTTTGACTTATATATCGCTTTCTATTGGTCGTACAACACTCCAGAAGACTCAAAATGTAAGAAATCAAATTATCTACAACTTTGGTTCTTACACAAATGTTATCTAAGTTACCCCTTTTCGAGTAATTCAAGGTAAAAGTTCTCAAACATCAGTTTTAGACCTAACATTCACATGGAAACCGAGTTTTTCGATTTTTTTTCAGTTTAATACCTAGAAAACACTTTCTCATGCGATAAAGAATTGCTGTTTTGTAGTAGTGAAATAAAATTTTTAAAAATTAATTTCCGATTTATTTTTTGGTCAAAAACTGATTTTTAATAACGTTTACCTTGAATAACTCGAAAAGGGGTAACTTAGATAACATTTGTGTAAGAACCAAAGTTGTAGATAATTTGATTCCTTACATTTTGAGTCTTCTGGAATGTTGTACGACCAATTGATAGCGATATATAAGTCAAAAAACCTACACAACAC
Organism: Aphrophora alni; assembly: GCA_963513935.1. NCBI lineage: Eukaryota > Metazoa > Arthropoda > Insecta > Hemiptera > Aphrophoridae > Aphrophora > Aphrophora alni. Next base: position 20,053,631 of record OY740776.1, on the reverse strand, counting down.
AATATCTCCGGTGGCCATCTTATTCTTTTTGGTGATTTTCCAATTGTTTTCATAAAAATGTCCCAATGAAGCTGTGGACTGAGTTTTAAAGCGATCGGAATTTTGCCGCCTCTAATTGCTAATTTGACTGGGCTACTTAGCTGACCATTGCAATGAGCAAGACCATAAATTACACACATGTCCGCCATTTATGAGTTTGAAAATATGTGAATAATATTGTCTGCCATAGTAACTAAAAACGTAAGCGTTTTATCCACCATCTATAATATTTAAATTATGAGTCAAAGCTTAATTGATGATAAATCGGTATTCGAAACTCTATTCTATAAGTCACTCGGAAACCGAGTTTCACTCGAATCTGTCCCTAACTAAAAACGCTAGCGTTTTATCCGCTACCATTAATATTGAAATTACGAGTGGAGGTCTAATTGATGATAAATTGGTATTCGAAACTCTATAGTTACTCGGAAACCGCGTTTCACTCGAATCGGTAGTATCTAAAAACGCTAGTGTTTAGTATACCAAAACTAGTTCATTTTTATTCAAATTATGTATAGACTGTAAACACATCGTAAAAAAAAGCCTCTCAGTATTACCCATTAAACTTTTCAAATACTGTATTCTGGTTCCATAAGTCGTAGTAAGAGAATCCAGACCCACTAGCTTAAGACTAAGGATTGAAATTTACAAAATACTTGTATGTACATCTTCTCTCTGTAGGAAAATGAAAAAAAAAAATGTAGTTGATTTTATTGGTTTACTGGAACGTTTTATTGAACTTAACCTTAAAAATCAGAATATTAGTAGACAACGTCATATATTTACTGTATTAAAAAAATTATAAAAGAAGCAGAAAAAAAAGCAAAGGATGTAACCAGGAATACACCTGTTATCTAATGAAAATGTCCCAAAGAAGAAGCGACTTAAATATAAGTAATATAAATATTTTGTGAATTTTACAGCACAATCAATGTATAGACACCCGTTTCATAGATTTTTGTACTGTCAGTCACATTGAAATAAATTCTGTGAATTAAAAGAAATTAGTGATATCCTTAATTAAATGTGTGATAAGGGGATTAAAATCAATCAAAAATATCCCAAGAAAACAGAATGGTCTAAAACTTGGCAAAACTTGAATAATTGAAATTCGTGAAATGTAAATACTGTAGAATCTAATTCATAAACATTGAAATTTTGTGAAATGTGGAGTATGTTAAGTTATTCTATCTACCAAATAGGTGTACAATTTTTCACTGGTTTGATTGCTAACGTAGCATAGAAACTTTTGGTTTTATAGATATATATTAGAATTAACATAATTTTTGGAGGGGAAGAAACATTCGAGGTTTTTGTCTGTAGTTTTAAGGTGAAAAGCACTAATTGGCTGTTGACAAAATTGAACTTTTATATGACGGCCGTCAAGATTCCTTTTAAAATATATAGGGGAAAAATAATTTATGATTTCATGGCACTGGTTTTTATATTTTATTTTGTAGCCTACTTCGTATTTCCCATTTTAGCTGTAAATATTACCATTTAAACAAAATATGTAACCCGCTATTATCATTACGAGAAATAGTTTATTCACCAACTCCCAAACGGTACAACCGATGAAGCTGAAATTTTGCACACTTGGTTTACAGTCGAATAGTAATATCCCAAATATGTTTATGTTTGTCGTAGTAGCGGAACTAGTGTTATCGTAGGTGATTACTACAACTTATTACTTTGGAATATTTTGTGAACGATTTAAGCTATGAAACCGAAGTTTGTTGTATACATTTCCTCAGTTAATAGAACGAATAATGTTGATTTTTATAACGCTATGTCAAACAGGGGTGCCACTACACACAAAAAAGTGAAAAAAGGAATAAGCGATTATTTTTTAAACCCGTTACTACATAAACGAAATTAGTATATACATTCCCACTGTAAGAAATCCGTACACACTTCAAGTTAGTGACATCAAATTTGTTAAATGTATGGTCGGCAAGTACGCTACTTATCGGTAAGAATTGTGAATAAGTATGAAATAGAAAAACAGTAGAGTAATATATGTGTAAATTCCTGTGGTTATTTGACCAACCTTTCGTCCGTCGCCAGATATTAGAAATTTGTAGATTGAAAAATTTACCGGATTGGACAAAAGGCTTGCGTTTTGTGGCTGGTAAACTAAATGTTAGATTTTTTTTTTTAATTTTATCAACGATTATGTCACAAAAAACCGTTCATTCGTGCGTCTATCGACGAATTGTTTTTTAATTTTTTAATTTAAAGTATTGGGTTTATTTATTTTATGGCTACCACCACTTCCAAAGCAGGTTTTATACCCCTTACCAATTTGATTAGTGCCAATAGGCCTAGTCTTCTTTTACGACATACTAAACTAAAACACCTTACTCATTAAAAATTTGAAGAACGAAAGAGGTACGATTCTCAAACTACTTTATTACAAAACGTCAGGTGAAATATCAGAATATGAATTTCATTTACGTCTGTTTTGTAAATAATTGTTCTTCAGAGTAGGTTTTCGCTTATAATTATAATATTTCTTAATATCTATTAATGAAATTTTCTCAAAATTTATTGTATGCATAAATAAATGTTCTGTGTAAATTTCATCATGATATAACTAGTTTCAAGAATTTTGTGTACCGAAAAACTGCAGGTTATTTCTATTTTCCTTCCTACGATTCATTTGGCTGTACATATTTTATAAATAAACTATCACGAAAAGCGTATTTATAAATATTTTTCAATAAAACTTTGACAAAATGTTCTTTGTATGTTCGATAATAATCTGTTAAGATTTCAATTCCATCTACTAGATTTATAGTACAGAACTAGTAAAACGGGAGTGCTGATGGAGGCCAGACCGCACACACACAAGCGCAGAGCATTAGAATCGGCGGCATTTACGCTCCGTTAAGTCCTCTACTACTTGACCAATCAAAATATAATTTTGTTTATTTGTAATTTTCTTTTGACTTTTTTAGTATTTTTGAAGTCTGTAGATTATAACAAGAAAAATGATACCAAACAATGTATATTTACTATAAATTGTACCTTGTTTGGTATCATATTTCACATTCCACGTAATCCAATAATATATCAATCCACAAGCTTTTCAGGTTTATAAGAACTCAAACTTGTAATGTAATCGCATTATAATTTATTATTCAAATATACTCAAATATTATTTAAATAATATTTACACTCAAATTATATTTACAAGTATAATTTACAAATAATATTCACATAATTTATAATAGTACATTACTAAAACCAGACTGTCATAAAATAAATGTTTCAGACTACCGAGGAGGTTCTAAAGACGTGTTACGCTATTTTGAAAGACAAAATGAACAGTATAAATTAAAATTAGTAAACAAAAATTAAGTTTAAAGTATATCAACAATCTCCGATATTAGCCCCGTACTTTGCTAACTATCATTGTATTGTGATCTAAGGTCTACTAGAGTAATTATTCTAGAGTAGATAATAATACTATGTTTGGTATCATTTTTCATGAAATGTTTTGTAGAATCTGTATACATTTAATTTTTAATTTAAATTAAGTATAACAAAATTAATGTTTGATAGACAGAAGTACACTAGGTGACTTATAGGGTTGGAAGGAAGGACGGTCCAAATCCAATGCGCGCAGAGTGTGAGGGTGCGTGCGTGCGAGGGGACTTGACCTGGTCTCCATCGGTACTCCCGCTTTGTATTGCAGTACTATAAGTTATAAGTATGTTTTTGTACAGTGGGAAAATACCAAACACTCCAACGGTTAGGAACACATGGTTGCGACGTTGTCAGATTTGTTTAGTTTGACTCAGCTTAGCTTCGTCGGTAAAGTTCGATATATAAAACTACAAGTTCTATATGTATATAGGTGTTATATAGGTAAGGAATTTAAAAAAAAGTACCAATTTTAAAATAGATGAGGCAGAGCTGGGAAGCACAACAAAATACCTAACGTTAAAGTCCTGGAAAATATTTCAAAGTTTTTAAAGTATAAATCTATTTATACCATTTATGTAGCTATTGAACAAATAAAGCAGAATATTGGAAAACTCAAAATGGTCAATAACTTATCTCAATAACCTATGTATGGTCAAATTTAGAGCGTTGATGTGATGGCTAGGCTGGGCTGGGCAAGTAATACAATGGCGTTCGAAATTAACTTAAATATTTATTATTGTACTTATACTGTATACAATAATTCAATAACATTACAATGTATCATAATTTAGTTTTCCACATTCATACGTGTGTAAACATCCATTCACACATACACAACACACACTCACTCATACATATACCTAATCAACATATTAATATCATTTTGTATTTATTATATCCATCAACTATCCAAAGAGGGTATATTTATTGTAGGTCTATATGTATTGTTTATATTCAGCGTGTCAAAAAAGTCACGGAACAGTTAAATAACTTTTAAACTTAAAAAGGCAGAGAGCCGAAACAATTCGGAACGCATTCAGTGAAAATATATGCAGAGCAGATATTTATGGAATGTCATTCAAAGAAGGAGCGACATACACGAAATCTAGCGGACATTAAAATCAACTCCAATTCAATATTCAACCATCAACTGGTAGGCATAGGAATGCAAGAAGAAAATTATAATTAAAATTATTTCCCGACATGAAAAAAAAAAAAAAAAAAAATTTCCCACCTCAAAATAATCCATATTAAACAGTTCAAATAGGAAAATTATCAGACAAGAATGATACAACCTCTTAAAAGAAATATCCAAATTTTAAACTTCCACTTAGAAACTTTAGCATCAGAATCAGACAAAAAAAAAAAAAAAACGCATAATCGCTTAGATTATACGGAAATTTATCGGAAGAAACTAATATGTTTAATGGATAGAACAGAGTGTAGTCCTTGATGGCTAGTAACGTCAGGGTCAGACAAAAACAAGATTTGGTTAAGAGAGACCTAATGGGAAGATGAGCGAGATTTAACGACCGCTTTGTAAAAATTTAATGAAAATATATGCAGAGCAGATATTTATGGAATGTCATTCAAAGAAGGAGCGACATACACGAAATCTAGCGGACATTAAAATCAACTCCAATTCAATATTCAACCATCAACTGGTAGGCATAGGAATGCAAGAAGAAAATTATAATTAAAATTATTTCCCGACATGAAAAAAAAAAAAAAAAAATTTCCCACCTCAAAATAATCCATATTAAACAGTTCAAATAGGAAAATTATCAGACAAGAATGATACAACCTCTTAAAAGAAATATCCAAATTTTAAACTTCCACTTAGAAACTTTAGCATCAGAATCAGACAAAAAAAAAAAACGCATAATCGCTTAGATTATACGGAAATTTATCGGAAGAAACTAATATGTTTAATGGATAGAACAGAGTGTAGTCCTTGATGGCTAGTAACGTCAGGGTCAGACAAAAACAAGATTTGGTTAAGAGAGACCTAATGGGAAGATGAGCGAGATTTAACGACCGCTTTGTAAAAATTTAATGTAACGAAATTTGTTACATGCAAAATTTAAACATGTTCCAAAACAAATTCTTAATCCCTTCTAAACCATTTATAAATATACCATTGTTAAATAGCAAAAAAAAAAAAATGTTTTATGAACTAAGTAATAGTAGAACAATAGGCTAATGGTTTCATTTGGTTTCAACAAATCATAACTGGTAGAAGTGCTGAATTTCAATAGGTATGGAAACACACAAGTAATAGACTGCAATGTAATAATAATAAAGATATTTATTCTTTCAAAAACAATTGCAGTAGTAGAACAATAATGGTATCATTTGGTTTCACACAAATCACAACTGGTAGAAGCGCTGAATTTCCATAGGTATGGAAACACACAATTAATAGACTGCAATTTAATAATAATAAAGCTATTTATAAAACTCAATTTCCTTTAAAAGATGGTTTCCTTCCAGTTAAATAACTTTAAGACCAATTAAACATTACCCCTCTCATGGCAGAATTACATAATTTATTTTAAAAGATTGCATTAACCGTATCAAAAGTCTTTGTAATGATATAAGTATAGATCTTTTCCTTTGTTCTGATGATGCCTGACAAACAGGCGAAACAGTTGTAAACTTGAATAGTTCATATATTGATTGCTCAGGCAAGTAAAAGATGTATAAATATGTCATTTTTATAGTAGCAATCAATAAGGTTACATCAACATAAACGACTTTTGTAATTTCCAGTAAAATTCCACTCCCCATTTCTTTCTATTCAGACCATCAGCAATCATATCTATAAAACCACGGAGTACAGATTGATTTTTAACCCATTTTACTTTTCACAGATAACTTATCAGCCTTGTCTTCAATATTTATTCAATATCGTTTGAGAAAGAAAACAACAGATAGTAGAAAGTGTAGAGTCAGGTAGTGTAGTTCGGTACAAAATGTGAATAAAAAATGTACCATCGACGTTAAGTCACATTCAGTTGCAGAGATAGTCCGATGTAGCGACCATGATTTGAAGTTATTGTTTTTTTAAATGCGGTCAATATAATTACAAGTATTACTATAAAACTACAGCCATGAAACGTATGTCAAGTAGTGTGTATCTTTAGACAAGTGGTTTGGAGTTGTAAAGTTTGTTTGCTTTAAATAGGTTATGTATTGTCTGGTATTGTCAGATAGTTACTCTATAAACACAGGGTATTGTAAATTTAGTCCAGTATTATCAGAGTAGAGAACAGATGTTTTCACAAACCCCCTCTTTACTTCAGAGTTAAATTATTATTATTTTTACTTTCTCACATAAACTTAATATAGAGGAAATTATGTTAATGAAGTAGATCAAGACAGAAATACGCTGAATATATTATGTAGGCCTAGACGTGTTGCGTTTAATTAATTAAATTTTAACAGTGAGTTGTTAAAATTTACTACAATTCTCCCAAATTTTACAAGGCGGCTATTTCTACTCTAATAGCAACGCAATTAGAAATTTATATTATTGTTACACATTTTTACAGAATATGTTTCTATTTATAATCTAATATTCTATGGCGGCTATTATGGAGGCCCACGCGAGTACGGGACAGCAGGACACAGTAAAATATAAGAATGATTGTACCGTACTAAGTATTGGTTACCGACTGCCGATTAGGGATGGCGAAAAAACATCGATGTTTTACACAAAAAAATCATTGTTTTGACATCAAGGGCTTTATGCCGATGTTTTTGAAACATCAATGTTTTGTCCCGATATATCGATGTTATCAAGAAAGGCGTCACTGAGCTTTCTGAATCACATTACCACAGCTGTTATCAGTAACATAAACAATTACAGCCTGAGGGTCCTAGACTATAAGTTATTGCTTACTATCTCTCCTATCTTATCAGTATATATCTTTTTGTTTACTTTTCTTCAACCAACTGACACTCCAGCATTTCACACTTTGCCACTTGTTCTTAAAGCCCGTCTGTGTGTGATCAGCGTTATCATACCATTGAATTGAAGCGTCCTGATTTCAGTTTGACTGAGACAAACATTACTATATTTATAGATTTTTTTTTTAGTGTATAATTTTATCTAGTAATTTCTTATAGTTATTTTTATCTTAATTAAAATCTACAAATGGCTCCAAAGAGTGACTTGTGGAGGCACTTTACAAAAGTTAGTAACATAGAAGCTAAATGTAATACTTGTGGAAAAATTATCAAAACTTCAGGTAACACCTCAAGTGTCACCTAAAACTGCATACATTTAAAGACGAAGTCGGGTGTAAATTCAGCACTCATTTGGAGAAATGAAAAGTTAATGACCAATTTAATTAATCTATTTTCTTTTGAAGTGTCTTTAATTATTTAGAAATTTCGAAATCTTATTATCTTTTTGTATATATTATATATATAATATGGTATATATTATCTTTTTGTATATATATATATATATATATATATATATATATATATATAATATATATATAATTATGGAGTATATTAGTATTTTTCCATTTTGTTTTAACTAGCCTATTAGGTCACAGAATTTGTTCTAAATAAGTCTTTTGTTCTGTAATCATTTTGTCGTTTTATGATTATATTTTAAATTGTAATTATTTGTGCAATAATTTTACTATAAAAAACCTAGGAATGTTTTGGTCCTGATATTTTAACGCCATCGATGTATTATAAACGATACATCAATATATCGAAACATCGATGTTTTCAATAATTTTGCCATCACTACTGCCGATAGTGGATGATGTTCTCCTATTAACTAGAGGTATTCTAGTAGTACTAGTGGCCGCGGTGATAGTGGCGGTACCGCATTCTTGCATTTGAAGGCGTTGTGAAACAGCGTTATTTTTGTTGATTCCGGCCCCCTCTTAACGTACATGGCTATTTATAGACTAATGGTCAGAGTTTAGATAAACATATTATTTGTTAAAATTTATAGCTTTCATATAGTGGACCGAAAGTATGATTTTTATTAAAGTATGAATTCATACATTTACCTTTTACATAAGATATAAAAAAAAGTTAATTTTGTACAAACAGTTTGTTCGGCAAAATAACCGATTTGTGCTGCGGCTCAAAACCCCCAACAATGGCGTTCAGCTTTTAAGCGTAAAAATAATATTTTTCCAGTCATGTCCCCGAATTGCTTAAAATACTTATACAATATGAAAGTGTAAAGAAAGATCTTATGATTGTCTTTGGTATTATTTCTTCATGTTTCTCATTACAGTTGTTTCACCGATCATTGCGGCATCATCAGGTGAAAATTACAGAATAGTAAACAAATTACGTACATTAACACAAACACTGGACATTTAGATTGGCTTCTGTTCCAACATTGTCAAAGCAGCAAGAAGATGGGTCATTTTCATTTAAATTTTAACAACTTGACGTCCTAGAAAAGATGCCAATTTTGTGTCCAATGTTTGTGTTGGTGTACATATAATTGTTGGTGTCAAATATTGTGTTGTGTAATGTCGTGTAATTTGCACCTGATGATGTCACATTTATCGGTAAAACAGCCACACAAATTTATTTTATTATTTTAATTATTTTATTTGTTTGTTTTTGTTTATATATGTGAATTATGCTTGTGTGCACTTTTTTAATATAATGTATACACTATATAAAAAAATATCCTGGGCAAGTAAGACAATGGCATTAGTAAATAATTTAAATATTTATTAATGTACTTATACTGTATACACTGTATTAAAAAATATCCTGTCAAATGCATTCAAAAGCTAATATTGTAAAATGATGTGATGGCTAGGCTGGGCTGGGCAAGTAAGACAATGGCGTTAGTAAATAATTTAAATATTTAAAAATGTACTTAAACTGTATACACTATATTAAAAAATATCCTGTCAAATGCATTCAAAAGTTAACACTGTAAAACGATGTGATGGCTAGGCTGGGCTGGGCAAGTAAGACAATGGCATTAGTAAATAATTTAAATATTTATTAATGTACTTATACTGTATACACTATATTAAAAAAATCCTGTCAAATGCATTCAAAAGTTAACACTGTAAAACGATGTGATGGCTAGGCTGGGCTGGGCAAGTAAGACAATGGCGTTAGTAAATAATTAAAAAATGTACTTAAACTGTATACACTATATTAAAAAAATCCAGTCAAATGCATTCAAAAGTTAATACTGTAAAATGTTGTGATAGCTAGGCTGGGCTGGCAAGTAATACAATGGCATGGGTAAATAATGTAAATATTGATTGATGTACTTATACTGTATACACTATATTTAAAAAAATCCTGTCAAATCCTGTAAACACTATATTCAAAAGTTATTAGGCCTACTGTAAAATGTTGTGATGAGTAGGCTAGGCTAGGCCAGTAGTACAATGGGGTTAGTAAATAATAATTTCATTTCGCATTTGCTTAAAATAAAAATAAAATATCACAAACTGGAGTTTTTATTGTATAGTTTTTATTTTATATTTTTAAATTTTATTGTAGAGTTTTTATTTTATAGACAGTGATATATTGTATAACACTTGCCTTATATTACAAAAAAAACCAATTTTTTTATTTTTGGTCAAATTAAGTCATTTATTTAATAGTATTGGTATTTATTTTTTATTTATTACATTTTCGAAGGTTAAAATTATGGAATTCAAATAAAATATGTGATATATATTATATGTTGGAAGTGATTTTATATAAGTAATTTTGGTAAACCAAACTCTAATAAATATATATAGGCCTAAAGAATATATATTAGTACATAATTTCTTGTTATGAATGTAAATTATAGGATAGTTATTTTTAAAGGAAAGAAAACTGAATTTGCAATCTAATGACAGTAAATAATAAAACAAATTCAAAAAGTGATCTATTTAAATGACTTTTTTTTTAAATAATAAATACGTGAACGTTAAATTTTTATTATTTAATTTTAATTCGAATAAGAATATGGAATTTTACGCAATTTTTTAATTGGTTAAATAACGTAATGGTAAATAAATAAGTATAAATCAGAGAGTTTTTATCTGCGAGCATAACATTCCTGCCGTGTCATCTACAAGCACGACTTTTCTGCCTTCTTTCATCTACGTGCATGCTATTCTTGCCGTGCCGGCAGAAATGTCATTCTCGTCGAACTATATATATATATATATATATAATATTTAATTATAATGGAATATTATAATTTATTTATAATAGTGCTTTACTTAATGTGTCAAATATTCCGTTGCCTGGGTAACAGGGCTATAACATCATTTGTCAATGTATTTAAATATGCATGACTTTCATATCAGCATTGTTCTTTCAGCTTTTTAAAAAGTAAATAAAATATACTATAAATTATTAAATGCCATTGTATAATTCACATGTCATTGAACAGTAAGTGACAAAATGTAATTAAAAAGTTATGTCAAAACATGATAATTTTATTAAATTTATGTTTCAATGGAATGCCAATATACGAGACATTGCTTTAGTTTGTAACAATGGTTTTAATTACTCCTTCTATATTTGTTCTACTTGCACGTTAAGTCAAATAATAACCTCTGCAAAAACATTTCACAAGCTTTCCCACTCATACTCCACAAAACCAAAATAAAAGAAAAGCAAAATTAATCGTCACCGAGAATTCATTTTGATAGTTGTCAATCAAAAAGTGAAAATGAACTATGAATATAGTTTATCTTAAAAATATATATATATATATATATATATATTTAAATAAGGTTATAAATTTAAAACTTGTTTAACTTTTGTCATGTAAATGTTCTTAGTGTTAATTGTTTTTCAATAAAATAAAGCTTTCAAAACAGTTAATCAAAATAATATTTTTTTTTACTTGTATTTTTCACATGGCTTTGGATCATTATCTCCTCATTTCTATAATTTTTAAACAGCCTTAAAGCTGATTTTTTGTTTTGTTTTTACTAATAAATCACTGTAAAAAATATTGTCACATTAAAAAAAAATTTATAAAAAAACTGAATTTTCTCTTTTTTCAAAAAATCACTAAAAGTATAAAAATATAAAATTTAATAAATTATGTAAGCAGGAGGGAATTATACCAGGGTATATAAATGTCAAAATAAACAACAATTCAATAGCAGCCAATAAGGCCATAAACATTGCCAGAAGAGCATGGCTCAATTTTGAAATTAAACAATTATATCGCAAAAAGGAACAGTTAAATCATAAGTTATATAAATTACATTTGGAGATAGGACATAATATGCACTCATTGCAACAAGACTGTATATTTGCTTTAATAGATAAATGGGTTGGTCATAAGATATCATTTAAGAAAATTAAGATCCAAGCCAAACTTCAAAGGTTAATAGATAAGAACACCAAAATACAACAACCACATAAAATCAAACACCAGTTTTACCCAAGATTAATAAACGATACTGATGTATTGTTCACAGATACAGAGATTAGATTATTGAATAAAGGCCTAAAACATAATGTTTATGATAATAAGGACAAACAAAATGACACACGTACTCTATTGGAAATGGAGAATGCCGTACTTAATTTACCTACGGAAAAACAAAACTTGGTAAGATTTGTAATTAAAGACAAAGTACAAAAATTAATTAATAGGGACACATACACAAAAGGAAGAGGGGGTGAAACCAAAAATAACAAAAACAATAAATCAGAAATAATCATCACTAAAAGTATAAAAAATAAATTGATAAAACATGATTCTCTCATTGTTAAGGCTGATAAAGGTAGTACATCCGTAATAATAAGACGTAATGATTATAACAACAAAGTAGATGACTTCATTGTTAAAAACAACATCACCCTAATTAACAAAGATCCCACTAATAATTACAGGTGTATTTATCAACAGTTTAATAAACCGATCTACTAGTTTACTTAATAATAAACAGATTTTCCACATGAAAATGATTAACCCAAAATCACCCACATTAACAGGATTACCTAAAGTTCATAAAGAGGGAATGCCTATTAGACCATTGGTCAACTTCAAAAACGCACCATCATACAAAATAGTGCAACACATTGGGAGAATATTGCGTAAAAAATTAATTCTAGAAAATGACCGTATTTTGACCAATACATTGGATCTAATAAAAAAGATAAAGGATACGAACATCAAATCTGGCATGAAGTTGGTCTCCTTTGATGTGAGTGATTTATACACTAACATACCTGTCCAAGAAACAATAGAAATGATACAAGACAATTTAAGCAAACACAATAAACTCAGCAAACCGGAAATCACAGATACTATCAATTGCATCAAGGAAATTACAAGACAAAATTATTTTCAACACAACGGACAATATTATATCCAAACTAAAGGAGTCCCGATGGGCTCTCCCTTATCGGGAATCTTAGCAGAAACATTTCTCAACCATTTTGAAAATAACTTCATTCTGGATAAACAAAACAAATTCTACGACAACATAATATATTATTACAGATATGTCGATGATGTAATAATGTTGTTCAGAGGCAGTAACAGACAGATCCAGGAACTAAATACTTACATGAATAAAATACACCCAAACATAAAATTCACACATGAAGTTGAACAAAATAATGCATTAAACTACCTAGACCTCACAATATCAAGAATAGAAGGAAGACATAGATTCAAAATCTTTAGAAAACCTACCAACAATCACACATAAAATGGCAGCCTACTATCACATGGTGAACAGATTAATATCAATTCCTATGGAAGAACCCGATTACATAGAGGAGCTAAACACAATAAAACATATTGCACACCAAAATGGATACAAACCAACAATAGTAGACAATATACTCAAGAAAATGGAACAAAAGAGAAACAATACCATGAATATAATAAAACAGGACAACAAGTTTGTAACTATACAACACAACACCAAATTCAATAACATAATAGCCAATATATTCAGACAACAAGGTTACAAAATAGCATACAAAACCAATTCCAACCTGAACCAAATAATAAATAGGTACATAACCAATAAACAAGATAAATATACAAATACTGGTATATATAGATTAAACTGCAGCTCATGTAACAAATTTTACATAGGACAGACAGGACGCCCGTTTAAATCACGATACAAAGAACATATTCAAGCGCTAAAACACCCTGAAAAATCTAAGTTTGCGGAACATTTGATAGATAATGATCATAAATATGACAACATGGAAATTAACATGCAAGTACTTAAAAATTGTAAAAAGGGCAACTATATGAACCGCTTGGAAGAATACCTAATTTATCGTAGCGAATTGCAGAACCCTGATGGATTGTTGAATGACAAAAAAAGGTTTGAAGCAACCCCCACCTTCGAGCTGATAAACAGATTAACCACCTTACGCACATGACCAATGCATAGTATACTATGTAGTGCCGGCACGGTGACATTAAAATATTGTGTTTCTTGTGCGTGAATGTTATGTGTTACTTGTATTTTTGTGTTGAATATTTTAACTAAGTGTTATCACCCGACGATGGACGATAATGTCCGAAACACGTGTTGTGAATAAATACATGACAATATAAACAAAATAGAATTATCCAAGGATTGCTGGCGGTAAGTCAAAAATAAAAATAACTACACTAAAAGTAGTAAAATTTTTTTTATACAGAACTACTATTAATCATTATATTCAGAAAGGTGCATAGAATGTAGGTGTGTAGTGAAAAAAAAATGTTAGATGTATCACATTTGGAGTTTATTGGTCAAATACCAAAAAATCGAAGAGTAAAAAGAGAATAATTTCACAGATATCGTTAATTACACCATACAAATAGATTGTTTTGTTTTTTTTCAACGATTACTAGAGATTTTTAATATATTTGTGAATATATTTAGGGGGAAAAAATAATAATTTGTTACATTTTCTAAATAAAAATAACGATTTCCCCTAAAAATTGATACTCTGACGGTTGATGTTAGGTTAGACACATCAACAATTTAGACGTAATTAGTAACTTTCTAAAGATAGGCCTAAGACAAAATCACTAGAACAATAAACTTTATAACGAATAACACACATATACACTATTATAATCAAATAAAAAACACTCGATATAAGAAAATTTGGTTATAGCCTAGATTTACAATTTACCTTTTAGGTTATCCCAAATATAAACCGTTCACAAACTAGAAATTCACTCAAAAACATAAACTTTAGAAATAAAAACACATATATTATATTGTAACTTGTATGCAAAATTTATATACAATTTGTATACACAAACCTTCAAAATAACAAATATCTAACCCCAAAACAATATGCTCTACGTCATTTATTACAGTATTTACGTTGAACAATTTGCGTTTATTCCGAGATCAAAACAAAACCTTCTAAGTAAGTATTGCCTATATCAAGTGGTACCAACTTGTAGAATGAAATGTCATCTACAACATACTATCAATATCGAACTAAAAAAAATCTAAATGGAAAATCGATTATGTCTTTTCGTTAACTGCACCGAATGCCAATTGAATTTCGTGCCGTCAGGTTTCTTCTATTGTCAAGTAGAAATATCTCTGGATCTGTGAGACACAGAAAAATTTGTAATCTACGGTTAGAAAGAGAAACATGTGATCTATAGAATAGTGTTTTGGATGACTTAATTGATTAATAAATAGATTTGTAATCATATGGGGAAAAAAGACGTCGCGTTTACTAAAAACCGCAGAGTTGAAATTTACGATTTTACACATCAAAAATATGCGAACTTCACCAATTTTTGGAATATTATTTATAACGTTTTGTGGTATTTTTTTTGCATGATTATGCATCTACGGAATATTACTTTTCCAACTGTATTTTATTTATTGCGATAAGACGGGCGTAATGTTCAATTGAAAAATACATGTTTTTCGGACGTTAGACTAGACCATGCATTAAAAATCTACCCGCTGAGAGGGTCGGTGCCGCTTCTAGGGTTAACAACAAATTATGAAGTATACAATTTTTTTTTTTTAATGTTCCGAGTAAGGACAAAAATATGCCCATATACCAAATAAGTTTAGCCTCTATTTAAATATTTTCTTAAAGCCTTTTTGAGTCACAACTAACGATCTGACATTTTTGTGACGAATAATTTTGTTGGATTATTTGCTTTTTAACAAAAATGAGTGAGAGTTTGTGCAATGTATTTGCAACATTTTCTGTTCAGTTAACTCGACATTACCTTCCTTTAGGAGTTTAGTCTACTCTTCTCCTGACCACTTGACATGCCCTGACAAAATTCACAGAGGCCATCTAACCTATACACTACTCCTTTACTGGAGATATCCTGCAGTGTTCAGAGAAGACTCAAGAGAGACATTCTTTCCATCAGTTGTGACCTGCACAAATTATCTAAGGAACAATAAAAGACTGTCCATCTTATAGTATAGTGTAACAACTGTTTACTTATCCCCAGCTTTGAAATTTGGGATAATCGATATTGATATACATACAGGGGTACCCTATGTAGGCTTACTGTACAAATAAGTAATTTTTCATACTTTTATAACAATGTTTCAATGTTGTACAATTATAATTTTAATAACAGATTATTTCTACAATTGAAAAAATAAATAAGATGATCTATGAAACAATTAAATTTTATAGATGTTCAAACAAACCGCTATCTTGATTGGCACAATCTTACAGTCTTTCTTGAATTAGTTTATGTTATTTAGTGTGCTTGGCTTCTCAGAAAACACTTTTCCTTGACTAACCCGAAAAAAAATCCATGGGTGTCAAATCAGTTGATCGTGGAGGCCAATCGATGAAATTACAACAATCAGTCCATTTACCGGGAAAATCTTGATCCAGTAATTATCAGACAGTGTAGGGTGGGGAGTCATTTTGTAGAAAAATAACATCATGGACATAGTACTGTTTAATTTGAAAGATATCAGTGTTCATTAACATGTTTTTGTACTCATTACAATTGACCGTGTCATAAAAAAATACTAGGCAAAAACACCATCCCACTTCATGCTACCCAAAACTATGGCTTCCAACTAGTTAAGTTGCTTTTCAATTGTTATACAGTGAATAGTAAACACACAATTGTGACGGTTTATAGCACCACTTAACTTGAAATTATTGACAGACCACAATACCTTCATCAAAACTATATTTCCTTATCTGCGTTTGTTTAACACAATTTCATAAAACTGGAGGCACTCTCCAACAAACCATGAACAAGTCCTGAGCGATACAACTTAAAACCATGACCATTTTGCAGCCTCTGTAAAGATCTTGAGATTTCAACTCAATCTTGAAGTTCTTAATTATTGTGATTTTTTAGGACTTTTCATAAAAGCTTAAGTAACCAACAATGAGTTGGTTATACCAGTAGATCTTGAGATTTCAACTCAATCTTGAAGTTCTTAATTATTATGATTTTTTAGGACTTTTCATAAAAGCTTAAGTAACCAACAATGAGTTGATTATACCAGTTAAACTCGAGTCCTCTATTTCAATTGAAATGTATACTTCAGGTCATTACAAGGAGAATAAAAGAAAGAGGTAAATAAAGATAAAAAAAGTTATTTTGTATGAAAATGTACTACAAACTATTCCTTAATCAATACCGTATATGAATTGCTTTGGCTTATTCTATCATACATTTAAAGACATTACACAATATATATATATATATTTTTAAATCTAAGATATGAGAAAATTCTTGCCTTATGTCTTATAAATAAATGTAAGGCGTTGAACATTATAGTCTGTATGAAGTAACCTGTCTCCTGACCCTCCAGCTACCTTGGACAGGCCCGGGCCATTCACCGGCACTCGGCGTCGCCCGCAGCTGTTTACCTAATTAGTCGCCTATAAGCTTCCCCACTAGCTTAAGTAACTTTTTTACCCAAATCATAATTTCTGAAATTTTATCAAATATTTGAAAAGTACATAAAAAAATAAGATCAACGATACTAAACAAGGGCAAATTTGATAAAAAACAAACAATAGATTATAGAGGGAATAAGAAATATAGAAGTAGTCTGTTTAAAGCTTTTAATAATAAAGTTGGTTTTATGTAACAATATGACAATTGTTACATAAATTTCGTCACTTGGAACATTGGACTTCCGCAGCGCACGTCTGACTCAGGGTGGATGTAAATACCGTAATATGCTTCCAAGAAATGAGTAATCAACAAGTTATTAGTGTCTAGGGATGAGGGTAGTATTCAGTTCAGTTCAAAGTGAGTGTTAGCCAGAATTTGTTTAATGTTAAGAAGTTTAAATGTTAGTAGTTAATTTTTAAACTAGATTGATTTTTTCCGTGAGTGTTGTTATTGTTTATGATTTCATTTTTATTGACTAGTATAAAGTGACATATATAAATAAGTTTTTTTGTTGTAAATTTGTATTTCCGAATATGCCACCATCAATTGATAAGCGTGCTGGGACAGCATACAACTCTCAGGCAAGAACGATTATTGCGTCTGTTTTACAATACTTCGAGCGCGAACGTGACAATAAAGGACCGTTATTAGATGTTAAAAAGGTGTCCGAAAGAGTTGCCGCAGCTTGCAATATTTCCACAAGAACTTTGAGCCGCATAAGGTTGCAGTTAAAAGAATCAAGGGAAGAAGAAGCCACCTCAGCAAACACAGACCATAACACTCAAGAAGCGGACCAAAACTTACTCCATAACGAAAACACAACGGCCTCAGTAAGTAATGACACCAGTGTGAGAAACGACAGCCCTGGGACATACAATGTTCCTAAGCTGTCTACTCCGAAGAGGAAAGCACCTTTTAAATCAATTGTAACCGAGGTAGATGATTTTCAAAAAAATGCAATCAGAAACCATATAATGAACTAATATCAAATGAACCGGATGCGTATATTCCCATAAGACTAATGTTAAATTTTAAACCATTTTGCTGCCGTATCTTTCGTCGTAGAACAATGATTTATGTGTCATATGAAAGATGTGATTAATACGCATTGGTTTTCCTTTTTACTTTTTTGAATAACAAATTTACATTAACAGGAAAAATATTGCAAATAGTTATCATTTTTAGAGATTAATATTGATAAAACGGTTAACCTGGTAAAAAAACTGAAAAGCAATGTTACTGCGTATTAACCACATCTTTCATATGACACATAAATTATTGTTCTACGGCGAAAGATACAGCAGAAAAATGGTTTAAGGTTTAACATTAGTCTTATGGGAATATACGCATCCGGCCGACAGGTACAGCCGAGCCTTAAATTTAATTGACATATTTTACAGCCCTTCTTTACTTGCAGATTCATGGTACGTGATGGCCCCTCGCTGGAATCAACAAACTGCGCTAATGAAAACTACCCTGACCCCATATTCATCTAAAATAAACATAATTTATAGTCTAGAATATTCTTATAACAGTTTGTAAGATATTATTTGTATTGTGCCTATAACTTTGTAGTACAGTAGTTAATGTAAATAGTTAATATTTATTATTTTTGTAATATATAACGTAATTTCATTGTCATATTGTTACATAAAACCAACTTTATTATTACAAGATTTAAACAGACTACTTCTATATTTCTTATTACCTCTATATTGTTAGTTTTTATCAAATTTGCCCTTGTTTAGTATCGTTGATCTTATTTTTTTATGTACTTTTCAAATATTTGATAACATTTCGGAAATTATGATTTAGGTAAAAAAGTTACTTAAGCTAGTGGGGAAGCTTATAGGCGACTAATTAGGTAAACAACTGCGGGCGACGCCGAGTGCCGGTGAATGGCCCGGGCCTGTCCCAGGTAGCTGGAGGGTCAGGAGACAGGTTACTTCATACAGACTTTAGATCATTGTTGTGATACTTAAAATTTTAACTTTAACTTTAATTTGGATACCAAGAAATGGTTATATTAAGATTTGAAATATGAAAATAAACCGGGAGATTTATCATTGGACTATAGAGAATACCACGTGAGTCAAATGAATGACTGAAAATAAATATTAAAACAAGGGTGAATAAAATTTAATATAGATTTCCAAAATATTAATTTGATGTATAAAATGTTAGTTGTAAGTTGTAATAAATATTTAAGTGATAATTGTGTTGTGATAACAGACAGAACAGGTTGTCATATAAATGATTTGAGCAGTGTCTGTGGTGCAGGGTATGTGAACAGTTGTTAGCTGACTTTGTACATTGGAAATGACGCTTAAGTTGAATTTAAAAAAACCGACATGCGGTTTGCCCAGTTGGAAGGTGGCATCTGAGTTAGACGTATTACTTTTTGTTTAAAGAAATTTTTAAGAATGTAGTGAAAGTATTAAAGTAGAGTCTTACTGTGGCATCTGACCTAGTTAGATATGTTTTCTGTCTAAAAGAAGTTTTAGAACGACATAGTGTTAATGTTCTAACAAGTTAAGAGACGGAATACTTTGTTTGTGCATAATACTGTGAATTTAAAAAGACAATTGATATTGTCGGCGTGCTAATTGAGTCTACAAGGAGACTGCAGTTCAAGATGAGGGAAGCTCACCAAAAAAGGACTCTCACCATGGAGATGACCACATGCGGTAACAAAGAATGATAGACAGTTTCATATAAATTTTGTGTATAAAAGAACTTTTGATAAAAATATGTTAAAATTTGCTTTTATAAATAAATAATTGTATTGTAAGTAGTAAATTAAAAAACTTAATTTAACTTTTTAATAAAAATAATATAATCTTTGATACATGAGACTAAAAAAGCTCATAATTAAAATAATTCCTATAAGTTGCAACTGATTAACGTATAGTCATTAAAAAGGATTTAGGTCTCTTCAAGACAGAATAATTTTAAATTTATGATAAAGAGATTTTCAGATAATAATTAAAATGTACCATGAATATATATGTATAACCATAATAAATAATCATGTTCAGTTTCAGCAAAACAAATAAGGTTTCTTTATTTACGAAAAACCACTTAAAGTACACTTTTAAAAGTATCTACGACCCTGAGAGATTTTTATGCAATAATTAACTTGTATTCTTTTTTCAAAATTGATGAGTTATTTCCATCTGACGCCCATAAGCTGAGCAATTTTTCTTTAAATAAATTCTTAATATTAAAAAGTGCCAATTTAAGATTTAGATTCAAATCAATAATATTATTTTTAAACCCCCTCTTTTTTTTTATACAGTAGACTCCCTCTAGTTCGGCCACCTCGGGACCGGACCACCGGCCGGACTTCCCCGGATGTACTATCAAAATTTAAAATATCCCTATTAAATACATTACCTATTAAGAATCAACAAAAGATGTTGTTTAAACATTTTTACAACATTATGTACTTACCAAAGAGAAGATTTTGACGTCTCTTGGTCGAATTGTCATGTTGTGCCACTCATAGATACGTTTTTGCAACACATATTAAAAAGTAAATACCGATACCGTACTAAGGATAAAACTGAACAGAAAAACACATTACAGTACATACTGTAAAAACAAACCAAAAATGTATTTGAGGAAATTACTGTACAACACGTATTACTTGTCTCATAACCTATAAAAATTAAAAGAAATGTGTTAATTCTTTTGCTTTTTGCTTTTTCTGATTAAGAGTGTTTTTGAAAGCATAGTCACACCATTTTCTCATAAACATCACGTCGACAACTGTTGCAGCGGCTTGTTGCTCTACGTACTTTTTACGTTTTTCACTCATTTTGGAAAACATTTTTCTCAAAGCTAACTCGCACAAGTACAACTTACACTTACTCACAACGTTCGCTCCCGAAAATAGTCCTACATACTAAACAGGCAAAAACATTCACACACGAAATGACAAATCAATCAATCTCACTGTACAATACGTACTAAATACTGTATAACCAAACCGTTTGTCACAGGTTAAGTACGACCAACCAATTACTGACATACAGTAAATAGTTTACTGTACATTATTTCTACGACCGGAGTAGACTAAACATTCAAGATAAACGTGATGTGACGGATATGACACCCTCCATCCGGCGGCCGATCCAACCGAAGCCGAACTAGAGGGCGTCTACTGTATTTATATTGTTTAAATATACATGTTTGTTTAACAAGCTCAAATCTATACTCAACTGTGGGAGATGTTATAGATCAGTTAAAAAAGAAAAAAACATGTAGAAACTTATGAACAAAAATCAGATGTGAGAAAAAATATCAAAATTTTGATTTGGTCTTGAAAAGATTTTTGTAACAGTTTACTAGTGATACTCATAGGTGTAAACAACAAAGAATGACTATTTTTTTAAACCAAAATATAGATTATTTAGTATTTTTATAATAAATTTTTTAAATATATTTTATTCATAGTTTATTTAAATATAATTAGAATTATTTTATTTAGCTCATTAGCATACTAGAGAGATATGATACATATCTTAAAGTTGTAAACAATACAAGATAACTATGTTATAAGATAGGTATCGCTAGTTTGTGTTAAATCGTGTAGTAGTGGTTAAACTCGTGTACACATGTAAAATAATGACATCTATTGTAAGATAAATGCATAAGACGACAAGCTCTGCCTATATCTTTGCATAGTATCGTTCGGAAATTCAAAGTGACAAGATTTTTGGAGGTACAAGAGTAATGTTGAAGATTCAAGTTTGTTAATTTCATCAATTAATAGTGTTGGAAAATAACCATTGAATTATAAATTGAAAGACTACCATAAAACTGATGTGATAGGTTCAGACGTTAAGTGAAAATTCATATTTTCCAAGGTATATAATCATGAGTTGTAATAAAATGGTAACTTTCTGGGCCCATCCTATAATTTCCTATAATTAAATTTCTTTTCGTATAGGGATGGTTCACTTGCAACTACTGCGGAATTATGTCATAGCATTTAAATTATAGGTATGAAGCCAAAATCTCCTTTTTCCTGTTTTTCAAATATCAACACATCACGAAAAGTCATTCACTAGTAGAGATTTTGATTATAACTGATGAACTGACTTGAAATAATTCTTTATTGTAAAAGTATATATATATATATATATATGATTCTCCTGTTTATATAAATAATACATTACTAGGTGTACATATAAACCGATTTGATCGAGTCAACACTGGAAGTGATGACAGAGTGGATAGTGGACGTATTACCACAGAAACGGAGGGCATGGTACCACTAGTGAACCAAATCTTCTCCATACTCATCTCCCCAGAATATATATGTGTTTACAGACAAATTTGAATTCATTTATAAAAGATATAAATCAATATTATTAATGTAACACAGAGAACCATTTTAACTTCCAACAGAAGAGAATTGATTGCATTATTATATAATTGACTTTGCAATACTTATTATAATTTTATTTAAATATGGGAGATTCTGAAAACAACCAAACCGCTTAACTGAAAAACAAAAATAAAAACTGAACTGAAAAAAAATCACGTGTCCAACTACGAATCATTATAAAATATAGAACTGCTTTCCCCCAAAAAACATGTAAAGTGAACTGGTAATAATTACAATGACAAGTAAACTTTTTCCTATATCAATTTGCGTAAGTTTCAAGTAGTGAAAAGAGAAATAGCATTGGTTTTGAAGTGAATACGTCTTTAATTTTGCTATGCATAAATCAATGATAATTAAATCAGGGGATACAGTTTCATATTACAGGTCAAAAATTGAGTTTATATCGAAAATCAAATTGTACAACATGATAGTTAAAGAATTGATTTAGTCATCTGTCTTATTTCAATTACTATGTGATGAGTTTGATTTGTACCAGTTTTTATTTAATCAAAAATATTACATTTTTTGTTTAGCTTTGATTTCTGTTACTAGCGTTCTTTTACTGTAAGAAGTACAAAGAGTGGAAAATATTATTTTTGTAATTTTCCCAATAAAATCAGAACGGATTAAACTGAGCGAAATATAGTCGACAGAGAGCTTGCTGTAAAAGTTTTTAAACATTCAGAATATTATTTAAAATTGATAAAAATGAACACAACCATTATGATATTAACGATGGATCCAACAGCAAAGCAGAGTGTTCTAGCAGGTTGCCTTATGACGTAGATGGCGTAGACAAAAGTGTGCAAGATACGAGCCAAAGTGTAGATGCGGAAAATGGATCAGTGACTACGTAGATGAAACCAGTGATCAAAAATAAAAGAGTGTTTTCCAAATCATTTGCATGGGCCCTGTAACAAGAAAGAAGAGTATAAATACTTAATTATTTAAATAATATTTGAAAAAGGATGATTTTTTAAATATTTTTTCTTACACATATGTAATGAAGTTATATGATGCATCAAAAGAATCGAAATCGAGTTTTTGTGGAAAAATCTTTTTAGATGTCCCCTTGAGTCTAAAAAAGTGGTTTTTAGAATGATGTCTGTAGTGCTCTACAATCCCAACATGCGAACCGATTTTAATCAAATTTGACATATTGGCATATTTTAGCCATATCTCAGGACTTTTTAAATTATTTTTTTAGGGGCCATAAGTAAAACTAAAGATCTTTAAAATTTCACCCAATGTGTGTCAGTTGGTCTGTCTGTAAATCGCAACCCATCTACACAGACAAAACAATAAATTCTATATATTTGTCAAACTTTGCATTTATATTGTTTGTATTGTCCCACATATAGAAAAAACATAGCGGTAACAAAACAAAAATTACCTTAGGATATTTACTGTAAAGCGGGCAAAAAACTATCAAGTTGAAAAAATTTGTTTTGTAATAACTGTGTTGGTATCAAATAAAACTACAAATTATTCTGATTACGAATGTTTATTTGATGAAAAAATTAATATGTTGGCACTAGGCCAATTTAAAGTATCAGATATCATTCTCCCTTCTCTATCATCTTGTTGTGTAGATGGGTTGCGACTTATAAACTGACAGATGAACAGACCTGAAATTATAAGGTTTGAATACTGACTGTCTGCCTGTGTTCTTTTTTTAAACTATACTTTCTCGGGTCTATTGGTATAGAACTAAACTGTGCAGAAAACATGGCACAAACTCTCTCACACATCCATTCTCAGTCTAACCAAACAAAACTACTCGTTGCCAATAATGTGAAAATACAGTAAAAAAGTGAAAACCAATCATGGATGCGAACTTATATTTTGTAAATTATTTTATACATTATTTATATATTTAAATAATTAAATACAAGGAGCCATGTGACGATATTCATCAGGAAAACAAGGCTTTCCGGAACTACACAAACAAGAAACAAAACTAAGACTGTAATAAATCCAATATTTCGATGACATAGTCATCATCCTCAGAAACTGAAATGTACATAAGGGTAATATAATAAACATATTGAATTTATTACAGCATTAATTTTGTTTCTTGTTTTTGTGGTCCGGGAATTCCTTGTTTTGCTTATTTCAATAATGTCTAAACTTCACTTGTGACATAAACTTGTCACAAAGATTAGTTTTCGTGTTTTTAAATTTAATTCTTAACAGTAATCTTCTATTATTTTCAATTTTTAACACTGGTGTGGGTCATTAATCTTCACGTTTTACCAAAATTTGAACTTAATCTGTAGAACATTATGAAATTACACCTTTTATAACCAATTGTCCATTTTTTTGGAGAAGTTGCAACCAACACATTTTGTTTGGTTACTTAAGGGCTACATTTCAGTAAAATTTGATTATAGTCGTTTGAGACAATTTTTACAAAATTACAATTTCGTGTTTTTCTCCGTTAACAAATAAGCCACATAAGACCTGCTTGTTTTATGGGGAAAATGTTAAATCACCACCTAACCAAACCAAACTGTTGAAAACATGTTTGAACAAAGACTGTACTAATGCATCAAGGTACAGGGAGAACAATTTGAATATTTAATATAAGGGTAAACGCATTGATGTACTGTACTAATCTAACTTCGTAAATAAAATAACTCTTATGGTCGACATTTTGTTTTGGGTAGTCAGAATTAAATTTCTAGTCTCACAGAGACCTTTAAAATGAGGTATCACAAGTCTATATGGCCATTTGAAATATTTGAAAAACCTCCCATCTACTCACAATTGAAATAACCTACTTTTTAGTTTGCCCTTCTCATCTAAAGAGATTGCCACAAACAGAATTCAATTTTTTTTTTTTAATTGGGTTCTTTACAACCACTCGGTGTGTGAAAATAACAAGGGACAATAAAGTTTCGTATGTTGATTTTCTGTCTCCTTGTATTTCTCTTTAAAAAATAATTTCTCATGTTTATTGGTACCAAAAAAAAACCTTTCAATACCTCCAAATTTCAGATGGGGGTTATAAAAGATAGTATAAAATCTAGAATGATTTTTCAAATTGAAATCTTTCAAAAATATCTAAAATTAGCGACAATGGAACAATTTTTGTTTATTGTAGGCTGTTGCTATGGAACTCATTTTGGGCCAGAGTTTTCTCACTATACCTAATTTGGAAAATTGTAAGCGTTTTTTAATTATTTATTTGTGTTGTTGGAGATTCCGAATCTTAGAGGCAGAAGGAAAATTCTTACATGTTCTAGTCAATTAGGAAGATTTTGTTGTTTACATATCTTGGTTGTCTCTTTAGGATACAAAAAAAAAAAAATGATAAAAGTGCAACAATTTTTGTTTTGTTCCTGTGTGGCTTTTTTCGATAGTAAGGGATCAAACCATTTTAAATAGTTGCCATTTTGAAAAGGTCTTATTTTCAAAATAATGTCTCAATTTCACTTATGCCATAAACTTGTCTTAATCGTAAATATTAGAGAAGGAAATTAAATTTAAATATGGCGGTCGTGGATCATTTTGATTTTTTTTAAATTATTCGTTAGCAATTTTGCAGCAGATTTGAATCATTAATTTTCATATTAGGTCAAAATTTGAATGCAGCAGATCCGATTTTGAAAAATTACTTCTTTTATAACAAACAGCCCATAGCCGATTTTTGGTTTCTTTACCCATAACTCACGAATCACATTTTTGGAGAGATGGCAACTGATAAATTTTGTTCGAGTAATTAAAGGCTATATTTTAGCAAAATTTGATCAAAAGTCGTTGTAGCTGAATGGGAAAATCAAATTTTTATGTTTTTATCTTACTTTTAAATATTGAGTAAAAAAAATCCCATAATAAGGCCAACGAACTAAAACTTGATTAAAATCCACTCTGTACAACACTTCCCAGATAGACGTCATTTCGAAAACTATTTTTTGCTCTCAAGGAACAGATATATCTGCCAAAAAGCTATATGATTTTATTAAATTTTTATTTATTAAACCTATAACAAACTAAATTAAATAAAATTTGCAGATTTTAATTCTACATCTAATTAGTGCGAACCTCACCTCCCTACGATGTTGAATAGTAAAGTTATTGTCAAAAATTAAATTTAGAATTTTGACCTTTCAAGAAAATGTAATATTCGAATAGTTAGGAGATCAGGTAGAGCAGAGTCACCAACATATCTACGAGGGTTGCTAGGACCTAGTCGACTTCAAGAATGTACTGATATAAACAATTACGAGATTCAAAAAACCTGTTTAACAACTGCTTTAAAACAAACTCTACTGGATTAAGACTCCTTGATCTATCAATAAATTTCACATTTCCTACAAGAATCAAAAAACCAACTTTTGAGTGTTACATTGTAACGTTCTACCTAAATTTAATTCATTCTGCACAAACGTTACAGATTTAATATTTACAGCCCGGACGTCACGTGCTACCCCTAGCGTATTATCTCTGAAACACAGAATCAGACGATTCGACCGTGATCTTGCCCCAGGCCTTATTGAACCTTGAGGCAGTCTCTGTTCTTTCCAGATAACAGTAGTTATTCTAGTTTTGCCGTACAATGCATGTCACAACCTTTCTAAATTAAAAATAAGTTTAACTTCAAAATGAGACTAATTCTTAACTAAAGGCGTGCAAAAATTCATTTCAAATACTGAAATGGCCGTCTTAATTTTTCTAAATTAAAAAAAGTAGTCATGATAAGTTTTGATAGAATCGATCTCTTATCGCAAACATTTTCATCACAGTTTTCCAAGATTTCATCACCACTAATCCAGCTATACGGCTGGTGCAGGCAGGCTATAGAAATTTAATATCTTGCTGTAAATTTCAAGTCCAGGATAAGACCTGAGGACCTTTTCAAAAAAATGTAAAATGCAAAAGTGAAAAACAAAAGAACAATTCAACCTGTGAAATTCTATTAGTGATAAACTTGAAAGTGAATTGTGGAATCATGTTTTGAATGCTTTGTAAAAAAAAATTATTATTTTTTTTTGAAAAATGCAAAACTAAAAATAAAATTAGATTGGATGGGATAAGCACGCATTTTGGACCTTACGACCCTTAAAGGGGTTAATTTTCTAAATTTTTATATTGACGTCAATAACTAATTAATTTTCCTTTTTTTTGCTAAAATATATATTAAAAAATCTTCTTTTTACACTTGGCCAACTTAAAAAAAAACTTTATTTTGTATTTTAAATATATTGGGGGAGGAGGGGCTTTGATTAATATTGTCTGAATCTTTTCTTAACCCTACAACTGTTCCATGTTAAAGGTTTTATTTTCTTAAAAAATTCATAAAATATATTATTTTTATACAAAACCTAACTTATAAGACATCATTTTTTTCAGAAAGATGCATAGAATTCATCTGTGTAAAAAAATAATAATTTTTTGAAACGGTTTTGGAGTAAGTATGTTACATGTCAAAAACGAAGTTACCATTTTTCAGGAAAAACCTGTATCATCCAAAATCAAAAGCTTACCACCTTTTTCTAAGATATACAAAAGTTTTGTGTAATATTTGAGAATGTATTTAGGAAAAAAAAATTTTGTTACATTTTAAAAAATTTAAAAAATAGTTTACGAAATTAGGTAATTAGATCACTTTTTTTTTCAAAAATCACTAAAAATAGTCATATATATCTTTTACAAAACATCTATATATCATTATATTCAGAAAGGTGCATAAAATTTAGCTGTGTAGTGAAAAAAAATGATAGATGTAAAAAAATTAGGGTTACTATGTAAAATATTCAAAAATTGGATCGTAGCGTAGGCAAGAATTTCACAGAAATGGTAATGTACAGTATACTAAAAATTTTTTTTTGATTTTTTTGAAGTTTACTGGAGATTTGTAATATATTTGTGAATAAAAGTTGCTAAAAGGAAAAAGAAATTTTTTAAATTTTCATTGGACGTGGTACATTTTTACGTGAAAAGTGAATATTGCCAAACTATTTTCATAAAATCATAAAAAAAATAAAGTAATAATCAATAACCGAATTTTTATTACCTATGTTCTGACAAAGATACATAGATTTTATGTGTGTAATGCAAAAACTTTTAGATTTAAAAATTTTAGAGTTATAAGGTTATCAAAAATACTGAAAGTAACAGAGGCAAAATTCCTCTATTATTAGACACTCTGTATATCACAATTAAACAATGCGTCAGATATTTCACAGATTGAACAAGATTGACAATTAATGTTAACTGCCATATCTATACAGAGATGACATCTATGCCTAACTAATGGCTTGAACCTAACTGCTATCTATGTACGTACGCCTTGTCTCATCACCTTAACCCACGCAGCTGACTTGATTGGACAAGAATTCCTTTTACTGTAATTTATGAATCCCCTCTGTTGTGTACCTCAACCTTTAGTTATTATACTAAGATAGCTAGGATAGAAATAAATTACAAAAACACTGCACAAACTTTCTCACTTATTCCCGAAACTAATCGTCACCAAAAATGACAATTCGATAATTGTGGATAAAAAAACATTGTAGTAATTGATTGAACCATGGCAGCCATCTTTGAAAAAAAAATTAAATAATGGCCTGAACTTGTGACAGAAACATGTGTTTAGCGTGAACATATTTATTTGTATTGATAAAAATTGAGTTTTTAATGACAAGGTTCATGTTGGTCAAGTCTTTACAGGCGGTATTTGTGTACTATATGGGATCCTCTTTTTTCTAGGTCAAACAGTGACTAATTAAAATAATACTGCAATTATATCCTAACCTAACCTATTTGTGGTGATTCTTGCTACCACAAATCTGATCTATATTTTTGTTTACCAAAAACTTGAATAGATTAGGTTACGCCAAGATATGTTGTATAGTCAAATAGACTTATGAATTATTCAGTTTTAAACCAACATAAGTTAAAAAATTTGCAAAATAACAAAAACCTATAATAAATACAAACAATGATTCTTGTAAAAGTGTTGTAGTAGTACCGACCTCGTAGTGGCATGGTCTAGGCCGGATGAATGGTTGAACTTGAAGGCATTGTAGTGGGACGAACAAAAGTCGCAGTTATGTTATTTTTGTTTGTTATGGCACTAGATAGATTTCAGAACCTAAAAATATTCGCAAAAGGATGTTTCAAATTTTGAGCTTTGTATTGGTGAAAAAAGATTTTTGTTGGATAGTAACTATTTATTTGGTACAGAAATTACATAAAACATAAATAAATCTACAGAGAAACACTGGGAAAATTAAAATAACTCAATTAAAGTAAACAGAAGTGTCCTCATCCTGTATTCAAATACACACATCGCTTCATGTTTTTAAATGTTCTGAGAAGAATGTTTATATTGTTGATTTGTTTAGTAATGTCTCGAATATGTGCAAGTGTTCTTGGACGATTTGCATTACTCTGTCATTTAAAAAATTCCCGAGATAAAAATTAAGGAAAGTATGTTCAGTATCTGAGTGACCACAAATTCATTGAATAATTAAGTCTCCAAAGAAACTGCTTATGACAGCCATTAAAGTATCAAATGAGTGAAAAGTTACACCATAATTATGGAAGTAACCTTGTGTTAGATCAATGTCATAAAATTGTTTTACAAATACCATAAAAATCCAACTGTAACTCTCACGGTTTTCATAAAAGAAAGTCGATCCAACAATCCTCATAGTAGATATCGTATATTAAACACTAATCATGCAAAGAAATTGTATACATGTAACCACTCCATTCGTAGGACCAGAACCATTCTGTGGATTTGGAAAAAACTACTTCAAGATAAAACTCGAAAGAGATGAAGAAGCCAGTAGGTCGAAACTCTGGAAAGAAATAAAAGAACTGAAACAAGCCAAGGAGATGCTTGGGAATTACGACAGTAAAACATCCAGGACTTGCAGTAGTCTATAAAAGAATAGTGTGACTATTACCAGGCATCCTTATGAAGTTCTTATTACGAGTTGTTGGACCGATTTTTCTTATGGACATGTTAACAATGTGGTTTTTGGATTCATGGAATTTTGAGAACATCTTCTTAATGATATGAATGACGCAAACATGGTGGTGCAACTTTCAAAACATCCGGTGCTTTAAAGAGTCTCATAACCAGATTTCTCAAAAACACAAATTTAATAGCACGCCTTCGAGACAACACTTGAGAAATCAACAATAGTGACGTCACCACACTAAAGTGATGACTGGCTTTATCGTTGAATGCAGTAGGAAGTCATTTTCAACATTTACTTTAAATATCTCTTGTAAATAGATTTATCTAACTTTTATGTCATTTTTGAGCCAAATAAATGTTTATAATGAAATAAAAATTGCAAAGGTTTTCCAGTATAAAGGTAAGTAAACAAATAAATAACTCATCATCTATAGCAAACACAACAATGACATCAATTGTCAGCTGTTTTGAATCTCCCAGAGTTTTTATCTAAATTTTATGTAATTTGTATGCTAAATGTTTAATGTTAAATTAAAAATTGTAGAGGTTTTCCACCAGTAAAAATGTAAGTAAACAAATAAATAACACATCACCATAGCAACCATAACAATGGCAACTAGTGTCAGCTGTTTTGAATCTCCCAGAGTTTTTATCTAAATTTTATGTAATTTGTATGCTAAATGTTTAATGTTAAATTAAAAATTGTAGAGGTTTTCCACCAGTAAAAATGTAAGTAAACAAATAACACATCACCATAGCAACCATAACAATGGCAACTAGTGTCAGCTGTTTTGAATCTCCTAAAGGTTTTCTCTAAATTTTATGTAATTTGTGTGCTAAATTTTTATTTTAAATTAAAAATAGTAGAGAATTTCCACCAGTAAAAAAGGTAAATAACTCATCACCATAGCTACTGCAACAATGGCATCTATTGTCCGCTGTTTTGAATCTTCCACAGTTTTTCTCTAAACTTTATGTAATTTGTGCGCTATATGTTAAGTTAAAATGGTAATGGTTTTCCCCAGTAAAACGGTAAGTAAACAAATAAATAACTCATCACCATAGCAACCTCAACAATGACATCTATTGTCAACTGTTTTAAATCTTCCAGAGTTTTTCTCTTGTGTGCTAAATGTTTTATGTTAAATTAACACTGTAAAGGTTTTCCTACATATATTTTAAATAATACTGTCATGTAACATTTTGTTAAAATTTGGTACACACATTACCTTCAACAAATTTGTTATTCAGCATTAATATTTCAAACGTTTTCAAAATGGCTGCTGTATAAAATTCTTTTATGCCAGTAGTTTTGCAATATTGTACATTAAAAATACCTTCAAATATACTAAAAAGTCAAATAAATAATATTTCAAGTGAAATATACGAACAAGACAGGAATTCGAACCCAGGACATTTGGTTTTACTTGTCAATGTTCTTCCAACTGAGCTATCCTTACTCGTTTCCCAACATGGGGATACACTGCTTACTTGATTTTACTTCTACTGGAAATTATTTTTCGAGTTATCAAACTAATTACCTCGTTACAAAGTCTAGGTCGTATATTTTTCACTTGAAATATTATTTAATTAGTAATACTAGTTGTTATAAAAAAAATTTACAAGCGTTAAAATCAATAAAGAAAAATCAATTAAAGAGTCGACATCAAGATTCTGTACCTCGTATCAACCCAAACTTTCTATGATAAAAAAAAAGAAAAGTTTAATTCAAAATTGAAATATTTTAAGCCTGAACAATAAAAAAATACAATTTTTGCAACAAGTACTTGTTAGAATGGTAAAAACGTATAAAAATCAAATTATACACATGCTAATTGGATAAATTTTCAATTTCGGTAATCTATACAAGTACCATAAAACCATGCTAAGGTTATTGTACTTTTGGTTTCACTTAAAAATGTAGTTTAAAATGTAAAAGAAGTAGTTTTTCTGTACATGAGTCATAGGTATCAATTAATTAAACCAGTATTGCTTCATTAATATTAGAAATCAATACATAAAGTAAAGGTCATCAAAAGTCGTGTCATTGAGAAAAATATAAACAAAATTGTTGAAATTTAGTTTAACAAAAATTGAACAAAATAAACTGTGCCAATATAATAAATTAATATTGGAATGTCCAAAGAAAAAATATATTTGTATAACCAAATTACATGATGTTTCATTTAACGCAATAGTCTATAATTTTATTATATATTTTGTTACGAAAGGATAAACAATTATAACAGTGAATCTGTAGGAGCCACTTGTAGACTTTATAAAGAAAATTTAAATAATATTTTACATACAGTAGTTATGAGATTGTTAAAAGATAAATATTCAAATACATATAACATGCAACCTATTAATGTCGCATTTGGTATCATTTTTTATATTTTTATTCAAACTTTTCAAATATGAAAAAAAAAATATTTGAAATTGTGAGTCTGTTAAAAAAATTTAATGTCTCAGTGGTGTTGCTAGTATGTGACACAATACTGAAACAACTGCTTGCAGTTGTGAATTACTAGGATCAGCCACAGGTAGTCAGTAGTCACCAGTCCAGATGCCAACTTAATGTATACAGTATGGAAACCTTTATCATAAGATATTTTGCAAATGGCAGTCTACAAATTTTATCAGCTCAGTCAGTTATTTCTACCCCCAACACATTTCAATGTCACATTCTTCCCTTTATGGGGGAACCACCTTTCCTTTATTAGGTTCAGCTGTTGTGGTCATTTCCTTTTGCAAGGGACAGATTTATCATACCTTTTCACACTAAAATCCATTTGGACTCAACATTTGTGCATTTCCGATTATTCCCCCATGTATTTCTTTATAACAGAAAGTCCTTATGAACTTTATGCAAAACTTTTTCTGGGAGATGAAGTCAAAAATTGCACAAGTTGACTTGACCGCCCAAAAATTAGTTAAAAATAATCAGTCAAGTAGTTTCAGCTCCAGAGATATACCTATTTTATCCAGTTAAATTTAAAGATAAATTACAATTTTAATTACCACTAATAGGATTGGGTTCTTTTCAATCAGTGGTTCAGTGTTTTTGCGTTAATGAATACTATGCTTTATATTACTTTACAATTATTACTTTCCAAATATCACTTTAAACTGAATCAACATATCTCCCTAACTCATTCAACTATTTAAATAACAAACATATACTTTATATAATCTACTTTATATTACTTTATAATTATTACTTTCCAAATATTACTTTAAACTGAATTAACATATCTATATATATTCAAAAATGATGAACCCAGAATAGTTCCAGCTATTTTGAAATGAATTTAATATATTTACTTTGATGATTATACGTGTTGATACTTTGTCTATTTGCTCACCCTTTCTGTGTTCTGCAAAAGCCGCTACTACAGCTTTGTATTATTGGAAGCTCCAACTTGCCAATAATACCCTCGTGTCCTAATCCTCGAACGTTCCTCCTCACGTCCTTGTTCACGCTGTTGATCGAAAGATCCCCACTTCTCTTGAGTCGTCGCTTATATTGCTTCGACCTGCCTCGCAAAGTAGGTTGCCCATGCTAGGTAAGCATTTCATCATTTTTTTAATTGTTTCGCAATACCTGTCGCTATTCTGGGTTTCATGTATGGTTTCTACTTAAAATATTAATTATTACTACTAATTCTATTAATTATTATATATTTCTACTCTAGTATCTATCTAATCCTAACAACTCCGCCGCCCTCGAGACATCGTCCCGATGTCAAAAAAACTCAAAAAGAAGGGTAGTCCCTTTCGGGTACCCGTATAATTTTTTGTTTTGACATTATATAGATTTTTATACATAAACAAAATATTACAAGTGTTAAAATTGATGTCCATATCAGTATTGTGATATGGATTAGATCCGTAGTGTCTATCACATCTGACCAGTGTTTTGGTAGGGACACAGTACTCATTTCATCCCCTAGTATGTTGTTGTGGATGAACATTACTGGGGTGGTTAGAGACCAATTTTTGTTCAGGATTGTTGATAGGTTGAGGAATCCAGGAGGGTCATGATGTGCGAATGGTTTTAGTATTAATGAATGGAGGGTCGTCCATGAGACAGGTACTACATGGCGCAGGGTAGGATCTAAGGATGTCCTGCTGTCGCATGGAAATTGTCTGTCTACTAGGATGTGTGTGCCCTCGTGTAATGAGCAGTGACACGGCAAGGTTACCTCGACTGTGCCTGGGATATTGTATGGGATAGGTGTTTGTTTTTGTGTATCACTGCATTGTAGGTTAGTGTTTGGAGTTGGATTTGTTAGGGTAAAGGTGTCCCCTGTGATCTCTGTGATCAGTATTCCGTTTTCGCTCGGACTACAATGGAAGGTACATTTGTCTGCTATACTCTCGATGTCACCACCTGCAATCAGCTGGGCCGCACAACCTCTTGATAGTGTCCCTGTTGAATGTTGTCGTGGTAGGAAACACATCCCTGTCTTCTTAGGTTGACACTCGTCCAATTGTTTGCGCGTCAGCGTCCTGATGGATGTCCCGTTTGTAGCCACAATTGTAGGTTCCATGGATATGGTGCAGGTGTGATTTTCCCATCGAAGCGGTACAGGCATGTATTCATATAGTCTCCATTTTGTTGAGCGTCGCTGAATTGGAATACTAATAGTGGAGATTACAGAGGAGGATGTTATTTTACAGGATGTAATGGGATAGTGGTAGTATAGGTGCGTGTCTTCTTTTGGAATGACTAAGGACCAATGTTTTGTATTTAGACGTGACTCAAGTTGTTTCAAATCTTTGTACAGTTGTTGAGGGGGTATAGTCGTGTGTGTAGACACTCGGTCTCTACAGCTATATATATAAAGTATAAGGTAAGTTTGGAAATCATAATTTTCCATCTTAGTTTATTGGGTCTGTAGGTAAAACCATTATAATTTTACGCACCTTCAGAGCCTCACAATGAGTGCTGGTGTGGTGAACCCTAGCTGGATCACCCTAGCTACCTTTCTTCATGTAAGTCTTAGTGAATACCTCTTATGAAAGATCAATCTCTTGAAAGATCCCTCTCTTTCATCTTTCCTGACCATGACACTATTAGAGTATTCACCTTTAAATAAAAAGGAAAAACATAATTTCATAAGCTTGTCTGTCTGTAAGTCGCAACCAGTCTATGCAGACAAGAAATCTAATTCAAGATTAAATGGAGTGTAGATTCAGCTAGGAATCTCGGGATTGGTACAACTGTACTCACCATATCTCATCTGATTAGACAAGCATGATATTTCAACAATGTGTTTTCAACCGCCGTTTTTGATGTGAACATCTAATGCAGCGGTACGGGATAAGAGCGACTCTTGCGTAGCGTCGCTATGGATGGTCAAACGTTCCTTGTAGTTCCTCTCTGCCCCACGTGTAGGATGCAGAGTAAGTTGCATTGTTAAAAATATTTTGATTTAAATGTGGAATTTTGTTTGTTCTTTATTAATATATGTGTAAAAATATAAGTAATTTTAGTTATTGTTCTTTTCAAACTGAACTTTTATTTATTATTATTAATTCATTATTTACAATAATATTATATTTAGAAACTAATACCGGCAGATGAAATTGTTGGAATAATCAAAGAACATAAGCCTACGTGTTTATTAGGTTATGATTTTTCCTATAACACAAATAATATTTATTGATATTGCTGCTACATTGTAAGAATATTGATATAGTTTATATTGATAGTAATATAATGAATTTCATTTTTACACGAGAGATTACTTCCATACAGTCTCAGAGGCTCAATGATTTTGAAAAACAATTTACACAAACCACCATTAATTTAATCAGTAGACCTAATATAATACAGCCACAGATTTTTCTTTTTTTAATACAGTAAAACCATTTAAAAAAAATAATATTTGGCTAGAAACTAAACAATATTTGTTTTTTAAATATAGACTACAGTTAATTTGGACTTTAATAAACATTTTTTATTTTTTTAAATATCACAAAATATGGGGGAAATAGGATTAAAATCTCCCTAGAAGGACTAAAAATTAAATGAATTTTAAGAATATTTAGAAAATTGTATATCTTTAACTTTACTTCAGTTATTTTTTACTTACTTTATATGAAGTACTGTATGGGGTAAGTTTGTTTGAACCAAAAATGTCGACCTCTGTTTTTGACTGATCATCACTTTTCATAGCCTCAGGAAAGGGAAAAGTGTTTATCAACAAGCCATCTGTACGTAAACACGATAGGGGCTGTACAAATTAATATAGGAACATGAAATTTGGTGTAGAGACTATAATCTGATCACCGCTGTAAAATCTGTTTTAAACAAATTGACCCTACAGGATAAGACCCCTTGATCTACAAATACTATTTAACATTTCCTACAAATTTGGGATTACATTTAGATGATCTGCTTATATTATATTGTATGATAAAGCTGGGCAAGTACTATGATGGCATCCATCACCTTGTTTAATTTTCTTTTACTGGGCTATAACTATATTTTAAAAGGATATTTTTCACTAAGTGTATAAGGCTAGGTTAGGTTATTCCCAAAAGACATTTTTTACTAAGTCTATAAGTGGATTCGGCAGACAGAACATATAATATACAACATACCTTCTGACTCTCTCTACATCCTGGTCATCAAGCTTGATCTGTCCACCCTCAGCTAAACCTGCATCTTCAGGGTTCAGAAATGCCTGAAACAAAAACAATTAAATTATTTCCGTTGTATTGACACTGATATGTCCACAAAAATTATTTGTAACAAATATTATAAAAACTTTATTTTCTTTTTGTTGGAACATTTGTCTAAAGTAAATAGATTATTTAAAAATTGCACAAACTTTCTCCTAAAACCAAAAAACCAACCAAAACTAATCCTCATTAAAAATATTTATAAGTTTAAATAAAGATCTGAACTTGCTTAGTTTTAATTCTTGGCCAATTTTTTAGTTTTAATCATGAAAAAGGTATTTTTGGAAAGAAAAACGTATTTACTTGGGTCCATAGAGACTACATTTGAATAAAATTAGAACTGATTTTGAGAAAATCGTAATTTTGTGTTTGACTTTAAGGCCCCAAATATTAGAGTTATTAAAAAAATTAAAATTTTATTTAAATCTGTCCATTCCTTTGGACGATATCATTTTAAAAACCACTTTTTCAGACTCATGGATGACTTCAAAAAGGATATAACCTCGAAAACACTCGAAATTATTTTTTTGACATCACATAACTTTTCCTCCCCTATATATTTGTGGAAAAGTTTCCCGTTTAAATTTTTTCACCGTAATTATAATTTCAGAAACATAAATAGTGGTTAAGATAAATCGAACACCCTGTATATCCCCCTGTGACAAATGTTTTTAGTGACAGGATCAGGGATGTCATAAGTTCACGTTTAGATCTGTTAAGAAACCAGTCTATTATAACAACAAGGGGACAAAATACAGTCTATATTCTACAAGCCATATTATACATCCTGTAAGAGTTGTGGATGGATTACTAAATAGAGATTCTATAACGCTTCTAGTTTTCACGATTTCCGGTCTATACTTGTGTGGGTGGACACTGGACACTTCCTTCCGGAATGACCTCAGAAGCTACTTCTTAAAGTGCAAATGAAGACGTGATCCAATATACATAGCCATATCGAACTCTAATTCCATTTATCGAACTCTCAATCGATACATCGAACTTTAATTCGATATATCGAATTCTCAATCAATATATCGAACTCTCAATCGA
The DNA here is from genome assembly GCA_963513935.1 of Aphrophora alni. NCBI lineage: Eukaryota > Metazoa > Arthropoda > Insecta > Hemiptera > Aphrophoridae > Aphrophora > Aphrophora alni. The sequence continues at coordinate 20,015,210 of OY740776.1, read as the reverse complement.
TACAACAAACTTTAATTTGATATATCGATCTCTCAATCGATACATCGAACTCTCAATCTATACAATAAACTTTCAATCGATATATTGAAACTACTATTTGTTATTATTTAAAGATATTCAGAGATCCAAAAATAGCAGTTCTTACTTTATCACATTTAAGTAGAGATGAAGTATTCTGGTGGCAAAAAAAAAAGAAAGTTGATTTTACAAGGCGTTGTGCGTCCGCCTACTATAATAGGTAATAATTACCGTTATTTAATATACGGCGCAAGTTATGCAAGTGTGGTACATAACAACTGTACTTGAATATTTCAGGAGCTGATTTCATAGGTAAAAATAAGAAAAAATAGTTTACATAAACATAGGGTAATAACGCTTCGTTTTCGACAATAATATCGAATATCTCGAAAACCATTATTATTATAAAAATGTGCAAGAAACAAAAGATTTTTCTCTTTTAACTAAAATTTTTTTCCTCGAGGTCAAAGGAAAACCAAATTTTCGACAAATGCATAAATATCTTGGTAACTTTCAATAATACCCAATATTGAACTAAAATCGTTATAAAACCCTGCCCATAAACGTACCACAAATGTTTTCCTTAACAGTTTTAAAATGGTGACTGCTATTTTTAATACTAATTAAATATTATATAGTCTTTTTGTTGATAACTCCGCTTAACCCTGTTTAAAACTATAGGTTTTTTTTTTTTCAAAGTCCATTGTTCATTTTTGCTTTTATGAGAAAGTTTGTGCAATGCTTTTGCACAGTTTACTATACATATTTTATAAAACTCTTTACTCTGAAAAACAAATATTTGACACCAATTTTC